>JAFMOD010000768.1:1278035-1288059 GCA_019802435.1 Corydoras maculifer
GGCACACACTCACTCACACAGACACACTCTATATGGGGCAATTTTGAGAACTCAATTAACTTGATCCATGTTTTTGGACTGTGGGAGGAAACCGGAGAACCCGGAGGAAACCCACGCAGACACGGGGAGAACATGGAAACTCCACCCAGATGGGGATTCGAACCGGGAATCCCTAGCGCTGAGAGGCGAACGTGCTAACCACTAAGCCACCGTGCCGCCCACCCTAGGGCATGTTTTCACATTATTATTTTTTGGGTCTGTCTGAAATATACAGTTGCAACCAGGTCCTGACCTTTTCTCCTTAAACAGGATGAAAAATACTGGAGTCGTCGTGTGAAGAACAATGAGGCAGCCAAACGTTCGCGCGATGCCCGGCGCCTAAAGGAGAACCAGATATCGGTCCGGGCTGCCTTCCTGGAGCGAGAAAATGCCGCACTCCGTCAAGAGGTGGCCGACATGCGCAAAGAGCTCGGCCGCTGCCGAAACATCATCAACAAATACGAGAACCGTCATGGAGACTTATGAAGAGAAGCTTTATTGAAAGGTGTTAGGTCCTTTGATGAAAAAAAGCAGTTTAAAGACAGGGCTGTTGAACGAGACTCAGCAGGCTAGTTTTGGAACGTACATTGCAACAATCGCAGGTGATGTCATGTAGGCATTGCCGCAGCAGGCACCTGCTATACAAACTAATAGAACAGTAGTTCTAGTAAAAAAAAAAACAATCAAAACGAGTGCTCACAAAGTCTAGAAGAAACACTGTTCGTAGCACAGTGTGTTAATGGTCCCCACAAGCCCACCACTTCTGCTGGACAAATCAAACTTGTATACATTTTTATGGTCAGTTGTGAACTTGTGTGCAGTGTTGCTCAGACTTTATGAACATTCCTTTATTATTCCTGGTGATTTTCTATAAAGAGAGGGTTATACAGATGAAACAGGTGTAATATTTTCTAAGACATTGTATATTTTTGAACTGGCTAGAGACCGTTTAGGTAGAACTGAGAGGGATGACAGCACAGCAAATTGTATATTTTTATACTTCCAGATGCAGACAGGCAAAGCTATTGTTATTGGAGACTGTTTGTTTCCTTTATATTTTATATAAGGGTGGGTAAGGGGTAGTAATAGAGAAAGGTGGCAATATGAAGATGTTTTTGACATCAGGTTGAATAATTACTTATTTTTATTGTACGGAGTGCTGAGAATGATCAACAGAGTGGTGCAATGAAAGACAGCAAGAACCAGTAAAATTGACTTCAAGCTACACACGATAAGGGTAAAGTGAACGGTGGACAAATAAAAAAGGAGCTGAAATGAGCAGACAAATAAGCAAAGTGGGTTTCTTTAAACATGTACTTTTACTCTGATTCCTTTTCTTAAACTTATGTGTTTTGTCAGAACTGAAAGAAGAGAAAGCGAAAGCAGGAGATCTCTGGACACTACATTATTTCACTACATTATAGGAATTCATGTACAGAAAGTTTTTTTTTCATGTATTTAATTGTTCAAACTGAGATTCCATGTATACAAGCACATACTGAAATATGCGAAATGGACCTTCGTTTGCATGTGCACCAACCAGATTGGTTGTAGAAAGTTAATGCAGTCACCCAGCTGATGCTATTTTCACTCGGTGGTCCTTCATCCTTTACTCTCGTTTTCACAAATCATTCATTCTGCTATTCTAATACAAAGACGCTTTCATTTTTTCCTTCTCGTTTAGTCGACAGTGCGTTGCATGGTGGCTAGTTCTTTGCATATTGTATAATCAGCACGAGGAAGATCATTTATTGTCTTTTTATTCATCACCCAATCCTTGCACTAACCTGGTTTCTCTTGATGTTTTTTAAAGAAAATTTCTTACTTTTAGTGAATGAAAAAGCCTATATTTACAGACATTGTGTTTATGAAAACTCCCCAAACTACTTTTTGACAAATGAAATGCACGATGACACTATTGTAAACAAAACAAAAGGAATATATATTTAATATATAAAAAATATAATATATATAACATCTACCTGTTTCTACACTCAGATAGATATACATATAGAAGCACTTGCTCCACAAAAAATACATTTAAGTCCATCTGTTTCTCTACATAGTCCTCTTTACAATGTTCTCTTATAATCAGGACCCCTACTAAAATAGGCTTTATTTGGCTGCTGGATGATTTCCAGCATTGCAAAGACTTTGCACAAGAGCGGTGTATTAATTTGTTTCATTGGTATGGATGCACCACTCATTGTGTACTCCTGGAATATCCGAGGCAGTGCCTCGTTCGTTGTTTATCTTTTAAACCTACATCAACAATCACAGGATGCTGGCGGCTGGAAATTTTGATTTGTGGATTGCTCAGTCCAGTGACACTCTACGGTGTTTAATAACTTCAGAAGCATTGCTTTGTCTATTGCTTTAAGCTATCTCATATTTGCACAACACACACTAAAACAGGACCGTCACAGCAGTCATGTGAATGATTCATCACACTAACGATGGCTGACCATAAGAGAACAAAGTAAAATAGACTGGCAAAGCATTTAGATAAACAGATTGACTATTAATAATATGAACACTAACTGCAGAAACAGAGAGGTGAACTGAATAAAGTGGCTGGTGTAAGTTTTCCTTTCAGGTATGTGGGTGTAAATAAAAGTGAATATTTAATAGGACACATCAGTTACTTAATTTGTATTATGCCATTATAAATATCAAATTTGTTAAATTAACAAGTTAGATGTAAAAAGGGATTTAGTGAACATATTTTATTTGCACATAATTTGGAGTAAAGTCCCAATAAATTTGACAACATAAGCACTGGTTGTATAAGGATGATATTTTGTTGTGTTTAAATTTTGATTTAAACATGGTTTTTATTTTCCTTCTTGTTGGTCCCTTTTTAAAATATTATTGCTAATATTAATAATGTTGTTACTATTATGGTAATTATTCTATATGTTTTATGATATATTTTCTTGCATTGTCCTTTTTAAATAAAATGCGAATGCTGTTGTTACTTTTACAGTCCAAACTACACCTAGAGAAATGTTATTTTCACAAGACTTTTAATGTTTGCTTCATCCACTAAAACTGTCCATGCTCCTAAATGAATTCAGGGGCTATTGTCTAATCCTGGTGTGTGTGACTATATAAGCTGATCAAACAAAGAAAAAAGTTTCCTTTGGAATAGTTCGATTGACCCTTTCTCCCAGCATTGACTTGGTGCTGCCTGTGGTGCGGGGGGCTATTTTGTGACATCAACACTATTACTAGAGGTTTTGACTGAACTTTTGACAGTGCTATTTTTCTATGTAATCTTGTGTACATGTTTAAGAGGTTGGTGTTGCTAGCCTGTCCTCTTTATCCGGTAACACAAACCAACCAAATGTCATTGCGGGTATTGTAATTATTCTTGTTTTTCTTCTTTCCACATGAAATATTATAATAAATCCCCGGTTGTGACTGTTATAAACTACAAATATAAGAGCATACCACTATCAAATATAACAATAATGTCCACTCTTTGTACCTTTAGGGATGCTGGAATATATAGTTTGACTTTATCCTGACACCAATAAATGATTATCTTTATTCACTGATAAAAACTTTTGAATGTTGTCATTGTGATATTTTATAGTTTCATTACATGTTATTCATTCATTCATTCATTCATTCATTATCTCCCACTTTATCCTCTATTAGGGTCGCGGTGGGGTTCCCCATGCCCATGCAGGGGAGAACGCTTCAGGCACTGGGCAGTTAGACCCAGGACAGGGCGCCAATCCATCGCTGGGCAAACACTCACTCACACAGACACACTCTATATGGGGCAATTTGGAGAACTCAATTGACTTGATTCATGTTTTTGGACTGTGGGAGGAAACTGGAGAACCCGGAGGAAACCCACGCAGACACGGGGAGAACATGGAAACTCCACCCATATGGGGATTCGAACCGGGAATCCCTAGAGCTGAGAGGCGAACGTGCTAACCACTAAGCCACCGTGCTGCTCCCTACATGTTATTAGATATTATCATTTTCCATTATTTTAATTAGTGTGATTTAATTTCGTATAAAACAGGTTTAATAAAGCAATAAGGCACGAGAGGGCGTGAATTGTTATGAATAAATCTCGAGAAGTGCTGTTACATCTCATTCCCATGATTTATTTACAATAATACCCAACCTCGAATGCCTTATTGCTTTTATGGAAGCAATATAAAAAAAAAAGTTTTGATACATAAATGCTTTATAAAAAAACTGGTCTTCCTTGATGTAATATAGTCCAGTTTTTGAACTGAACGCTGATCACTGTTTGACAGGATTCCGGTTTCTGTAACAATCAAAGAGGAGTTTGTCTGAGGAGTGTGTTATTGTCAGTAAAGTCAAGGCTGGAAACACAGCTCAGCCAATCAGATTTAAGGACCGGAACTACCCGTTTTTAATCAATAATATACTCACAAGGTCAATGGATATTTAAGTCAGATGTTTTTTTTTCCATTTTGTTACATACAGTGTGAAGCATTGTGTTTTTTGTTTGATCTGCCAAGAGTATTATTACTATTAAGCAGTTTTGAGTAAAGATAGATAATCAATTTAAAACATTTTAATTGGTGATGGAGAACCTGCAAATGACATTAAGCAAGCACCTGTATCAGAGACATAAAGTTTTTATACTGAACTGTGGCTGCAGTAGTCATGCTTTCACATTATTAATGCCTTTTTTACCAGACATGTTTGATAAAAGATTTACAAATGGACAAAATGAAGAATGAACACAAGGATATTATCTTTCTTTGTGTGTTCATTTGTGTCTGCACACACGCACATCACTATGCATATTTTTGAATAACTGGGTGAGAGGTCCAGTTCTGTAAAGCCCTCTGATGTGCAGGGCCTCAATGAACAACATGTTCAAGACTGTTCATCCTCTCAAACCCTACAAAATATCCCCCCCCACACACACACACATACATACTCACTTCTGCACATTCACAACTGGAGATTTGCCACATTCACTCTCCCCTCTGTTTCAAATTCCTGTCTCCTTGGCAACCAGCTGGTAACTTCACTATTCTGAGGGCCTACACTCACACAAAAGAAGTAAACTTCAATAACCTGTCAGTCAAAACTACAAAACGTACATCATGATGGTTTAACACAAATAAACATGGATACTGACATGGAAAACATGTACACCCCTCTTTTTTGGAAGCAGTAGTGGTTCTGTGATTAGGTCTGCCAATTTCTCACTATATTTCTTGGGCAAGTCCCTTAACCCTCTCTTAGCTAATGACAATTGTATCATGGTTAAACCTGTGCTTTGACCCCAGCTTGACCAAAAACACAAAAAGAACCATGTTCTTGCACAATATAATGTGCAGAATCGTTACATAAATATAATAGATCTAGTTCGAAGTAGCATAATTATTGATTGATGTATTGATTTTGTAAAAAGCTTGAGAGTGTAAATTGATTTTATTTTAATGTGATGTACAAGGATATGCTTTTTTCACATAAGGTTATTAATTTTTTTGAATAACAGATGATTACTTCTTACTTTTGGCCATACTTTTTTCATGTAGTAAACATTTAATTTTACAATTACTTTTAGACAGAACACCACAGGTCAGTAGTTAAAAAAAAACAGCTACACTCTAGTATAATCAAACTAGATCATTATCCAATATTGACCAAGATCAACAAACATCAGAATTAGTGATACAAATTTCCTGATCAATTAAAGTTTTTCTTGTAATTCAGTGCATTCAGTAGATCTGGATTTAATAATAGTGATGGTTGAACACCAGTTTCCTGTTGCCAGTGATGAGATTTGCTTGATGTAGAGGCAGAATTCCAGACTAATTTGAGATTTTTGTTGTATATGAACATTATCTCTCACATAAGTTCTTAGTCATATGAAGTATTATGGAGTTCTCTTCACTTTCAGTTAAAATGAAAACATATGCACTAGTGTTTATCTGTCTCTAACTTTATGCATGGCAGTTTTTAGTTCAAACTAGCCACTTGGCCCAACTTTGCCCGGGCTGGATGTTTCATGCAAATGGTGTTAATGTTTATTTACATGTGATTAGTCGCTTCTCTGTAGTTTTTTTTTAGAAGTAAAAATTACCTACCCGAAAAAATGCATTTCCATGTTACCTGAATACAAGTTTTCCATGCGCACACTAATCACTCTTGGTCACCAATCACTGGTGTTGCTGCTTGAATCATGTAGAGGTAGTGAAACATTTTCTGCTGTTTCTTGGTGGCTGTAAAGAGTACATAAACCTGTGTAGGTTCCTGATTTGTGTGGATTTGTATAGAAAACACCAAAAATTTTTAACCATATTTATAAAGTATGGGTTTTTTGGGACACTTCCAGGAGTCATCATGACTTTCCATTCTAAGCTGGTCAGGCCTCTATAGCTACAGTTTTTGTGTTCAAACAGAATACTATATTTTATACTTTACTTTAAGTCTTGGGGGAAATGGTAGAAATGGGTATTTTTCTTCCACACCAAACTTAACCCCAGCATGTGGACCTTTGTACACTGGCACACAGTAATGCCAAAATGGAAAAGGGCCTTCCCCAAACTGCTGCTAAAAAGATTAAGCATACAACTTTGACTAAAATAAATGGCCTGATTTTATACATTTGTAGCAAAGGGAATTGAATTTTAATTGAATAATTAGGAGGTTTGTCTTAATAATTGTACCCATAAACTGTATTGTATCATGTTAACATTAACTTTATTTATTTAATGGATTATCCATTTAATTGATACTTTATATTAAGTAGTTCTATTCTCTGACCACCAAAAATGCTACTTTTATTCAGTAGGAATGCAGTTTAGAAAATAGCAAATTGCATTTCCTGAATACAAATACTAAAAACGATCAAAAAACCTAAACTTTTAAGTTAAAATGTAACTTGAATTTACAAAGTAAGTACAAAAAATGCCACCAAAGCATTTTTTATTTTCAGACACGTTCCTAAACAAAAGATCAAAATCCTCTTAATACATAGTCTTTTTACAGTCTAAAGCTTAACACAATTGCAAAGCCTATTGGTAGTGCTGGCTGAGTGCCTTGTCCCTTTTGCATCAAGGCTTATAAGGTCATACGGATGGGGCCATTTCGGTGAATCCAGAGTTGGCATCTTGCAGGGCAACTGGCACACTGGATAAAATGGGCAACCACAGAATTTTAAAGCTCCATGCATTTGCTCTATGCCTAGTTGGCCAGGGTTTCACATTGCAGCATGATAATAACTTTGATGTTTGAACCAACTTTAAAGACAAGAACAAGGCAATAGACTTCTAAGAATGAAATGACCAGCACAGTCTCCAGACCTGAACTACATGAAGCTAGTTTGGGATGAACTAGACAGAATGGTGAATGTAAAGCAAACTACAAAGACAGGATATTGGTGGGAGCATCTGGAACAATGTTGGGAATAATTTTAATAATATCTGCACTCCATTGTAGAAAAAGGTGGACACTTTGGGTCCAAAATATATTTAATTTTATCATACACATTTATTCAATATTTTGTAATGCTTCTTTTGTTCAGTGCACTAATTGTGATGATGAAGGAAACACAACTATTTAAAGTCAATAAAATAAAATATTTGGCCAGTAGCATATTTAAATATATGTACAGTGCTACATTGAGTTAAACTTCCTCATTTTTGACTACTAGCCTTTTCTCAACTCAAATCAGCTCTTTCTACAACTTGAAAAGTTGAAAACACAGTGTAAAGGGAAAGCTTCCCACCATCTATTCCACTCCTAATTTGTGACTTGTGACTGCTGTATCCGTCTCCTAAGGTACCTTTATAAACAGTATTAATAGATACTCTAGTGAATAAACAAAAATGTTTTTTTTTTTAATTTTATGAAATCTGTAAAATGTTAATAAAGTAAGTTTTCAAGAAGCACAAAAGATGACTGGCTGGGTGCTAATTAAATTAATCATTTAAATGAAGTTAACTTAAAACTTTTAGGTGGCACATTTAGGTGGATGACACATTTGTATTTTGTGACTATATAAACTTCACACTGCTTGAAAGTGTGTTACAAAACACCCAGCAGACATACTTGCTGGATTAACTAACGGTGCATAAATCATGAGGTCATTTAGCAGACTTTTATCCACTTTTATACAGAGTGACATACAAGTATCCCCATTTGATGTTTGGGGGTTGGTTGGTGACAATACAACCCCCTGGAGCAATGAGGCTTAAGGACCTTACTCAAGGACCCACATTGTTAATTTCAGTGGACCTGTGATTCCATCTTCTATATGTGTAATGAGTTATATTTTGTGTGCTTTGGACAGTGAGCACACTGGATATGACAAAACTCTTCTTTACACCTAATTTTTCATCTTTGATTCGAGTGTTATATACTTGATACTGTGTGTGTTCAGAGAAAGGTTTTGCTGCATGACAACCCAATAAGATACAAACCACATATAAAACCAGTGTTGTTTTTCTCAAATATGTCTAAAGAAAGCAAACAAATATTGATATTGTATTTACGTATAAAGAATTACATGTCATGTTTTCCATAATAATAATAATAATAATCAATATTATCACTTCATTACTAATAATAATAACCCTTATTATTTTACCATCATTAACCCTCAGAATCTTCCAATTTAACTTAGCTTAATAAAAAATCAAACTTAACTAGCAAGAGGCCCAAAATGTGCCTAAACAAACAAATATAAGTACCAATGAAAGTCGTAGAGCAGTCATAAACTTGTGGTTGAGGAACCAGCCTTGTGACCTGAAGGTTCCCCGTAAGATTCCCGGTCCCACCAAGTAACATGGCTAAAGTCCCATTGAGCAAGACACCCAATTGCACCCAGGGTGCCGTATACAAGGCTGGCCACCGCTCCACCCACCACATGTGGGTTAAATGTGGAGGACAAATTCCTTTGTGTGTAAAGCACAGTAGCCAAAACAAATCACTTTATCTTCATCATTAATAGTTTTTTTAACCTCTTAATGCACTTTAAGTATAAAAAACATTTATTGTGATGTGCACTTAATTACCAAGAGTTCACACAGGTTCTTGTACTTTTAAAAAAACATTATTTTACATGGTTTATACTGCAATAGATGCTGGGGAATTGTAGTCATCTTGTAAATAGCCAGTGCTAATAGAAAATGAAAATAATTAGAATTTCTAAATTAAGAAAGCAACCAAGTTAACAAAGTACTCAGCCAAACATCAGTTAAGAACCAAATATTTACATTGTCATTTAGCAGATGCTTTTATCCAAAGCAATATACAAATGAAAGATCAATACAGGTCAGTAGTTAGGGAAAAAAACAGCTACACTGTAGTATACAACAAAATAAATCTGCTCATTATCCAATCTGGCTTCTTTTTTTGGCTTCTACCAAGTTTTTGTGGTGTTTCTTAAAAATGGTAAATGAGTAAGTATTCCACGAGAGCGGGAGGATTGTTCCATCATCTAGCAGTGGTGAACGATACTGTATATGGATGAGAATTAGCACCACGGTGAGGTTGAAGCACCAGGTGACATTCATCACTAGAGCACAGTGACTATTTAAATATATAAAGGTACATAAACAGACAGAAGACTATTAAGCTTCTTAACAGTAAAACAGCTTTAATATCAAAATCTTAAATAATGTCTTTTAGCATTTACTAACAGTTCAGAGACAGTATTTTATTTACTCTTGTGTTGTTTTTTCTCACTTCCCTGATTAATGTCCTATGGCATAATGTTTAAACTAAGTATTCATTCATTCATTCATTCATTCATTATCTCCCGCTTATCCTTTATTAGGGTCGCGGTGGGGTTCCCCATGCCCATCCAGGGGAGAACGTCTCGGGCGCTGGGCAGATAGACCCAGGACAGGGCGCCAATCCATCGCTGGGCACACACTCACTCACACAGACACACTCTAAACGGGGCAATTTTTGAGAATTCAATTAACTTGATCCATGTTTTTGGACTGTGGGAGGAAACCGGAGAACC
>JAFMOD010000768.1:1288268-1403239 GCA_019802435.1 Corydoras maculifer
ACGGGGAGAACATGGAAACTCCACCCAGATGGGGATTCGAACCGGGAATCCCTAGCGCTGAGAGGCGAACGTGCTAACCACTAAGCCACCGTGCCGCTAAACTAAGTATACCAAATGCATTTTTCTAGCAGCTGTTGTGGAAAGTAAATGACATGGTTATGGTAAGTGACATAATGCTTTACTGTGTGGATGATGTAGAGTTACACACATCTTATGAGAAATCCTACACCTTTATATACAGTACATAGAGCTAGAACAGGTGCTCAGGACACCCATTGGAAATGTAATGTATTATGCAAGACATTTATGGTTTGTTTACCACAGTTTTTTTTTACATATTTTACAAAACATTTTGATTTTAATATTTATTTATGTACCTTTATATATTTAATTTATATAAATTATTTCGGCGGCGGCACGGTGGCTTAGTGGTAGCACGTTCGCCTCTCAGCGCTAGGGATTCCCGGTTCGAATCCCTATCTGGGTGGAGTTTCCATGTTCTCCCCGTGTCCGCGTGGGTTTCCTCCGGGTTCTCCAGTTTCCTCCCACAGTCTAAAAACATGGATCAAGTCAGTTGAGTTCTCTAAATTGCCCCATGTAGAATGTGTGTGAGTGAGTGTGTGCCCAGCAATAGGTTGGTACCTTGTCCTTGGTGTGTCTGCCCAGCACCCGAAACATTCTCCCCTGGATGGGCATGGGGAACCCCACCGCGACCCTAATAGAGGATAAAGCGGAAGATAATGAATGAATGAATTATATCTGCATTGCTGTCTTTGATATTTGACCACTTAGTAGTTAGTAGTTACCACTAATAACGACCACTAAAATCTCTAAATATTGTCAATGAGAAAATTAAACAAAATTGGTTTTTCTAACAACTAACAAGCATTTATCTAGAATTAGAATTTTTAGATACTGTATTGTATGAGGATAACATTTTATTTTATTTTATTTATTCTTTATTTTTTTAAAACAGGATAATTGTTAACAGTTAGACAGTTTTATGCAATATGGTAGTTCACATTTACCACAACCACTCACTAAATTTACTTATCAGAAGTAACAGTATAATGAAATATTGATTTTATGTAGAGATAGTTTAGTGACAGGTTCACTCACATTTCTCTCCTGTTTGCTTTTGACCCTTGACACAAATCTAGGCCATTTCATCCCTTTTTCTTCTCTCTGTGTCTCAATATTTCTTGCTCAGCTCATGCTGTGTTCCTGGTATTTTGCTGGCAGGCCTGTTAAGAGACTGTTCACTCCTTTCAATTGGCTGGCTGTTGCCATGGAGACCAGAACTGTAACAGACAGGGCCTGTTTCCCCCTGCAGAGGTGGATGAGGTGAAGAGCCAAATGAGTAGTGAGTGCGTGTGTGCACACATGTAAGACAGAATGAGAGAGATGCATTTTTTTTCTCTCTTTCTCATTCTCTTACTCCAGCTCTATGTTTGTCAGCTGAATGTGTGTGTGTGTGTTTATTGGAGGGTTTGTTAGCTTAGGAACTGACACATTATTATTGCTGAAAATTTATGTAGCACAGTGTATTTGAAAATGGCCCTGGAATCTGAATGCATTTGAATCTGAATGCATTTAATCTATCACTATTATTTTCACTCTGAACTTTTTGTGCAGTCTATGAGAGCATGTGGCTTTTGTGCCCCTGAATGATGGAGTGTGCATATGCTCCAGCACGTGACCGTGTGTGTGTGTGTGCCTGTGTGGGTGGCAGATGTAGCCTGAGAGATTTTGCGCCCGATTGCTCCTTTAATGTATCCAGTAGCAGATTCTCTCTCACTCACACAGACTGAGACAAGCTCATCAGAAATGATTTTTAACTGGATCAATTTGTCATAAATCAATATTTTTTTTTAGATTTAATAACCACTTTGGTCAGAAGTGTAGTTAGTTTAAAATTATTTTAAAAACCCAGTATATGATAGGAACCTATTCTCAAGGTAACAATTTTCTTTCCCACTATTTACACATCTAATAGCCTGATATTTAGCAATTGGTTAATTATGTGTTTCTGTAAAAGTGCTTAACATAAGTTGCATCAAGCTAACCTCCATAAGGACAATAACAAACAAAGCAGACAATATTCCAGATATAAAGGGATATTTAATACACTGTATATCTGCTTTTTTTTTACTGTATTTGTATTATCCTATATAGAAAATAGATTTCTATTAAAAAATTTCCAGGTAGCTTAATGGCTTAATGGATAAAATTATTTGAAAAATCAGCATTTATCTGTTATGTGGATTGAAGTAGTTAACCAGGAACCAACATAACAATAAATCTAAATAAGTATTCGGTTCAACTGTACAACCTTTATCATTTTACATAGCCTCAACAGATTTTCTTTGTTAGCTATAATTCAGTTATTTTAACTGTCTATATATTGATTGTAAAATAAAGATTATCCATCCATCCATTATCTTTGACTTTATCCTCTACTAGGGTTGTGTGTGTGTGTGTGTGTGTGGGGGGGGGGGTTCCCCATGCCCATCCATGGGAAAAAAGTTTCGGGCGCTGTGACACCCGGGACAGGGCGCTAATCTATCGCTGGGCATACACACTTACACACACACACAAACACACTTTATATGGGGTAATTTGGAGGTGGGGTAATTGGGGTAATATGGGGTAATTTCAGTTGACCTTGATCCATTCTGGGTGGTACCCAGGGGTCAGGCTGACTACAGTGTCCAACTTCTTAAAGAATGCCTGCCAGACACAGGAGGTGAACTGGGATGCTCGATCGGACATAAAATATTTTTGGGGATACCAAAGGTGGGAAAAACGAATTTAAATAAGAGCTCTGCTGTCTGTAATGCTGATGGACTATCTTGCATGCCGCACAGACAGAACAGGATGACACGAAATGGTTAAAATCTGCGCTCAGCGTTTCCCACCAGTACTTACATCGACGCAAAAAGAGGGTGCATGCGAGTGGGTGTCCAGAACATAGCGAAGTATGCACCCAAGTGATAAGGCAAGAACGAAAGATGGGCAGTACATGAATTAGATTAGTAGGGCAAACTGCAGGCACTGGAAGCTGGGTGCAAGCCTGTTTGATCTACTGATCCAAATTACACTGAATTACATTAACAATGCAGCATGGAAGGAGGATAAGTTCATCTCTGCAGGCATCTGGTTCTAGATCTGAGTGCATGCATAGCAAAGCGTCGGCATGTTAAATATTCCGGGTTTATAAGAGATGAAGTATTGGAAACTATTAAAAAATAGAGAACAACAAGCCAGACAAGTTCTTATTGTCGGTCAATACAACGAATGGCACCTTGGCCCCCATTTAACCAATGGTGAATGTAATAATAATAATAACTGATGGAATAATTCCACTCAGCACAGACTTTAACCGGGCAAAAAGGGCATAGAGCTACAGTAACACAGACAATTCTCAAATCTGGTGAGTATATGAGGATATCGTCGATATAAACCAACACGAATGACTGTTAGTGATAAAAGATTGGAAGACTGCTGGGGCATGACACAAACCAAAGGGAATCACGAAGTCCTGAAGATGTGACAAACGCGGTCTTCCATTCGTCTCCCTCCTGGATATGCATTTTAAGTTATCTGCTTTACGAAGATCTATCTTAGTAAATAAATATGGTTGCCTCCCTAAGATGCTTTAGTGCCGATGGGACCAGAGGCAAGGGGTAGGCAAATTTACCTTGTCACCTTGTTGAGGGCATGATAATCGATGCAAGGGCATAAACTGGAATCCTTCTTGGAGACGACCCCCCCCTCCCGAATCTACAGGAGACCGCCCCTCTCTAGAGACTCAGTAATGTAATTGTGCATAGCCACACTGTCAGCTAAGGTTGAAGGGCAAGGATTAATTGTGGAAGCTTGGCACCCTTAAGAAGAGTAATCGCACAATCGTAAAGGCAAAGGGGAGGTAACGAGCCTACAGAGGAGGTACCAAACACCCTTACAAACCTGCCATACTTCACTGGAACTCCTTCCAGCAGGATACAGGATGCCAAGGTGGTGGCAATGGTGGTGGTGTAACGATAGGAAAAGGTAAGACAAGCCGGACAAAAGGAAGACCAGTGGAGAATCTCACCCTTAGACAGAGAGATGATGGGGGTCATGCCGCCTCAGCCAGGGCAAACCTAAAGTTTTCGGTCTAAAACTTGCTGACGGATAAATGTAAAGGGTTGTGGTCACCCCCCATTGTCCAGCTGCAACGGAGAACATGAAATCCCCTCTGCGCCAGAGTCAATTAAAGCCTGCGTGTGAAACACATGCATCTCATCTCATTATCTTCTGCTTAATCCTTTGCGTGGGTCACGGGGGATTCCCCATGCCCATCCAAGGTAAAACATTTTGGGCGCTGGGTGCCAATCCATCACTGGTAGTGTACTTTGTTTTGTTAATTTGGAGGGATAGGAACTAAAATTCTCACTGTTAACATAGGAACCATTTAGACAACAAATGTTTTTCTTCTCTAGGTTTGAATCTGTCATTTGAATCAGTCAGAAAAACAACAAAAGACCCTGAAGGTAGGAAAAGTTCCATAAATAGCCAATAACAATATTACAAACTGTAGTAAAGACAGAAATTATATTTTTGCATGCAATTGATTAAAAGTAAATAAAAATGATATTGTCAGGGTTGGGAGTGCGAGGCCACTCCCCCTGTTTTCGTATGTCGGTTGTGGCCGTTTAGGGTTCCCGTCGTTTTCGGTGCTTAGTTGTGTTTGTTTGTTATATTTTGATCCCGGCACGTTCCTCTGTGCCTTTAGTGTCGCTCCCGCTGATTTCTCAATTTAAGATCCTCTTTGTGGCTTACCTGGTCGCCCGGCTCGCTTCTTGCACCACACAGCACCGCGCAGCGCCGCCGTTGGACGGACTGCGCTGCCCGTATGTGACAGAATGCTGGCCTCACCCTACACCTAGTTGAGTCCAGGAATCCTCGTCTGGGTAAGCGCCTCTTTTATTATTAATAATCCCCGCTGCTGCGTTTTCCGGTTTTATCGGTCCACCCCGGCAGTCGGTTCGCTTTCGCTGCTTCTTCGGCCACCAGAAGCTGCGTTAGCATCGCGCTAGCCCCGCCATTAGCCGCATTTTCCGGCTGCTGCGTCGGCTGCATTAATTCAGCGCTAGCCCCGCCATTCGCTGCATTTTCCGGCTGCATTTTTTCGGCGCTAGCCCCGCCATTAGCCGTGTTGCTCGGCTGCAGCTTCGGCTGCTGTAACTCGGCGCTAGCCCCGCCATTATCCTATTCTCCGGCTGCAGCAATCGGCTACAGTAGCTTGGCGCAAGCCCTGCCATTCAGTGTGCTACAGTTCTCGCTTTGAAGCCACTTCCATACATTATTGGCTGTCACAGGATGTTTGAATTGGTGACCAGTCGGGAGCTGTCGGAACGAGAGAGGGTGCAGTTGTGCGAACTGCTGCGCGAGCCGCTGCGCGAGCCGCTGCGCGAGCCGCTGCGCGAGCCGCGGTGCGAGCCGCGGTGCGAGCCGCGGTGCGAGCCGCGGCGCTGCTTGCGGATTGGGACTTTGTCCTGCGTCCCACTGCGTGCCGATCGCGAGACACTGCGGCAGTCAGCGAGACACTGCACGCCGTCTGCTCGCCATCAGCGAGTCCTTCCTCGCCACGAGCGTTTCCCCGCTCGGCGTCTGCGCTCCGCCGCTCACCGTCAGCGCTCCACCAGTCGTCAGCCAGCCGCTCCGCGAGCCGTCCTGCTCCGCCGGTAATCCGTCCCGTAAGCCGCTGCGCGCCGTCAGCGATCCACCGCATCCCACGAGCGTTCCCCCACTCCACGAGCCGTCCCGCTCCGCTGGTAATCCGTCCCGTAAGCCGCCGCGCGCCGTCAGCGATCCGCCTCGTTCCACGAGCGTTTCCCCGGTCGCCGTCTGCAATCCGTCGCTTACAGCCAGCGTTACGCCGCTGGCCGTCGGTATGGCGCTCTGCGAGCCGTCCCGCTGCGCCTGTAATCCTTCCTGGGATTCGCTGCGCGCCCAGAGCGTTCCGCCGCTCTCCGTCGGCGATACGCTGCGCCCCGCGAGCAAACCGCGTCGCGGGGCCAGCATACCGCTCTACGCTGAGCGCGAGGAGCTTTTCACTCCGCTCCGCGCCACCAGCGGTCCGCCCCCTGATCCGTACCTGAGCCTGCGTTAGTCTCTCCCGTACCTGAGCCCGCGTTAGTCTCTCCTGCACCTGAACCTGCGTTAGTCTCTCCCGCACCTGAGCTCACGTTAGTCTCTCCCGCACCTGAGCCCGCGTTAGTCTCTCCCGCACCTGAGCCCGCGTTAGTCTTTCCTGTACCTGAGCCTGCGCTGTGCTCTCCGGCACCAGAGTCTGCGGTGTGCTCTCCGGCGCACCTGAGCCCGCAGGTATCCTCAAAGGGTCACGTCGCCCTCGCGCTCTCAGTGGGTCATGGCCGCTTACAAAGGGTCACGTCGCCCCCGCAGCCTCAAGGGGTCACCTCACTCTCGCGCGCTCAAATGGTTACAGCGTTACCGTATCCTCAAAAAGGGTCACGTCGCCCTCGCGCTCTCAAGGGGTCAGGAAGCCGCCGCGCTCACAAAGGGTCACCTCCCCCTCGCGCTCTCAAAGGGTTACGGCGTCCCCGTATCCTCAAAGGGTCACGTTGCCCCCGCATGCTCAAAGGGTCACGTCCCCCTCGCGCTCTCAAGGGGTCACGTCTGCCTTGCGCTCACAAAGGGCCACGTCGTCCCCGCATCCTCAAGAGGTCACGTTGCCCTCGCGCGCTCAAAGGGCCACGGCGCCGCCTCAAAAGGTCACTTCGCCCTCGCGCCCTCAAGGGGTCACGTCGTCTCCGCATATTCAAGGGGTCACGTAGCCCTCGCACCCACAAAGGGTCCCAGCGTCGCCGCGCCCACAAAGAGTCACGTCGCCCCCTGCAACCTCAAGTCGTCCTCGTGCCCTCTATGTGGTTTCGGTGACTTCGCGCCATCCTCAGGCCTCGCTGCCGTTGCGTCCTCACAGGGACCCGAGCCCTTTGTTTTGTTTTTTTTCTTTTCCCCGGGTGCCTTTGCCCCCCGGTTGTTTCGAGGGGGCGACATGTCAGGGTGGGGAGTGCGAGGCCACTCACCCCTGTTTTCGTATGTCGGTTGTGGCCGTTCGGGGTTACCGTAGGTAGGGCCCATCCCCTTGAGCTGGGATTGGGTCCTACCTGATCACGTGTGGCCTGCTGACTACACTTAAAGCGCGCATGCGCCCTGAGTCAGCAGGCCAGCATTGTATGTATATATATATGTGTCACGTTGGGTTGATTTGCTAGTTCTTCGTTTCGTTTTCGGTGCTTAGTTGTGTTTGTTTGTTATATTTTGCTCTCGGCACGTTCCTCCGTGCCTTCAGCGGCGCTCCAGCTGATTTCTCAATTAAAGATCCTCTTTGTGGCTTACCTGGTCACCTGGCTCGCTTCTTGCACCACACAGCACCGCTCGGCGGCGCCGTCGGACAGACTGCGCTGCCCGTATGTGACACATATTATAAGTACTTTGTTTTAGGAATTAGGTCAGGCTGGACATTGACCAAAGTAGTTATGTTAGGTAAATCAGCCTGGTTAGTCTTAGAAAATATTTTAATTCTAGCATGTTATCGAACTGTGCTGTTGATGGAAAATTACAGTATGTTATAGTATTATCTATTACTATTATTATAATGTTATAGACCTCTATATGGTTAAACATTAAAAATATATATAATTGCTTATCCTTTGAAACATATATGTGTTTATATATCTGAAATTGTCTCATACTGTCACACAAACAAGTATTTTTGTTAGTACATACACAACATACACATAACAATGGTACTTTTTTTCACATGCAAAATGTTGCCAAAATCTATTTTTAAAACCCTGCCATTAAAAGATCTAGTACAATCCATTTCAGGAGGTGGTTAGGGAAATGTTCTGTTCCTGAAACTTTACTAATGCTTGCAGTTGTTATGTTCCTTTGGAGATTTTTTTGGCCATTCAAACCATCCTTCTCCATATGCGTGGGTTATAGACACTCTCTATGCCTTGGCCACTTAAACCATCCCTCTCAATACGCGTGGGTCATAGACCATCTTTATGTTTTTTTCTCACCAGATTAGAATCACCTTTGGTTACATGCTGTACTGATAATGGTAAAAGAATTATTCATATCCCTTATATAAATATAAATATAAATATACTAATGCAAAAAAATAAAAATCTTCTTGTACAGCAGGATTTTATCAGGATTGATAAAACTACAGAGTAGCTGGTTCCTTCTACAACAACTGACTTGTTCTGTTCTCTTATTTGTAAGTCACTTTAAATAAAAGTGTCTGCTAAATGAAAATGTATATTTAAAGATCTCTGATAATAATTTACGTAACGATAGGCAAATATTCCGCGGCACGGTGGCTTAGTGGTTAGCACATTCGCCTCTCAGCGCTTGGGATTCCCGGTTCGAATCCCCATCTGGGTGGAGTATCCATGTTCTCCCCGTGTCTGTGTGGGTTTCCTCCGGGTTCTCCGGTTTCCTCCCACAGTCCAAAAACATGGATCAAGTTAATTGAATTCTCAAAATTGCCCCGTTTAGAGTGTGTCTGTGTGAGTGAGAGTGTGCCCAGCGATGGATTGGCGCCCTGTCCTGGGTCTATCTGCCCAGCGCCTGAGACGTTCTCCCCTGGATGGGCATGGGGAACCCCACCGCGACCCTAATAGAGGAAAAGCGGAAGATAATAAATGAACGAAGGCAAATATTCCCCAATATAGGAGTTTAAAGCTGGTAATGATACAACCAAACAGTTTGATGACTGTATTTAAAGCAAAAGGTGGCTCTACAAAGGATTAAATCTAGGGAATAATCACTTCTGTATCCATATCCTCCAAACATTATTTTGGCTAAAAAATCTATTAAAATTCAGGATAATTTTAACAGCAAAGTAGTAACTATAGAAAAATGAGGACAAAATGTGACTATTTCAAATGTGTATAAATATTTCTAAATGCACTGATTGATTAGACCTGAAATTACCGCGAGTCTTAATGTCCATTAAATTCTGACACAAAAGCAAATTACATTACACTTTAAATTGTAAAATTATTAGACAATCTGATCTTTTTCACTGAATCTTGCATGTTAATCTCTCTCTGTCTTTCACACTCTTTCTCTAAATAACACTGGCTATTCTCTAGGGAAGGAAATCTGGTTGTGGCTCATCCCATCTGTCAAAACAATAGAGTAAGGCAGAGAATGTGTATGTGTGCTTGTGTGTAAACTAAGTGGTTGAGATCTATGCGCATCTGTGTGGGCAGGCACACTTCGGATGCAAATGATTTGTATGGCTGAAAATATAAAAGATGGCCAGCTACAATGCATTTACTTTATGTAATCATAAAGAGCCATCCATTTAATAGCTAAGAATGTTTGTCATTTGCACTCACTGGACAGTTTATTAGGTACATCTTGTTGATAAAGCACTTTTCATTTCCACCTACTATATAAGTGAACCATGTACTTCTATAAATACAGACTGTGGTCATTCTGTTTCTATACAAAATTTGTTAGTTTTTTTAAGGATAAGGGATGACATTAGTCCACAGAGCAGGTATTGTTTCGGTGGTAGATTTTCAGCACTGCAGTTACTGTGGATTACACACTAGTGCTGTTGGGATCCTGGTAGGTTAGAAATCAGAGACATAAGCTAACTTGTTGCTGGAAAGGTTGAGATATAAAATTGCAAACAAAAATATTCAAATGACATTGTTTTTTATTTTGTGTAATTTAACTCAATATTAATATTTTTCATTTTATACACACACACACACACACACACACACACACACGCACACACACACAGTGCATGTGTTAACGTGATGTATGAAGCTCTTGTTTTAATAAAAATCTATTTTTATGATTTTTTTTCAGATCTTTATTGCATTGTGAAAATTTTTTGGGCATTGTGAGAACATGGAAACATTACACAGAGTGGGATTAAATTAGTTTGGTACAATTGTCATTGCTAGCAAAGACAAGCCGTTGATCAATGCACCAGCTATTCATGTTTATGGTACCCATATATGTTTCTAATATTGTGGAATATTTTAAAACATTGTAATGCGAATATAATTGTCCTTAAATATTTTTCAGAAACGATATTTGTATACAAAAGCATTGGTTAGTGTGAACACTAGAAAGCTATATACATACTGTATATAAACATTGTTGACTTAAGGTAAGCGGTACAAAAGAAAGTGCGTAAATGAAGAAAACTTTGAGAATGAGAGGTACCAACAAAGGACAGGGAATTGTAACTGGATTTTTATGCAGGACATAAAGTGCTGCTGTTATCTCCTTTTGTTATTCAATGCTACCACCCTGTGGATAATCAGTGTAAGTGTTGCAACATTGCTTTTGTATAGGACCCTTTATTATTTATGAAGTCAGACTTCTTAGGCTGATCTCAGCAGAGAGACTAAAAAAGGGAAAAAAGTAAAAGAAAACATTTGATTATGTATGAGCTAACAGAGAGTTAGTCTGGGACTTAAACTTGAACACTAGTTCCTTTTAGTAGTGATTCATGAAAAGTAACCAAGAAATAATAGTGAATCTGTATTTGTATTGGTGTGCTACGAGATCCTCTACTATGCTATCCTCTAGTAGGGTTACAGGGTCGTGTGTGTGTGTGGGGGGGGGGGGCTGCCATTATGGTTTGATTATTTCAGTTTCTATTTGCTGCCCATCCAGGGGAGAATGTTTTGGCTGTCAGGAATATACACCGAGGACAGGGTGCCAAATCACTGCTAGACACACACTCACTCAGACACATACACACTACATTGGGAAAATTTAGTGCGATATGGATTCACCTTGAATCAATATTTTGAACTGTGGGAGGAAACCGAAGAACTCATGCGGAAATGGCGAGAACATGGAAACTTTACACATGGTGGGATTTGAACGTGGATTACCAGCACTGAAAGTCAGATGTGCAAGCCACTACTCCACCGTGCCTATAAAACACCGTAACTATAAAAATTTTTACATATATAAATAAATGTTTACCAAAAACTCTGGACTGGATCCCTGTCTGCTTCAGGGCAGGCACACAGATAAACACATTAAAATCCAGGGGCTATTTTTTATTTCATTCATTCATTCATTCATTATCTTCCGCTTTATCCTATATTAGGGTCGCGGTGGGGTTCCCCATGCCCATCCAGGGGAGAACGTTTTGGGCGCTGGGCAGATACACCCAGGACAGGGAGTCAATCTATCGCTGGGCACACGCTCACTCACACAGACACGCACACATACATACTCTATATGGGGCAATTTGGAGAACTCAATTGACATGATCCATGTTTTTGAACTGTGTGTGGAAACCGGAGAAGCCGGAGGAAACCCACACGGACACGGAGAGAACATGGAAAATCCACCCATGAGGATTCGAACCGGGAATCCCTCGTGCTGAGAGGCGAACGTGCTAACCACTAAACCACCGTGCTGCTATTTTTTATTTCCTTTAATAAAATGTGTTTGGACCATGAGAAGGAACCAGTACTACTACAAAAGACCTACTCACAAATGGAAAGCATAAAGACCCCACCAGAAAGGATGCCCTCTTGTTTCCATGTTTCCCACAGTACACTAGCCTCCAGCGGGAACAGTGCAGCAAGCCCAGCAGCATAAGCAGAACTCAGTTTGGCACTGGACAAGGAAGCATTAATAGTACTGTTTGGCATGCTGGAATGGGCAAATGAGGACTTCATTGTAATGGTGCATTGAAGTAAACACCCAGACTGGCAAACAGCGACAAGTGCTGTCCATCAGTTAGCACGAGAGCACCAGAGCTCCCACAAGACTGTGGTAGTTTACTGGTTAGGGTGTTAGGCAATTAATCTGAAGGCTGTAGGTTCAAATCTCAGGTCCACTGATGTTGCCGAGTAGGTCTTTGTGCAAGACCCTCTGCTCCAGGAATGTTGTATGTAACCCTGTGTTCTCACCCCGACCATCAATTTGGGAAACCTTTCACCATCAACTTGGGAAAGTTGCTTTGGATAAATACATCTGAAGTGCAATTAATGTTTACGCTGCTGCATTGTCCACCCAAACACTTAGCACCATTCAACACTCATGAGCCTAAGGGTTAGTAAAAACCAGAGAGGTCGAAGACTCATTACCACACTACTGCCATGTCAGTATCACTGCAGTACTGAGAATCACTCTCCTCAGTGGGGGGTATGCATCATTGAAGAACATATTAAAGCAACTATGATATATAAAACATATAACATATAAAAGACAAACTATGTGGTAAAACAGATGGAATACAATCTGCAATTGTAGAACTTGTATAACAAGTTTGTAGAACAAAAAAGTTGGGACACTAAACAAATTGTGAATAAAAACTGTGATGTGGAGATGTCAATATTTTATTCTTAATAGAACATAGATGACAGATCAAAAATTTAATCTGATTTAAAAATTTGAAGGAAAATATGTTGAATCAAAATTTCAGTGTCAACAAATCCCAAAAAAGTTGGGACAAGTAGCAATAAAGGCGGCACGGTGGCTTAGTGGTTAGCACGTTCGCCTCTCAGCACTAGGGATTCCCGGTTCGAATCCCCATCTGGGTGGAGTTTCCATGTTCTCCCCGTGTCCGCGTGGGTTTCCTTCGGGTTCTCCGGTTTCCTCCCACAGTAATTTCTTACAGGCACGGTGGTTTCCTCCCACAGTCCAAAAACATGGATCAAGTCAATTGAGTTCTCCAAATTGCCCCATATAGAGTGTGTATGCATGCGTGTCTGTGTGTGTGTTATGGTCCTAGGACCGAGCGAGGCAGATTCGCTACTCGGAGAGACGGGTACTGGAGACGGAGATACAAACAGAGCAGGTTTATTGAGACACAGGGACGCAGTACACAGGACGAAGAAACACACAGGGCGGTGGGTGATGACGTCACGGTGGGTCGGGTTCCAATACGGGGAGACAGTGTGACAGGTACTTGACCGGACGAAAGGCGACAGGATGACGAGCTGCACACAGAGAACAGAACAAGAGACAGACGACAAGGCGCAGGGCCCAATGCGAGGCAAAACAGGGCAGGAACGGGAGCTCGTAGTGTCGGGGCTTAGCATAGGCGTGGCACGAGACAAACTAGCGGTGAGGGACAGGTAGTGCAGGGTATAAATAGGCAAACGTGATGGGGACCAGGTGTTTGTGATTTCAGGGGCGTGAACACATAACCCAACCCACACCACGTGACCAAAACAACCGTGACAGTGTGAGTGTGTGCCCAGCGATAGATTGGTGCCCTGTCCTGGGTGTATCTGCCCAGCCTTCTCCCCTGAATGGGCATGGGGAACCCCACCACGACCCTAATATAGGAAAAAGCAGAAGATAATGAATGAATGAATGAGTAATTTCTTACCTCTCTCACATACTAATTCTTCCTTGCTTTCTGTCCATTTTTGCATTAGATTAAGGTTGCTCTCTTACTGCACTGTGCATATTGCTCTGTTCATTTAATTTTTCTCCTGCATTAATGTGTCTTTTCTTTTTTCTTTTTAAGCATCCTGACTCTCCAGCCTCCCTTTGAGCTTTTCGAACTAGACGCTACGTCACTGCTGTTTAGTTAAAACCGGGAGTGTTTTTGGGCTCTGCCTTAACAGCCTAGGGGCACTTCTACTACATGTGGCACCATTCACATCCCCCTGCTTGGCAAAATAAAGAGCTCCTCTCACTCACCTCCACTCAAATGTTTTACCAACATTTAGTTTGTGTCCACTCTTTGTACCCAATGTCAAATGTCAAAATGGAGCAATTACGGAAGCAAACTTCAATTTCATGTTTAATTTATGTAAATAGTGTTTTTACTATAGTATTTTTTAAAAGCAGCCTTGTGATGTTCTAAGACGCAATTCTCAACTAGTAGCCTAAATGATTGTGGCAAGGAAAAAATCAAATATCTTTTTCTATATGAATTCCTATGATTTATGTTTCTGCAATGCATTTCTCTTTTTTTCTTCTCTCCTCTCACCTGTCTGTCTCCATTCCTTGGTTCTTCCAGAGGGGTGCTTGTTCTGTTTATCATGAGTTTTAGTTTACCTGTTCCTAATTTTTGGTCTATTTCAGTGCTCTAAAATTTCTATTTTATGTTGAGATTTTTTTCTGGTACATTGCTTCCTTGCTAAGTCTAGATGTTTTTTTTTTTTTGCAGAAGAGATTCCTGTTTAGGTTATTTGTCGCTGCCACTATGGTTTGATGGTATCATTTCAGTTTCTATTTGTTGCCAACATCTAAGCCGTTTCTAACTTGCTTTTGCTTCTGTGCGGTGTTCTGACTGAACTTAGTTATTTGTCTGAACTGTGGCATTACCTGATTTTGGGTTTATAAATCTGTGTTTCTGTGTTTTGAGCCTCTTTCAACATTTACCACAACCATTTACAATATGCATGTATATTCATTTAATTGCTCACCCCACAGAGACAACTTTTTAAACTATTTTCTATGTGGAAAGACTGGATATTGAGTAACAGCCATATAGAATTACGTAACAGCCATATTAGAAATACGTTTTCAGAATCTGGGGATCATTAATGGTGTAATTAAAATACATTTTTTTAACAAAGGTAAAATCACATTTGCAGATGACACATCTGGGAAATTGCTTCTTGAACAGTGTCAGGTTTTCTGTTCTGCCACAAAGTATATTTAAAAATTCAGGTTTAACTGCACATTGTAGCTGGAATGAACCTGTTCTCCCAAAGCTTTTATGCGCTGGTCTCTGGAGGGTTCATGACATATCTCTATAGTCACTTAGCTGCCTCTGTCATTGAACTGTATGAGCTCTTACTTGTCATATCTCTTCACCAGAGTTTTCTATTTTAAAATAAATACTTTTTGAAAGCAATCCCTTCCCTCTGGAAGAATTTGAAAATGCAGATATGCAGGTAAAATGTGTTTCACTTTGCCTGCAAAAGGAGCCATCACATTCAGATTGGTCTTTGCCTTCTCATAGATTCCATTCATATATCAAGAAACCATTTTCACTTCCTGTTATCTCCTTTCACACTGAATTACTCACATTGTTTCTGCTTTTATTTTCTCCCTCTTCTTCCATCATTCTAGGTTTATCCTGGCTGCAGTGCACACTACCCCAACCAAGAGATTTTGAGTTTGACTTAATCATCCCAAATTTAAATTACATTCCATTTTCTAAATATGATCCACTAATTGGGGTACCTATCAAATGTGCTGCCTAGTCAGAGTTTTTTGATGTTATGAACACTTTTGCTTCCCTCTATTACATGCATGGATGTGCAATCAACTTGGTAAGCAATGCTAAACTTTCCTGACCTTATTTTTTGTCCATGACTAAAATCAAGTCCATGCGTCAATATATTGGGCAAAGGCATCAGTCGACTTTGGAAATCACATTAAGATTTTTCATAATCCCCTAAATAAATCTGGTTTATGACCTTGTATTGAAGTCCAAGAGCTTAATAAAATCACTCATCGCTTTACGTATCTATTCTCCTAGTTCTGTTCACCTTGGAGCATTAAATGTTAAGCTTGCTACTTTAATAAGCTTGATTTGTGGAATGCGCTTTAAACTAGTGCACATCTATAAGGGTGTGCAAAACAGGTTTTGTTACTGCTACAGGTCATTATGAATATCTAGAGATGCATTCCATCCCTTCAAATGGCTGTCCTTCTACACAAATGGATTAGATTATTTTTCAACACTAATTTTATCTGTTAAGCATGACTGTGAATATTATTTGGAATTGCAGTCACCATCTGTTTTTTTTAAATTGCACATTCATTAGGGCAGCACGGTGGCTTAGTGGTTAGCACATTCGCCTCTCAGCGATAGGGATTCCCGGTTTGAATCCCCATCTGGGTGGAGTTTCCATGTTCTCCCCGTGTCTGCGTGGGTTTCCTCCGGGTTCTCCGGTTTCCTCCCACAGTCCAAAAACATGGATCAAGTCAATTGAATTCTCCAAATTGCCCCATATAGAGTTTGTGTGTGTGTGTAAGTGAGTGTGTGTGTGCCCAGCGATGGATTAGCGCCCTGTCCTGGGTCTATTTGCCCAGCGCCCGAGATGTTCTCCCCTGGATGGGCATGGGGAACCCCACTGCGACCCTACTAGAGGATAAAGCGGGAGATAATGAATGAATGAATGCACATTCATTAGCTCCATATCTAGGGGTCAGTTTTAAAGCAACAGCCAATGTGAATATGCTATCATGAACTGGTCAAATGAACATTTTTAGACAATCCCAAAGACACTTTAAGAACTACATTATTTTCTTTGCTATTTTATTGGATTTACATTGAATTAATTGGGCTAATTTCAACCTTAAACTTTCAAATTTCACCTTGATTAGCAGACAATTCACATTTTATCATATTATTTTATGAGCACAGTCGCCTCTCTCTAGGGATTCCCGGTTCGAATCCCATCTGGGTGGAGTTTCCATGTTCTCCCCGTGTCCGCGTGGGTTTCCTCCGGGTTCTCCGGTTTCCTCCCACAGTCCAAAAACATGGATCAAGTCAATTGAGTTCTCCAAATTGCCCCATGTAGAGTGTGTTTGTGTGAGTGAGTGTGTGCCCAGCAATAGGTTGGCGCCCTGTCCTGGGTTTATCTGCCCGGAGCCCGAGACGTTTTCCCCTGGATGGGCACGGGGAACCCCACCGTGACCCTAATAGAGGATAAAGCGGAAGATAATGAATGAATGAATATATATTCGTGTTTACACTACACATGTTGGCTGATGGTCTCGCCAAATCTTTCACCTCTCTTGGTCCATGAAATCTCTCTCCGCAGCATGTGGTGTCACAGCTCAAAAAGGCTGCACACAGTAATGAGGCGAAGCATCGTCAGGTGCATTAATTAATCTCCATGTACAAAGCAGTCTGCTCCGCCTCCCCTCAAGACACCACAGTGCTACCATCACAATAAGTGTATAAAATAATTATATGTTCTAATACAACAGGGAAATATCAATTTAATTGTCTGGAGTAACAGGTACAAGCTGGGATGAGATTCAAAGGCCTGTGGGACTAATCTAAATCTAAGTCTGTGAAGCAGGACTGGTACGAAAGTCTGTGCAAAGTGTAATCCGCATTTTTTACGATGGTCAGCAGTTTACTTAGTGCCCACCACTCTGACACTGATGAGAAATTGTCTCCCTTCCTAGCTCAGAACCAGCTTTCCTTACCAGCCTGTTTTTTTTTGCAGATTCTAATGAACCCAAGCCTCCTTATGAAGTAAAGCTTCCCCTGTCCCTCCCTGTAGATGGGGTCAGTATTCCCTTGTCATCCAGATGTGTTTCCAGAAATGTGTAGGTCCTGATAACCTCCACATCAACTCCCTCAATCGAGATCGGCTGCAGAGAAGGCCTGGATCTTCTGAATTCCGTTACAATTTCTTTTGTTTTTAAAAGGTTCAGCTGCAAGAAGTTGGATTTGCACTACACCATGAAGTCCTGTATCAGGATTTGACAGAGAGGAGCACAGGACGGGTGTTTGAAAAAATGAAAACCAGGAAGGCAAGCAGGTCCTGACGAAATCTGCGGTCGAGTCCAGAAAACGTGCACAGACCAGCTTTTTTCAGTATTCACAATTATCTTTAATCTCTTACTGACGCAAGGGATCGTACCAGCATGCTATAAAACAGTCTGTAATTGTTCCTGTACCAAAGACACCACAGCCTGCATGCCTAAATGACTTCCGCCTGATCGTCCTCACGTTGGTCATGATAAAATGCTTCGAGGAGCTGGTCAGCAACTTCAAAAAAAGATTTTGAAGGATCTCAGTCATACTAATAATAAACTATTAATTCTATTGCAATCAAAAAGGCATTTTCACTCCATGAAGGCTAACATACACTGCATTACACTTTTTGATGTATGCACACAATGGACTCTCAATTACCATATTATACACACTGACTGTTTTACAGACAAACACATTAAAAACAACTATTTCTTTTTACACATCATCTTTAACACCAACTCTGTTTACATGTTTACTTGTATTTATATTTCTACACTGTACATAATATTTTTTTGCAGAGTCAATCACTACAGAATCATTTTCTGCAGAGCCAATCATTACAGAACTTGTACAAAACTTCATGTGGCCTTCAGATTAGTTCAAGAACAATGCGCAGAGTAAAGTGGTGGAGGGGGATTATGTTGTGGGTTTTTTTCAGGAGCTGGGCTTGGCCCCTTAGCTCCAGTGAAAGGAACTCTGAATGCTTCAGCACACCAAGACATTTTGGACAATTCCATGCTCCCAACTTTGTGGAAACACATGGGTGACTGAGTCTGGCATAAATCAACTTGACTGCACGAAGAACAATAACCTGATAGAATTAGGTTTGGAGTGAATTAGAAAGGAGACTAAGAGCCAGGCCTTCTCATTCAACATCAGTGTGTGACCTCACAAATGCAAATACACGCTTCTGGAAAAATGGTCAAAAATGCCAAAAACTGGCGTAAAAGTAGGCGGTTTTATCCAAAGTAGTGATAAACATACTCCTAAATATTTGTGGACAGCCTTCCCAGAAAGGTTGAACCTGTTCTAGCTGCAATGGGTGGACCGACGTCATATTGAACCCTATGGATTAGGACTCAAGGCAGTTGAGCAAATAATTTTGGCTATATAGTATAAATTATATATTTAAATGTTAATTGTGTCTGTAACTTGACTGAAAGAGAATGCTGGATCAACATATTTGCAAGTGCCGAACAACAACACGAAAAGTTTCTGAACCAGTAAAGAAACATGCAATCGTTCTAGAAAATTAGTATATCTTATATTATATCATGTAGCATTAATGAAATTATACAGATTGATATAAGCCTGATGAGCACTAGGCTAGAATTCCATCCATCCATCCATTATCTTCCGCTTTGTCCTCTACTAGGGTCGCATTGGGTTTCCCCATGCCCATCCAGGGGAGAACGTTTCGGGCGCTGGGCAGATACACCCACCCTGGGCACACTCACTCACTCACACAAACACATTATATGGGGCAATTTGGAAAATTCAATTGACCTGTATCCATGTTTTTTAATTGTGGCAGGAAACCGGAGAACCCAGAGGAAACCCACGCAGACACGGGGAAAACATGGAAACTCCACCCAGATTAGGATTCGAACCGGGAATCCCTAGCGCTGTGAGGTGGTCGTGCTAACCAATAAGCCACCATATCGCCCTGATAGAATTACAATCAAATATTCAAATGAACTAGTCTTCATTTTGGATAAAAGGTTTATTAATAATTTTTTTATTAAACAAATAACATTTATGAATTTAACCTTATTTTTTATTGTATTGTTTTCATAATCATTTTAAAGAAGCAATAAGGGGATCGAGGTCACGCATTATTGTGAATAAATCACAGGAAAGAGTTCTAACCCTAACCCTAACCCTAGTATTTCTCATCATCCATACCTATTTATTTACTATCACTCCGTTCTTGTCATTGCATCGGTTGCCTTGCATTGTTCTATTTTTATGCTGCACATAACAGTTTATTTGTTTATTCTTACCCCCGCATTACTTTGTCTCTCTTCTCTGTGTGTCTTGACACCCTAAACTCACTTTGAGCTAGGTGATATAGACATCACTTCTGCTTGCAGACAAGGGAGTTTCCATTCTTTGTGCTCTGTTCTGACAGTCTTGGAGCACTATTGCTAAAGTCCGCTCCATTCACACCAACCTAAGTTCCACCTACTCATCTTTAGCAACTGTGTTTGCTTTTCATGGTGTCCTGACTACTGTGAACCACTATTATTCACACTAATTGGCTTCATATTTGATTGGTGTTTATTATTGTCTAGTAAGGATCAGGTTGTTGTCTTGTACCAGCTTGCGCCACCTCATTGTATTCAGATATTTTAACTTTAAAACTTCAGAAAAAAAGGACCTTTTAATGTCATTTTAGTTATTGGTCTGTCTATGTTTAAGCTAAAAAGCTAAAAATCTTTCTTTCGGATTATGTTTTTCAAACAAAATTTGCCCAAAAATATGGCACTGGTATGACAGACCAACCACTGTGAGCAGACAGAACACAAACAACCAGTTTACTGCAAGGATCAGTTTTAGACCATTGAGCTTCCTGGATGTGGGACGTGAAACGGTCATAAGGTGGGTAATAGCATCAGTACTATTATTAATGTCATACTGGTAAGAGTCAGAGTCAGGTTTAACATTTCATAAATCTGTTTCAAATGTCAAAATGAAATTAAATCCACCAAAAATAGCTTTTACCTAGGTTCTAATGAAAGTTTTTGATGATTGAATGTATTTTTGAATGAAGTTTGATTTATCTTCTGAATAAAAAGTTGCTTTGCTTTAGTCAGTGGCATTAAAACTAATATTACAGCTAACATTGCTCCACTTTTCTCATCAAAAGATACATGGGTGTAGTTATTAGTTGCCATAATATTGTGAAACCATCCACTTTGACAAAGTGACAAAAAATATTTATTTATTTTATTTTTATATGTCCGTTTGCACATTCCTGTATATGAAAGTTTCAGTTCTTAGTTTTACTTGAAATTTAATTCTATATTTCTACTTTTTCCTTTTACATTTTCACTTGAAGATTTAAATCTATATTTATTGTTTTTGCCTTTTACTTCTTGATCTTTGTTTTAGTTTATTTTTAATTTAGATTCAGTTCCAATTGAAAATATTTGCCTTATATTTGTAATATTTGTAATATGTGTGCGAGACTGTCTATCAAAGCAAAGAGATTTGAAATGTCTGCCTAAAAAAATATGGTGCAGATGAAAACAAGTTAACTAAGAATGGCTGCCCTGCTATAATGGTCCAGCTAAATGTGATAAAGGGGGAGGAAAATTTGGTGAGTAGTGCTGTTTCCTGGAGTCTCAAATGATTGGTAAAATTTGCAAAACTGAGTAGGTTGTTTACTGAAAATGTGCCACTCCATCATGGAGGCATCCGTATTCAGGTAGGCATCATGCAGGCGTCTCAGTGTCTGTATTCATCTGTCCTTTCTCATTAATGTACCTGAGAAAGCAAACTGTGCTGACATGGAATTTATATATTTTTTGCTTTTCTGAATCAATAATGACACTGAGATTATTTACAGTCGAACTAGGTATAATTAAAGAGTTATCGAGGTTAACATAGTGTTAGAAACTTTGTTAATTTTGTTGAACACAATTTTTTCTAGGATTTTAGAGACAAAAGGAAGATTTGATATTGGTCTATAGTTGGACAGCATTAGAGGATCCAAAATAGGTTTTTTAAGTAATGGTTTAATGACGGAAAAATTCAGATGAATTCATACCGTTTATTACAGGCTCTGTAATATTTGGCAGGAGGTTTTTAAACAGGTTTGTAGATATTGGGTCTAACAGACAGGCTGTTGTCTTTGAGTGTGTATATTATTTTCTCTACCACTATTTTTCAGTAACTAGTGAGTGTTGATTATTGATTACGCTACACGAAGCATTGCATGATTTAAGTGTTATGTCTTCAATTTTATCACTAAAGAAATTTACAAAATCATTGCTGCTGAACTGCGAGTGAATCTGTGAATCTGATTCAGTAGCACTTCGAATTACTTTGGCAATGGTACTAAAGACGAATCTTTGGTTGTTTTTGTTGTTCTCTATTATTTTAGAATAATATTTAGTCTTCACTGCATTAAGTGCATGTTTATACTCAGTCGTATTGTCCTTCCATGCGACTCTAAATACCTCTAATTTAGTTTGTCTCCATTTACGCTCCATGGTTGTAGTGGTTTGTTTTAGGGCACAACTCTCACATGAGCTGATAGGAAGGCTAGCTTGATAAGAAAGGTCTTTACCCAAAAACACCTAGGCCCCAAAATGTATTAATGCTTGTAATGTTTTACTCATTGGCTGGTAGTACAAAGCAAAGAGAGTGTGGTGGTATGATCTATTACCTACATTGCTGCTGATATGTATGATCTTTAAGATTAAGCTTTGCATTTTGCCATTATGTTTCCCAGCCACAAAGAATTTAAAGGCACAGCCTGCAACCGTTTTTCTTACGTCAACCATGAATGGCTCAATACCATGGGTTCCTCTGTTGTTGCGGAATCTGTGCAGTCTAGCAGACCCACTGGAAACCTGAAGATGGAGGAAGCACAAGGTCAGCTTACTTTCTCCTTCCATCATTCATGCGGACAGTTATCCAGTTTGATAGACTGGTTCTTGTAAGTTAGCTGCTTCATTTAGAGAAAGTAGTAAATCTCTGTACTAGTCACTTAAACATTTGAATATCACTTTAAAACCTTGTAAGTCTGGTGCCTTTTTGAGGAGCCAGAGTGGCAATAGGAGGATAATCAAGTAAACTAAACCACCTGATGAGTTACCAGTTTCTAGTTATGGCTGGAGAGAAATTGTATCATTTTCTCCTCATTATCAATTTGACCTTGACAAGTGAAATGCTTAGGCCAGTTTATTCATTTAAATATTCTTTGGACTCAACGATCTCAGGTAAAGGTTAAAATGAGCTTTTAAAAGTTTAGAAAAAGTAAGGATGGTTGGCTTTAATACAAATTGTGGTCCGGAGGTCGGGGGAATCCAGAAAGAAAGAGTGACTTTGCAATCAGATCTGGATAGAGACAGAGCTGGTAAGAAGCAAACAGCAGGCACTGATATGAGAACAGGCTGACTGGTCAACAGCATAGATTAAGTGTTATTTAAAACCAAGAAGTAAAAATAAAAACAGAAATGACTTAATTTAAAGCTTGCAGACAAGCTTGTTAGAATAGGAAGTGAACAGTTAAACTGGCTATAAATGGCTGTAAGAACCATTTTGCAGCCTCAGTAAGTGATTAGTGGTTTTGTCTTTAAGTGTGTCAGATGAGCAGGTGAATATTTAGCAGCCAACTGACTTCAAGACGGAGAAGACAGAACCAAAACACACACACTGGGAGGGAAATTTTGATTATTTTATTATTCCTAATTTGTTTTTTTAAATGTTCAAATTTAATGTGTTTACAATTGTATGTTATAATCCTGTCACAACAAAGGTTTAAAAACAAATCCTAGATGCATAGTCTACATATAGAAATGAAAATACAACAAATAAAATCAACAAAAAATGTATATATTAAAAATACAGTTTAGATTAACTGTTAGGAGTGCCAGGTCACTCTTCACATGTCTTTCATTTCAGTTCAGTTAATTGACCTATGAGACCTTGTTTGGGTTCCCCTACTGAGTTAATTAACTGTGTTTCCTGATTTGTCACGGTCTGGTCATATGTTTTGTTCTTTTACTTTAAATACTCCCTCCTTCCTGTGTTCCTCAGACCAACATTTGTTTTGTGTTACACGCTCTGTTTTTTGTTCCACTGCTTTAAATAAAGCCACTCTAGCTTACCCGGTTGCCTGTCTCTATTTAGTGCGTTAAGGCACTTCATCTCAGCGCTTTTATGCGCAGCCCTTTCACTCGAGCCAGTGGCGTTCTTTGTAACATTACCATTATTTAACAGCAATAGGTAAAACATGGTGTTTGTACTTTATACTTAACTAAAAGGACTGTGTAAACTTATGCTGAGGCTATAATATTTGTAATAAAAGTTATATATACAGTATATCCTAACTAACCCACAGTAGTTTTAATATCTAACAACAAGAACACCCAAACAGACTATTCAAATTAACAATGATTAGGATAAAATATGGGTATTACCGTGACTTTAGGGGTGCCGACACGCAGATCTAAGATGTACAACAGGTTATTCAAAGCTACAGCAGTTACTTCCTACACGAACGCCTGACTTGTTGAAAACAATCTGCTTTTTTTTAGCGTGATAATATTATACAGAAAAAAAATATTACTAACTCTGCTAATGTGACAGATGTGACACAATAAAGAAAAAAATTTTTTTAGAGACCCTAAATTTTATTACATACACACACAAACACACACACACACACACACACATATATATAGTATGTAAAGGACTGCGAATCCGATGCAAAATCCGATGCAGTTTATTAGGACAAAGGTGTAGACATCCAACGATAGTGGAAAAAAAAAACAAAAAAAAAAAAACTGAGCTTAAAAACCCTAGAACCGGAAATGACAAATCACAAGAACAGGTGATCAAAACTCTGATGATGGACAGCGACTAGAGGAAACAGGTGACTTTCCCTTACCAAAGTGCACAACAGAGGGAGCGTGAGTGACATCTGTTCCAGAGGGGGCAGAGAAGCAGAAGGGACGGCCCTATACCTATCTCGACAACGCGAACGACCCCTGCCACGAGGTGCAGGCTTTACAGGATAGGTTCTATGAAACTCTGAAATGAGATTGAGAATCAAAATATCGGCAGCTGCCACCCAGCTGCGCTCCTCCGGGCCAAATCCCTCCCAATCTACCAAATACTGAATGGTAAAACCCCGACAGTGCGAATATAACAGGGAGGAAACAGAATAAACATTAGGGAAAGACGAAGCTTGAGTAACTGTTTGCTCCTGAAGAGCTAGATCAAGGGGACTGGAAACAAAAGGTTTAAGGAGTGAAGTGTGAAAAACAGGATTAACACGGTACTGGGGTGGTAATTCAAGATGATAGGAGACTGGATTGACCTGTTGTAAAATAGTAAAGGGACCAAGGAAACGCGGAAGTAGCTTACGCATACCGGAGCGACACCGGAAATCCCGAGAACTAAGCCAAACCCTGTCTCTAGGAGAATATGCCTTTGCATCACTTCTATGACGGTCTGCAAAAGATTTATTGCGCTGTACTACATTTTCCCGCTGGTGAACCTGTTCCCAAACCCTCTCACTACGTTTAAACCAATCGTCGACAATCGGAGAATTGGTGGGTTCAGGGTCAAATTGAGGTTGATACCCTAGTACACATTGAAAAGGTGTCAACCCAGTAGCTGATGTTTGAATTTATTAAAATAAAAGACATAAATTGTATTAATTTATCCTAATTTGAACCCTGTTTACCCTGTTTGAATGTATGTAATCTATGTGATTTCATGGTTCAACTGAATATGCAAAATAGGAACAATGGGACAGTCAACAGAAACAGGGCTTAAGTTCATGCCCTAGGAGAAGGCAGGAAGTAGGACCAGATGGTGGAGAAGTTTGAGATGTTTAAGAGAATGTTCTCACCAAGACAAAGGACTGCTCATGCACATACATAGGAAAAGGACAGCCCTCCTAAGGTTTATAAACCGAAGCTGGATCTTTGAGAGTCAGAGCTCTCTCATCAATCGTGGTTGCCCGCCATTGATGATTTTTCTGTACACTTGGTTGTCTATTCAGTAACCTGCATTAAAATCTGTTTGGAACAACCTGCATCTCCGAGGCTGTTTATTGAATATTTAACAGTGAGTGCCGGAGAGAGATCTGAGCAATCTCTGTCCAGGGGAGATAATGAGCCCAATCAGTAGTGTTGCTAAAAGCAAAAATTTAAAGGAACTTAACAAGTTCCTTGTTGACTCTTTCGCACTGGCCGTTGCTCTCAGGGTGGTACCCAGAAGTTAATCTAACTGTTGTTCCTAACTTCTCGAAAAATGCCCTCCATATGGCAGATGTAAATTGAGGGCCACGGTCAGAAAGAATATCCTCCGGGATACCAAACACGGGAAAAATATACTTAAAAAGAAGTTCTGCGGTCTGAAGAGCAGAATGTAGAGAAACCAAATGAAAAAAAATGCACTGCCCGTGAAAACCGATCAATGAGGGTAACTATGGTGGTAAAGCCATCGGATGAAGGTAAATCCGATAAAAAATCAATATCCAAATGAGACCAGGGATGCACGGGAACTGGTAAGGGTAGAAGTTTTCCAGCAGGCAAAGTCTTAGGTGTCTTACAAACGGCACAGATGGAACATAAACACACAAATTGCTGAACATCGAAGTTCAAAGTCTCCCACCAGTAGAAGAAGAAGATGGATAGTGCGTTCCACCACGGGTTGGCCAGAACACAGAGAAGAGTGAGCCCAAGTAATGAAACGAGTGCGAAAAGACTCCCTGAGGACAAGCAGAAGGCGTGGGCACTGATCGAAGAGAACTCGCAAGCTCCTGATCCAAATCCCAATGCAATGAGTTAATGAAACATCTCTCAGGGAGAATAGGGGAGTTGTCAGTTAAGTCCTCCTCGCTGCAAGGGTGTAGGCGAGAGAGAGCATCTGCAGGTATGTTACTATGACCCGGCCTAAACGAAATGGTAAAGATAAAATTGTTAAAGAACAAAGACCATCTCGATTGACGAGCATTTAACCGCTTAGCTTCCTTAAGGTATTCCAGGTTCTTATGATCCGAAATAACAACAAAAGGATGGTTAGCCCCCATAAGTCAATGATGCCATTCCTCCAACGCGATCTTAATGGCAAGAAACTCACTATCCCCGATGCTATAATTCCTCTCTGCCTGAGACAACTTGCGGGACAAAAAGGCCACAGGCCGACGAGCCGAATTGAGCCCCTTACCTTGAGACAAGACCACTCCCACTCCCATAGAGGAAGCGTCAACTTCAACAAAAAATGGCCGATCCGGGTCAGGGTGAGCTAAGACTGGGGCAGAAGTGAACTTAGATTTAAGTTTACAGAAAGCATGATTAGCCTTGTCACTCCAAACAAAAGAACGCAGTCCGCCCCTAAGTAAATTAGTAAGTGGAATAGAAAGTACACTAAAAGACTGAATGAATTTATGATACAAGTAAATTCATGGGCGGCACAGTGGCTTAGTGGTTAGCATGTCTGCCTTTCAGTGCTAGGGATTCCTGGTTCGAATCCCCATCTGGGTGGAGTTTCCATGTTCTCCCCGTGTCCGCATGGGTTTCCTCCGGGTTCTCCGGTTTCCTCCCACAGTCCAAAAACATGGATCAATTCAATTGAGTTCTCCAAATTGCCCCATGTAGAGTGTGTTTGTGTGCGTGTCCGTGTGTGTGTGTGTGTGAGTGTGTGCCCAGTGATAGATTGGCGCCCCCCCCCCCCCGACCCTAATATAGGATAAAGCGGAAGATAATGAATGAATGAATGAAAAAGTAAATTCATTCATTAGCAAATCTTAAAAATGGTTGTAATTCCTTGATGGTAGAAGGGACAGGCCAATCCAGAATAGCACTAACCTTCTTAGGGTCCTTCTGCAACCCATCAGCAGACAAAATATAGCCCAAAAATGAAATACGTGTCTGGTGGAATTCAAACAATTTATTATGCAACAGATCGGAGAACGGATGAAAGATGCTGATGATGAGACTCAATATCTGGAAAAAAAATTTATATATCATTAATGTACACCAGAACAAACTCCTCCAGAAATTCCCTTAGTACCTCATTTATATAGCTTGGAAAATGCCAGGGGTGTTAGTGAGGCCAAACGGCATTACCAAATATTCATACTGTCCTGAGGTGGTGACAAAAGAGGTCTTCCATTCATCCCCCTCCCTAATACGTACCAGATTGTAAGCATTATGTTTTTTAAAAATGGTAGCAGATTTAAGCCTCTCCAATGCGGAAGGGACAAGGGGAAGAGGGTAGGCAATCTTGCGGGTAGCCTGGTTAAGAGTTCTATAATCCATACATGGCCTAAGAGTAGAATCATTCTTGGGAACAAAAATACCAAAGAAGCAACAGGAGACTTAGAGGGCCGAATAATCCCTTTAGCGAATGACTCAGCTATGTATTCATGCATGGCCCAGCTCTTAGCAGTGGTAAGAGGATAGGGACTCACCCTAGAAAATTTAACACCTTCAATGAGATCTATGGCACAGTCAGAATTACGGTGTGGCATTAGAGAAAAGGTATTGGATGAACTAAATACCTGTGCAAAATCTGCATATTCAGAAGGAACTCCCTCAGGTAGACAAGGAGGTGACTGACTCTCTGAGCACAGTTGGCGCTCCGGGTAGATAAGAGGAATTTACCACGGTGGAGCGCGATAGAGAATTCTTCCGAGTCTGCTAAAGCTGATCCAGCTTGATGGAGGTTGTAATGAGTTCAGATAGGGACATCTCAGCATCCTTGAAAACCATCTCTGCCAAAATTTCTCTCCGCAGACCCGATCAATAAACCATGATAAGAGCAGGTTCCTTCCATCCACAGTGTGCCGCCAGAGTTTGAAACTCTAAAGCATAGTCCACTACCGAGCGAGAGCCCTGCCGATGTTCATATAACAGTTCTCCCGCATACCGACCCCTGACGCGGGTGGAAATACGAGCTTTTGAATCGTTCCAAAAACAAAGAAACATCATTCGATTCGGCACCGCGTTCCATAACGTAGAACCCCAGTTGCCAGCGCATCCACGCAAGCGCAAAATTATGAACGCTTTTTTCTGTTCATCGCTAGCAAGGGGACATCGAATCTCTCTGGTTCAGCAACCGTAAGCGGGGATATCGGAAGACGCAGTGGAGGTGGCAGCGCCGATGGGCTGTAGAAATCCACATTCCAACCGGTCTTGACGCTCCACGATGGATCCCATTGTCTTAGAAAATTCAAGCATTTCCTGCCATAAATTGCTGAGGAAGCGCCCTTGCTCACGAAGTGCGTGCATCTGATCCGTGGATTGAGACGCGTCCATGTCGTTGGCGTTGTATCTGTCAGCGGCGTAGTAAAGGACTTCGACCTTCACAGATCAAAATCCAATGCAGTTTATTAGGACAAAAGTGTAGACCAACAATAGTGGAAAAAGCAAAAACAGTGCAGAGAAAACCGCAAAACGAACCACCGCTAAGATGCAGAGAGAAAATAAACAAAACAAAACCGGGAACCCGCGTGGCCCGCGATGAAGACGATCGCCGACGCAGAAAGTCCACCAGAGAGAACACAATACACACAGTAGGATAATCCGAGAGCGAGGACGAAACCCGGAAACTGAGCTTAAAAACCCTAGAACCGTAAATGACAAATCACAAAAACAGGTGATCAAAACTCTGATGATGGACAGCGACTAGAGGAAACAGGTGACATTCCCTCACCAGAGTGCACAACAGAGGGAGCGTGATTGACACACACACAGACACACACACATATATATATATATATATATATATATATATATATATATATATATATATATATATATATATATATATATATATANAGCAGCTGTATTTGTACTGAGATTAGATTACACACAGGTCGACCCTTTTAAGTCATTAGCAGTCATCAGGCAACTTCTGAATGCAATTGGTTGCACTCAGGGAAAAGGGGGCTGAATAATTTTGCACATCGCACTTTTCAGTTTTTTATTTGTAATAAAATTGTTGATTCATGTATAACTTTCATTCCACTTCACAATTGTATACCACTTTGTGTTGGTCCTTCACATTAAATTCCAGTGAAATATATTCACTGGGCAAACATTTGGTCAACATTTGTTGGAACCACTTAATTTTATAGTTCATGTAAAATCTCCATTAAATAATATAATGGAGCTGCATTTAAAATAATTTCAAGCAATATTTCTTTACATTTTTTAGATTCAGATACCAGTGGTGTGAATCATTGTCCTGCTGAAAAATACCTTTGTTAATTTAGCTAACATAGGCAGTCTGGTTAAATTTAACAAGTACTGTTTGTGTTGTTGAAGTGTCAGAGGGTTTGAGGTTGTTCCCAGTGCTTGTACTTTCCAGTACTTTACTTGTAAAAGTTTGGCAAATAAAATAGTGAATTCTAAGCATGTCATGTCTAAGCATTTAACACCTGGGGAGTCATCTTAGACAACAGGAGGGGTGCTGTGCTAAGTGAGATGTGGAGGGGACCAGAATAATGGTGCTGATGGACACTAAATCCATAATTTCTAACATGTAATTGAGCGTTTTAAGTCAGTTGGGCACAAAATAGAACACAGCAGAGATAATGAACTCCTATTTTGTCACAGAAAACACTGCTGGTAAAGTAAAGATATTAAGAGGTGAATATAAGTTCTATCTTGTGCTCATTAAAGAAGTGTGCAATGTGGGTGACAAGCTGCAGACAATGTATGATTCTCTGTGACAACAATTAGCAGTAACCACTGCATATGTGTCACTGCATAGGGACCAAACAGTAAATGATGATTACAATGCTTTTTGTGTCAGTGTCTGGTGATTGCCAGGGAATTCCCCACACTATATGTGAAACACAGCCACTGTCAGGTGGCATCCACACCATTATCAACTTTAGATAATACACCAAAATGTGTGCAAAATGGTACAGGTTGGGGTGATTAAGTCTCTCAGCAGCCAATGGTCAGTGACCCCAATCCTGGTTTGAAAAAGAGTAGTGTTTTTTTCTGTCCCAAATTTATGACATGTCTGACCGATTATAAGTTTCACAATGGTTTAGGTCAGTCAACCTCGGAAGTATGTACTGGCAATTAGCACTGCAGACAATTCAAAAGAAAAGTAAATAATGTTTAGCATCAGCATTTTTCCAAGGCAGTTTCATTCGTGCTGTACAATGACCCTGCTACAACTGAGTGACTGATAAAACAGGTACTGGTGCTGTGTTAAGAGAGGTATGTGTTTATACAGTTATATTTACAAATAACAGCAAATTTGTATGAATTTGTGCAAATCTGTATAAATTGTAAATACAGTAAATTGCAATTTTACAAGAGGGACACCATCATGCCAGAACAAAATTTCTTGTGTGTGTAACATACTTGGCAAATAAAACTGATTCTGATTCTGTTGTGTACCTCAGTGAAATGTTAGTTCATGTTCCACAGTCTAATGAGGCACCTGAATGCCACCTGAAGAATTGCTGAAAGTACACCTTAGCCTGTAGCATTGATGGAGTATGTCATGGCTGTGACAAGAGAGGCTATTAATTCGTTTACTGTGGTGATGTGAGCAATAGCTGACCCCACAAAAACTGTAAACTACTGTAAGACTACTGTATGTCACAGTATGTTCCTTTATATCTGTGTCAAACCCAAATGTAATGTTTAAAAAAATATCTATTTTATATTTACCTGATATTAAAACACAGCTTTAATAAAATTCCCATTAATAGCTGGGAATCCCTAGCGCTGAAAGGCGAATGTGCTAACCACTAAGCCACCGTGCCACCTACTGACAAACAATAAATTAAAAATTTTAACATTATTATTACCATTAAGCTTATTGGTTTGTAATTAAACCACTAACTACTTATAAACTGGGAAAGTGAGCCTTTTTATGTATTGTAATTTAATTGTACCGTTGGCCCACCAATGGTGAACTTAGTTTTTTTTTTTAAATATTAATATATAGCTTTCTGGCTTATTTTACCTCCAGCCCAGCCAACTGAAGGGAACTTTCCCTTTACAGCATTTCCCACATTCAGATTTACGTTGCATTTACATTACATTTGGTAATTTAGCAGACACTTTTATCCAAAGTGAAGTCACAATGGGTTTGGGATCAGAAAACAGGGTTCATACAGTACCCCTGAAGCAATGAAGCAAGGGGACCCACATTGGTAATGTCAGTAGACCTGGGATTTAAACCCACAACCTTCAGACTAAGAGAGCAACACCCTCATCACTGAGCTACCATGTCCTTTTATTCACAATGTGCCAAACAAAAGCTTGCTCTTATAAATGGTTGGTCTGTTAAATTAAATTATTTCTTTAAAGTCCTGCTCAACCGTTTGGTAGAGCACATTTTCAGTCACTTTATCTTATCCATTCATTATCTTCTGCTTTATCCTATATTAGGGTCGCCCATGGTCACTTTGTCTTTTAGTAGTATGACATTTTAATTCACCTCTATAGACGAATTCGGCAACCAGCAAAACAAGCCACACATTCGGACGTTTTTTTGGCTGAATTTTCAAAGATAAGCATACAGTATTTTGTTTGTTTGTTTGAGAGGCTTTAATAATCAGAATAATGTAACTTTTTACAGCATAAATATGTTTTATAAGGGTCAAATAATTTTTTTAAAACATCATTCATATTTTTTTTTGTAACACATTTATTGTTATTACATGCAATATATTTAAATATATTTATTTTACCATTTTTAACACATACAAGGTCATACAATTTTTTTATATATTTTTTTTACGAATAAAAGACGGACACAAGAATATTTAATGGTCCAAGACCATGTTCTGTCTGATGTTGATCTGAGTGATGACGATTATCAAATAGAGGATTTAGATTATCTAGATTATCTATGTTTTTTAGCCCATCCAAACAGAAGATTCTGGAGAAACATCTTTTGAGTCAATGGATGATGAGAATATAGTCTCAACAAGTTCATCTTCTAAACCGCCACCCCGTAAGAAAAAGATGAAAGAGGAAAAACTCCCTGAAAACAATTTCTCTAGAGGAGCCAGAGGACACAAGTGACCCTACTTCACCCCTAGGCCTAAACAAAGGCAGGGAGGAAATCTAGAAACATGAAGATATTGGGACATTACAGGTTCTTGATACAAGATTTGAGCCCTCTGATGCTGTGAAGACAACATTCCAGTACTTCAAAACACTCTTCACTGACAATATGATTGAACATATTGCGCAGCAGACCAATCTGTATTCTGCTGAAGAGTTAAGGGAACCAATCAAAACTAGTCCACAAAAGATTGAAGAGAATTTGGCATAGCTAATGCAATGTCTTAATGCAAACCAGCAATGCTTCATAGCATACCACAAGAAATAAGCTGGATCCAATACTGAAAAACCATAAGTGCTGTTGTACATCACACAAGAGTATTTCAAAAAAGGCAGAAAATGTTAACAAAGTTAGCATGTTATTGCACTTTTTAATTGCTTTTTATTGTTGTTACTATTTGTTAATGTTTTATTATTATTATTGTTAACATTTTCTGATTTTGGGGTGGCACAGTGGCTTAGTGGTTAGCATGTTCTCCTTTCAGCGCTAGGGATTCCTGGTTCAAATCACAATCTGGGTGGAGTTTCCATGTTGTCCACGTGGGTTTCTTCCGGTTCTGCAGTTTCCTCCCAGAGTCCAAAAACATGGATCAAGGTCAATTGAATTCTCCAAATTGCCCCATATGGAATGTATTTGTGTGTGTGTGTGTGGATGAGTGAGTGTGTGCCCAGGGATAGATTGGCAGCCTGTCCTGGGTGTATCTGCCCAGCGAAACATTCTTCCCATGGGGAACTCCCCCCCCCTCTAATACAGGACAAAGAGGAAGATATTGGAAGGATGGATGGATGTTTTGATTTTACTACGAATATGTCTCGGAAAAAACACTACATCCCAAAACCCTGGGTGGAGTTTCCATGTTCTCCCCGTGTCTGCGTGGGTTTCCTCCGGGTTCTCCGGTTTCCTCCCACAGTCCAAAAACAAGGATCAAGTCAATTGAGTTCTCCAAATTGCCCCATAAAGAGTGTGTGTGTGAGTGAGTGTGTGCCCAGCGATGGATTGGCGCCCTGTCCTGGGTCTATCTGCCCAGCGCCCGAAACGTTCTCCCCTGGATGGGCATGGGGAACCCCACCGCGACCCTAATAGAGGATAAAGCGGAAGATAATGAATGAATGAATGAATGAATGGTTCTTGTTCTTAGTTTTACCATAGATTGCCATCTTAACCGTTTGGTAGAGGTGTGTATTTTGAAAACTGGGGGGTCTATTTAAAAAAAAAAAAAAACACCAATTGTTCTTATTAATGCCCCAAACATATTAAAAAAAAGAATTTTTTTTTTTCCTTTGCTTTTTTCTTGATGAGGATATTAAAGGGTTAAAGTGTTCAAAATAAAACATATTATTAAGACAAGAGTACACAATATAACAAAATTACAAAAAAAAAACAACAAAAAAAAAACAATATAACTCTAATTCAAAATTAGATATATTAAAAAAAAAAATCAGAAAACAGTGAAGCCACGATAATTGATTTGAGAAATGTATGTATGCTGTATTGGAGGACCCAGCTTTCAAGCATTTTATAAAACTGCTAGACAACATAAAATATGTGGCGCTCCCCACTGTACCAAATTCATACCATACTATGAGGTCCATACCATGATATGATCTGAACTGTGAATTTTGTGTACCATTCCCCCCCAATACATACATGTATAAAAAGCAAGGACTCATAAATATATATATATATATATATATATATATATATATATATATATATATATACGGCGGCATAGTGGCTTAGTGGTTAGCACATTCGCCTCTCAGCACTAGTGATTCCCGGTTCGAATCCCCATCTGGGTGGAGTTTCCATGTTCTCCCCGTGTCTGCGTGGCCTCCCACAGTCCAAAAACATGGACAAGTCAATTGAGTTCTCCAAATTGCCCCGTATAGAGTGTGTATGCGTGCGTGTCTGTGTGAGTGAGTGTGTGCCAAGCAATAGATTGGCGCCCTGTCCTGGGAAAAGAAACCAAGTACAAGAATATCTAAAGAAATTTAGCTTTGAAACATCAGGTTTTGTCCCTTACCATACACTAAACAAAACAAACAGGGATTTATTGGTAAAAATAAATAGGATTTGTATTCTGATGGTATGAACTTAAATTTATTTAATCACTTTATTGTGTGAAATGTTTGCATTGCATTGTGACAAAATTCAGAAACATTAAGATTATTGATTTTTTCAGGGCTGATAAGAAGCTGATATCACGTTGTCATCCTGATTAAATCCGAAATTTAGATGGGTTGGTTTAAAAAGGTGGTGATACTCAAAATAATTGTCCCTCACAGTTAACCGTGGTAACTTCCAAGTCATGATTACATTGCACAAATGTTTACATGCTCACGTGCTTTACAGGAAAAGATTATGACAGCTTGTAAGAATGCATCTGTTACACTCGCCTACCTAGAGATTAAAGCAGCTGCGCATAGGAAGCGCAGAGCCGTCGCGCTCAAACGCGCTGAAGGGAGCCAGGCACGCAGGTAGCAGGGAAATGGAATTTTATTAAAGGTGTAGGAACACCACAAAACAAAGGTTCCGACGAGTGAACGTAAACTTAAACCTCGAAGTGCACCGAGGACAGGGAAAGAAGGAAATAAATACAAATGAAAACCAATCACGTGCACAACACAACCAATCAACGGAAAGAGATAATTAAACAAACTAAATAATGTAATTGAAAGTAAATTAACAAACATAAAACAGGTGCCCTAGGCACCTGTTACAGTACCCCCGCCCCTACGGTCGCGCAACGGGAGGACGCGACCAAGACAGAGAAAAAAAAAATAAAATAATAATCCCGGGGGGAAAGGGGGGGTCCTCCGCCCTCCTCGAGCCCACTGGCTATGCAGTTCGGTGGGCGCCCTCTGCAGACAAGGTGAGGGAAGCGCCTTCAATGCAGTGCAGTTCAATGGACGCCCTCTGCGGATGAGGCGTGGGATGTGCCCTGTGGCTTTATGTCGAGGTGGACGCCCTCGGTGGATCAGGAGGGAACCACGCCCTATGGCTGCGTGGTCCGGCGGGTGCCCTCGGCGGATCAAGAGGGAACCACGCCCTCTGGCTGTGCAGTTCGGTGGACGCCCTCTGCGGATGAGGCGTGGGATGTGCCCTGTGGCTTTATGTCGAGGTGGACGCCCTCGGCGGATCAGGAGGGAACCACGCCCTCTGGCTGCGTGGTCCAGCGGGCGCCCTCGGCGGATGTGGACTTCGGGCTGGGCGGCGTGCGGCCCCTGGACCTCGGGCAGGGCGGCGAGCGGCCCCTGGACCTCGGGCTGGGCGGCGAGCGGCCCCTGGACCTCGGGCTGGGCGGCGAGCGGCCCCTGGACCTCGAGCTGGGCGGCGAGCGGCCCCTGGACCTCGGGCTGGGCGGCGAGCGGCCCCTGGACAACGGACTGGGCGGCGAGCGGCCCCTGGACAACGGACTGGGCGGCGAGCGGCCCCTGGACAATGGACTGGGCTGCGAGCGCTGGGTGGACCTCGGCGGGCACGCACGCTGGGTGGACCTCAGCGGGCACACACGCTGGGTGGACCTCGGCGGGCACGCATGCTGGGTGGCCCTCGGCGGGCACGCACGCTGGGTGGACCTCGGACTCGGGATCGCCATCCTGCACACAGTAGAGGTACACCCCCACCGCTACACCAAAGAACAGGGCAATCTCTGTCTCGGACTGTCACGGATTCACCCCATTGCCGGCACACTCCTCCATATTAACGGACACAAGCGGTAACTCCGGTACCGCCCCCTCGCAGCGTGACCCAGACACGGCGCAATCCGGTGCGGCCGCGTCACGTGACTGCCCCGCGGCGCACGTGCTGAGCTCGTCTTGGCTCCGCGCTGGCGGCGCACAACGCGTCTGGATCTCACGATGGGGGGCTTTACAAACTGGACTGGGCTATCAACCCAGAACTCCTCAGAGTTCAGGAGGGTTCGAATGGGCAAAATATGCCCATACAGATATGACTCGCCCGCCTCATCATCGGACACCTCTACCAGATCGAGGCCATCCTCAACACGGAGCGCTTCATACCCGTACCTCCACATAAACTCATCATCAGAGTCATACCATTTTGATATCACTACATCGGAGCCGTCCTTACGGCTCCGGGACGGCGGGCTGCGCATAGCGCCGCACTCGCGGTCACGACGGAGGGCGCCGCGAGTACGAGGCTATACGCTATACGGCCCCCGCAAAGAAAAATTTTAAAATGAGCTTACCTGGGCTCTGGACTCCCCAAAGTGACTGGCACTTCGTGATGTTACACTCGCCTACCTAGAGATTAAAGCAGCTGCGCATAGGAAGCGCAGAGCCGTCGCGCTCAAACGCGCTGAAGGGAGCCAGGCACGCAGGTAGCAGGGAAATGGAATTTTATTAAAGGTGTAGTAACACCACAAAACAAAGGTACCGACGAGTGAACATAAACTTAAACCTCGAAGTGCACCAAGGACAGGGAAAGAAGGAAATAAATACAAATGAAAACCAATCACATGCACAACACAACCAATCAACAGAAAAAAAAAAATAAACAAACTAAATAACGTAATTGAAAGTAAATTAACAAACATAGAACAGGTGCCCTAGGCACCTGTTACAGCATCTTAATCAACCTTTTATTTTACCATAAAGAACTTTAAGAAGAGATGCTTAATTTCTTTGAAGAAGGCTTTTGGACACCCATAAAAATCTAAGTGCCAACACACTCTCCTAAATAGGTACAGAGTTTGCTCAGGAATGGCAGCAGGCAGGTGCAAGTGCATCTGCATACAAAGCATGGCAAAGTCTTTTTGAAGAATGGCTTGGTGTCAAAAAAGACAGCAAAGTAGCCACTTCCCTCCAAGAAAATATCAAGAACATACTGACATTGTGCACGAAGTATAGTGATTGGAATGCAGAAGACGGATAAAGATATTTTCTTTGAAGAAGATTCATTCAGACTGTTTGAGATATGTGTAAATGTTAAAACCCTAGTGTCTATGAGAGTAAATAAATGTGTTTTAAATGTGTCAGTAAATAAAAGTGCTGTGTACTACAGAACACAGTGTCATTACATTATTGGACTGTAATTACCTTTAAATAGCATAATGTAAAGTATGTTGTGGCTACGTCCCCGGAAGGTCCATAAATTACCTAAAGCGTTGTGTACTATAGAACTTGCCTTCATTATGTCATCATACGGTACTGTAATTACCTTTTAATAGCATAATGTAAAGTATGTTGTGGCTACATGTCACACCCTCTACAGTTGACGTCACACAGGCAGGTACCCGAATAGTGAGGGGGCATGCTGATTGCCCCGTCCCAGGCTTTGGGCTTTTGGGCAGCTTTGTGCTGTTGCGGGACATGTCTATGTTTATCTATGGTAGGGTTGAAAGCCGTTTTCTACCTGTAATTGCCCCGCTTAAACTTTACTTGTGTTTTTATACAGTGATCCGGGCCTCCACGCTGACTGTTTCCACCTAATTGCACTTGCACCTGGGTAGACGGATCTTGGACCTGTGGTCTCCAACCTGTCTCTTTGTTTCCTACCTGCCGCGGTTCTAATTCTGGCAGGATCACTACACGGCACTGAGAACTGCAGCACGCATCCCGAGGCTTCGTAAGTTTTGTTCCGTAGGTTTACGTGGTGCAGAGTTGGCTGTTGCCACTTCGAATAAACTGTTGCTTGTTCTGATTCTGACATGTCTCGCCTGCTTCCTACTCCAGCATGACAGAAACTGACACCAATACAGCTGCTACCAGCTTTCCAGAGGATCCTCTCCTGGCCATTCGGGAACAGGGCAAGGTCTTGGGAGAACTGTGCAGCAATCTGGGAGAGGTCACCGAGGGATTTAGGAGCCTGGTGGAGCACCAAGGGGCACTAGAGGGGGATCTGTCTCATCTTCGTGTTGTGGCAACCAGCGTACCTTCCCAGGAGTTGTTTGCCCCGACTCCCAGCTCATCACCAACCCTGCGATCATCCTGGCCCGTGTCCACAGATTCCTGTGGGATCTTTCTGCTGCAGTGTGATCTGTTCTTTGCGAGCTATGCCTTCTTCACGGACCAACAACGGATCGCATGTGTACTCGCTCACCTGTGAGGTAAGGCTGGCAAATGGGGTGTGGAATTCGGGCTCGCGTGAGACCATGGATTTGTCATCACCCCAATCAGAGCCACTCCGTGGGGTCATTACTTATGAGGTTACGCCAGGGTACACGCCCTGTCTGCATATGCTTTGGAGTTACGCACTCTCGCAGCACGCAGTGGTTGGAATGATGCCGCCCTTAACTGGCACTTCTGGGAGGGATGGTCCTCATTATTCTGCTCGTTGTGCATCCGTCCTTCAGGGGGCATGGTCCACGCGGTGTCCACCCGCAGGGGTTCCTGATTGTTATGCTGGACAATTTGTTTTACATCAGTATATTTTGTCATATTTGTTTGGTATGTAACTTGTTTTAGACAATTCTTAATTTTAAGTTCACCTTAAGCAGTTTAAACTTTTAAGCATTACCGTATTTTCGTTACAAAATGCAGAAAACAGACATAATCTCAGGGTTAGATTTTAGTACTACATGTCTGGCAGGTTATTCACTGCATGATCTCCCTATTGTTTAGAATGCTGTAGTGAATTCTGACAGAGCTAAAAGTTTGATGGTATTATTTTAGTTTTATCAAACTTGCAAAGGCTCCTGGTTAGTTTTCTTATTAACATATAAAGTACTCAGTGATGTGGCTCCAAAATTCCTGAGTGGTTTCAATGAGATCTGTAATCCAATAAATAAAATAAAATGCAGAATTTATTTGGTCCCAAGAGTGAGGTCACTGCTAGGGGAAAATCATTCTCCTCCAAGGCTCTTCAGCTTTAAAATTGCCTTCCCGCCGCACTTCAGAATGCAGACACACTTAATCATTACAACTAGATTAAAAACCTATTTATTTACTTATGCAGTTGCTTGATTGAAGTATGTACCTTGGTTAATAATTGTATAAGTTTTGGTCTTCTGTCTTGCATTCATTTATGTATTTTTATTTATCAGTTAACTTAAATATTGTATGTACTATTGTTTTTTGAACTTCTGTATTTTATGCCCTATTTTATTTACTACTTGGCTTTGTGTACAGCTGTATTGTGACAATTCTGTTTTTACAAAAAGCTTTTATAAAGTAAAAAAAAAAAAATATATATATATATATATATATATATATATATATATATATATATATATATATATATATATATATATATATATATATATAGTCACGTTCGCTTACTTCGGAACGAATGGCTGCGCATAGGGACCGCAGAGCTGAAGCGCCCAAACACACTGAAGAGAGCCAGGCACTAACAGGTAGCGGAAAAACTTTTTATTAAAGGTGTAATGACACCAAAAGAAACACAAGCAGACATGAGTAAGGAAGTGAACGGAGACAGGGGGAACACAAGGACTCAATACACAAACACCCGACCACGTGTACAACAAAACAAAAACAATTAAAGAGACAGGTTAATTCACTTAAACGGTGAATGATATCACAAGATGATTAACACAATACAGAACAGGTGACCTTGTATATGTACCAGAGATAAATGTATTAATTATGTTTAGTACATTAGTAGTATAAAAGACCCTGCATCAAAGCTGCTTTGTTTGATCCTTGTAAAAGACATGTTCACATATTTTAATGAGAAAAATCTAAAGACCATGGTCCTTAATAAAAAGTTTAAAATCTTCAAAGACAACCAATTTAGATAACCACATATTCAGAGCAAAAACGTAAGTAGAAATATAAGCTGTTTGTACAATGTAAGTGCAATGTTCATTTTATCAGTTCAATCTACATTATTATAATAGCCATTCATAATGTATATATAATTTTGGCTTGATTAAGAGTCTACATGTATGTATGTGTAACAAGTTTTGCATAAATTATGTCATGTTTAGTCTTGATTGACAGTTAGTGGGACAAGATGCCATAGAAAAATGCATAGAAAAACAAAGAATATAAACTAAATTCAGTATAAAAATGTCAGACTGAGGCAATACACACTCTGACTATTAAATCAAAGGGTGTGAATATGCTGACCTAACGTATGCTTGCTAGAGGGACTTTTCGCCAAATCAAAATCTGATTGGTTAAAGCAACAGGTTAATCAACACACTTAATGCCAAGGGCCTAAAAAATGGATACTAAAGGCCTTGGGTAACTAAATTAACTTTGGCAACCAATGATGCTGAAATGTAATTGGTTAAATGCTTTAATACGAAAATACACATCTGGAAGTGGCGCAAATGGGGAAAATGTTAAAGGAAGAGGACAGACCATTTATAATTATTAGATTAAATATAATTAACATCAGTCTGTGATTCAGATGTTTTTAGGCCTGCAAAGAAGGCCTTGAAGACCCTGATGGCCCGCCACTAATTAAATGCAAAAGAAAAAACAAAGGAATATGCAAACAGCCCGTACAAACATACGTCAATGTTATTCTCATGATGCTAGGAGAAAGAAATGACTAATTTCAATTAATTAAAATTTGCAAAAATAACAGAATGAATAAAAAAACTTTCTTAATAAGAAATGCAATCATGTGTGCCCTGATAAGTGTTATATTTTTTAATTAATATTATTCGTGTCTTAACAAAGAAGATATTTGGGTGAATTATTTTATACTTCAGTAATTGTATTACGTAGAGAGGTACTTTTGATTTTTTTTGTGACGCTGCTCACTTCTGCTACTAACCCAAATCAATTAGTCGCAAATGATTGTGTCACTAAGGAGAACAAAATGTCATAGTCATTTATATTTGCAAATAGTCTGTAAGTCTTTCTTATGTTGCAGTGATTAGAGAAAAGTGTACAAGTGGGATAAAAGAGTACCATTACCATGGTTACAACTACCCACAGCACCTTCTGTAGAACAATTATTTTTTATTACTTTATCTGTAATCTTGACTCTTCTTCACCAGCACCCTGATACACAAATAAATAAAGAGATATGGCGTATTCTGCTGCAGATGTCTTTACTTTTTCTTCAACACTAGGATAATTGCTGCAGGGGTTAACGAGCAGATTGTGCTTGTATATTTTCTTAACTGTTTTATTAATATAATCTCACTACGGTATGGTACAACGGCAAACAAAATATTTTGTTTATATGATGATTATTTAAATGTGTTGTAAAAGATTCTATTGTCTTCATACATTTTATCTGATGATATTTCTTCTTGTCAGTGTTTTTGTTTTATGCATTTTTATTATTCCAAACAATTTTTAATTAATAAATACATAATTGTTATTGGGCGGCATGGTGGCTTAGTGGTTAGCACGTTCGCCTCTCAGCACTAGGTATTCCCGGTTCGAATCCCCATCTGGGTGGAGTTTCCATGTTCTCCCTGTGTCCGCGTGGGTTCCCTCTGGGTTATCCGGTTTCCTCCCACAGTCCAAAAATATGGATCAAGTCAATTGAGTTCTCCAAATTGCCCCATATAGAGTGTGTATGCGTGCATGTCTGTGTGAGTGAGTGTGTGCCCAGTGATAGATTAGCACCCTGTCCTGGGTGTATCTGCCCAGCGCCCGAAACGTTCTCCCCTGGATGGACATGGGGAACCCCCCCTGCGACCCTAATATAGGATAAAGGGGAAGATAATTAATGAATGAATGAATGAATGAAAATCGGAAGATAATTAATGAATGAATAATTGTTATTTTACAAACAGTAAAACGATGCACAGCATGTTTTTAAAAAAATTGTTTAAATATGTGGGGATGCCAATCCAATCACCTGAGACAGAACCACAATAGACAAATAAATGTTTAAAAAGGTTTATTTAATATAAAACAAATATAACAAAAGCAATATAAATTATTTCAGGGCAAGTGCACACTTTACAATCCAACAGACAATACCTCAGATGTACACGTGACTCCTACAAACAGAATCATACAGCAGGGGACTTTCTTCATAAGATAAATATAATAAACAAAACAGAAAGTGTGCTTACTAGCTTAATTCTACAGCTCCATCCAACATGCTGAGACACTGGGTTGGGTGGAGTAAACCATCCCAACCCCTCCTCTATTAGAGGGTTACCCCACAGAATCTCTTGCACAGCCAGTCCTCTATCAGAGTAGGAAAGAGAATGCTAACAGCGTTCATTCATCGAACAACTTGGTGATGTCTGTGGCCATTCATGATTTGCCAGGACATTGCGTACTCCAGCAGTCCCAGGATGCGGGGAAGCTAACACGATCAAAACAGATACAAAGCCAAGCCAATAAGCAATCCACGGTAAATGTGCCTGTTTGGAGAGATGCCATATTAATGTAAGCACTCCTCCAAGCTTAGGCCTATATAGATCAATGTCCCAGCAGCCGCTCTCCGGATCAATAAGCCTTAGATATTCAAGACGCTGGAACTAATCATTGGCTTCAAGTGCGCCGCAGGTGTGGCAAATTACCGGGCGCACATAGAGTGAGAAAATTTATATATTACAAACTAAGTCTCAAAACATAATTTTATTGATCATAAATTTCATTTATTGACTGGCATGTGCAACTGCAAACATGCAAGAAGTATTACTAAAACCACTATTTACTAGTCAGTTGTTATTGCAGCCAAGATTCTTCTCTCTCTCAGGCTCACCTCCCTTTATTAAAGTTTGCATTGTTCACAAACACTGCTAAAAAACATATTTAGATAACCCGAGTCATGTAACAAAAAATGGTTCAAATTACAAAATACACTGTTTTATTGCCAGTTTTGAAAAATATAAGCAGCATTAAAGCAGTCAACAAGAACATTATTTCATGTGTAGCTTTTTTCTACAAAACTTTCAATTTAGAATTAATATATAATATATACCCAAATAATTATTAAATAACAAAGTTGCTTAACTTATTTGCACTGTTGGAATCTATTTCTTTCTTAACTGCTTTGTTGCTGAATGTTTGATACTTATACTTGATAATACAGCAAAAATAAAATAGGTATCATTTAATTAACTTCATTTAATGGTGGTTTTTAATGAGTTTGATGGGTACCTTTTCACTGTGCCTTTAATCCTCCAATCCAAAATATTTATTTTCCCGAACTCCTTGAGTAAGGAGTTTAGCATCACCCCATGAGATTTAAATTAAGAAGAAGAATGCTTTAACATTTACTAGCATGCCATATTGACTTGGCTGTGCCTACAGATATAGGGTGGTGTATCTGAACACTAATGCCATTTAATGTTTCCCTAAGCCACTGGATGTGTTCCAGGTGCAAGCTGAAGCATAATTAGTCTAAAAACAGAATCATCATATGCCACAAAATCAATATAGAATTAACATTTAGTACCTCCATACATATAAGTAAACAGGGGATTTCCATAACCAGGTTAATAACACAAACATCACTGGAATAATTATTGATTACCTCTGCTTTATGACATACTGAACATTTTTGATAGAACTGAGTGTCAAAATATAATTGGGGCATGGATTAAGGCAAGATTAAAATATTGAAGAAACTGCAGAAAGTTTATTAACAACTGACATTTTGTAGTATTAAAACAGTGCCTATATAATGTAAGGCAGTTGCGAGCCATGCGTTTCACATAAAAGCCTTCAGTAATGCTTTCTCTAAATGATTTCACCTGCCAATATCTATTTTATAACATCTTATTATACAGAAATGCATTATAAAGAGCCATTGCATCGCATATAGATAACTTGTTGTGGCAGGAGCACAGCGGCGCTGGGGAGGAGCCATCACCAATAGACTTTGATTAGAGATAAAACAACACACATGACCTGGCTACACCTGTTAAACGTGTGCACTAGAAGGATTTGGTATCAAAATCAAATCAAAATCTAATTGGATGAAGCAACATGTTGATTGACACTCATTTAATGCTTCCAGGTTGCAAAATATATTTTGAAGGCCTTGGGCAAATGATTTAACTCTGGCAAATGATGCTAAAATGTGATTGGCTAAATGCTTTAATATGAAAATACATGTATGGAATTGCCGCATCCAGGAAAGTGCTATGAAAGGAAATGGACAGACCATTTGGAATTATTTGTATTTAAGTATTTATGAAGTATTTAAGTATTTGTATGAAGTATTTAAGTGTTCATGGACAAAATAATTTAAAGGTTTGTTTGTTGTTAAAAATATAATACTTAAATATATGCCATGTATATTGTTATTGCATTTTTCTAACATTTCTTTACAATAAAAGGAAGTAATGAGATATCCTACTGCACAAAGAACAACAGGAGCATTTACCAAATGAGCCAGTCCAATAAATGAGCCAAAATAAATGACAAAGGGAAAACACACAGGTAAAAAACAAACAGAGCTTGGAATGTGTAAATGACTCCTTTTTAGATTCTTTATTGAATGTTTTTATAATGACCTGAGAAATCAGAAAGAATCAATCCATCAGTCTTAGCTTGGATGCCTCTGGCAAAGAAAATACTGAACCATGGATATGACACATACAGTTGCCCCTCTGAATTAGCTCCCTTCCACAGTCACCACCACTTATGCACCCTGGGATGATGATGAAGACATCACAGGGATCGCAGGTGCATGGAGGTAGATGCTAATGAATCCTTTCCTGCATGATGTTAATTATGATTAATGAAGGCTGCAAGCTAGTTGTGTCCAACAATAGAATAACCACTTGTGAATAACAGCTTAAGGTGAAGTGACTAGTACTTATTTAAATTGTTTTGTTGTGTCCATAAAATTGCTAAAACCATTGGAAGCTTCACTTTTTTTTTCACTTTTACTCTTATTATGTTTACAAAAATAATTAGTAACTTAGTAAAATTGTCTGTAATATATTGTACTTTTAGCACTAACCAACTAAACTATTATATTTCTAGTTTTAAGTCAAAGAAAGTTTCAGCATAATTAACCAACGTAAAGCTTTCAGCACCAACTGAGTTCATTTCTGCAGCTACGAATAAATAGAAGCCAAATAAAACAACGAGAAAAGATTTTATGGATAGCATTGTAAATTCAATCAAATTTGTCTTTTGTTGAAAACATATAAATGCTTATAACTGTCTGATGCAAGATTGCATTGATTTCCATGCAGTAGTTGTACTGGGGCAGAAGAATTTATTTAGTCCTTTCCAGTGAAGGATGCTTATTTTTGAAAAAAAGAAAGGCATACTTTAAAAGGAGCAGTAAAACAAAATATGTAATTTGTTAATTTATTTAACTTAATCTGTTAATGTTTTTAATGATAAAACTTATTTAGTATTAAAAAATAATAATAATTTAGAAATTGATGTCAGGCATAAAGATGGTGTAGTGGTTAGCTCATTTCCCACTCAGCACTGGGGATCAATCTTGGTGGAGTTTTCCCGCTGTGTCCACATATGGTTCCTCTGGGTTCTCTGGTTTCTTCCCACAGTCCAAAAACATGGATTCAAGATGAATTTGCTGCTCCAAATTGCCCAAATTGCCCCTATATAAATTGCCCTTTTAAAGTGTAGAGTACGTATCTGTCTCTGCCTCTGTGAGTGAGTGTGTGCCTAGTGAATGACTGGCTCCTTGTTCTGGGTATATCTGCCCAGCACCCAAAATGTTCTCCCCAGGATGGGCATAAGGATTAAGTGGAAGATAATGAGATTAGAAATTGATGTCTGTAACATGTAAGTAGATGTTTTGTCCATGCTTGCTAAATAGTCAACTTGAGCTGCTTAACAGTCTGCAGGAAGCATCTGCATTCAGGCCAAGCAGTTATTATATATGCACTCTGTGTTAATGAAGCCTGGAATTGTCCAGCTAAAATAGACATGAAGTTCCTGGGAAAAGATTTCATCCTAATGGCAGCAAATGTCACTCCAAAATACTAATACAAGAGTCTGCATCAATGGTTCCTTCATGTGAAGATCATCCATGTTGAGGCACTGATGCAGTACCCTATAATCACAGAAGCTTTTTTCTGCATGTTTCATTAGTAACAGTCTGGATAGTGTTTTCATCTTTGCCATGTCAAATCTGATGTCCATTTTTCATCAAAAACATACTGGCCTAGAAAACCTGTTGCTATTCGTAAATTGCAGTAAAACATGCAAATGACTATTTTTCTTATCTAAACTTCACCTTTTACTCCACTCACTACTACTACTATAATTAATGAATGGATGCATGGACAGACAAATACATGCATGCATACTTAACCTAAAGGACAATTCAAGGCAACTAGTAGTTTTTTCAAATTGCACAAATTAAGGTAAATAATATGAAAATTATGTTTAAGAAATATTTAAAAAATCTAAATATGTATACAAGAGGGTGGCACAGTGACTTAGCACATTTGCCTCTCGGCGCTGGAGATTCCTGGGTTGGTCTGGGTGGAGTTTCCCCGTGGTCTCTTCATGTCCACGAGGGTTTCCTCTGGGTTCTCCAGTTTCCTCCCACAGTCCAAAAACATGGATCAAGACAATTGAATTCTCCAAATTGCCCCATATAGAGTGTGTCTGTGTGAGTAAGTGTGTGCCCAGTGATAGATTGGCGCCCTGTCCTGGGTCTATCTGCCCAGCGCCCAGCGTTCTCACCTGGATGGGCATGGGGAACCCCCGACGACCCTAATACGGGATTAAACTAAAGATAATGGATAAATGTATGGATGTATACAAGATAAAATTATATAAGTAGAAATATTGATGTAAGATGGGAGTATCATGACATGAAGTACCCAATTACAATTACCTATGATCTAAGTCAAGTAAACCAATAGTAAGTAAGATGCTCTTTTAAAATAGATAAGCTTCATCAAAGAGGGTTTTTTTTATTTATTTTGCACCTGTCTCATCAATGTTATAGTAAAGCCTGGTCTGTTTGAATTATCATATTATCAACACATTTGAAACCAAGCTTGCATGAATATAAATTATTTAACTGTATATTTAAAATTATATTCCTTGCTAATTTGTAATGTTTAAACAAGCAATGTGTCATGCTGCTTACCCTCTTTAAAGGAGGATGCGCGTATAATGCGCCAAACCTAAGCACTCAAACGCGCTGCAGGGAGCCAGGCAATGAGCAGGTAGCGGTAAACAGGTTTATTAAAGAGAAATGCTTTCTTTCTGCCCACATAAATGCCACATATGCATTTCTCAGACAGGATGCAATGTTTCTTCAAAGCCTTTATCAGACCCCTTCTAGGTTGCAAATCCATGTTTTGTGAATACTACTGTACATCAATACATGTCATTTTTACAACACAGAAAGCAAAAGCATGCAGCTTTACCAGAATGAAAACTTAAACTATGGCCTGCACTGATACCTGATCAGATTAAAACCAATGCATTAGGGCAAAAGAAGCAAAGCTTTGGAAAAGCTTTTTAAATAGGTTGTGCTGGCAAGAAAGAAAGGCACTTTGCATTCCTGTCCTGACTGTGTTTTCATTTGGTTTTCACCTTGTATTGATTTATTGTCTATTGCCTCTATGTTTAATTATCGGTCATTAGTCCTTTTTAATTGATGTTACATGTGTTACATTAGTGTATTTAAGCCATCCTTTGTTCTGTGTTCTTTAAGAGATCTTTGTTTAAGTTTTGTACTGTTCTGTGTAAGTTTAAGCCAGTGGTTAATGTATGGCAGCATGGTGGCTTAGTGGTTTGCACATTTTCCTCTCAGTGCTGAGAATCCCAATCTGAGAGTTTACATGTTCTCCCCATGTTAGCATGGGTTTTCACCAGGTTCTCTGTTTTCCTCCAACAGTCCTCCAACATGGAATCAAGGTAAAGTAAATGCTCTAAACTTCCCCATGTAGTGTGTGTTTGCGTATGTATGTGTGTGTAAATGAGTGCGCCCAGCCCCCGAGATGTTTTTCCTTGGATGGGCATACATTACATTTACATGTCATTTAGCAGATGCTTTTACCCAAAGTGACTTACAAATAAGAACAACATAAGTAAGTAGTTAACAGTTACACTGTAGAATTTTCAAACCTGTTTATTATCCTATCCAGTACCCCGACCCCCATGTTTTTCTTATCAGGTGTTTGTGAAAGAGATGTGTTTTCAGTTGTTTCTTAAAGATGCTAAGTGACTCCTCCTTATGGACAGAGTTCTGAAGATTGTTCCACCATTTTGCAGTGGTAAATGCAACAGAATGAGAATTAGTGCCACGATGAAGTGGAATCACCAGGATCAATCATCACTAGAGCGAAGAGTACGAGTTGGAATGTATTTTGAAAATATAGAGTGAAGGTAAGAGGGGGCAAATCCAGAGATGATCCGGTAGGCAAGAGTTAGTGACTTGTACTGAATGCAAAACTAGCCGAAGAGAAATGACTAGTGGAGAAATATGAGTTTGCTTAGGCTGGTTGAACACAAGTAGAGGCCAGATTGTGCAAGCTGGGAGTGTTATGATCGGGCGTGCTGTCCGTAAGAAGGCGGCGCAGCGCGGCGTGACGTGCCGGGAGCAAAACACAAAAACAAACGATACAGCGGAAATGCTGCTGAAGGCACGGCGAGACGTGCCGAGAGCAAAACAAATGTAAAATAAGAAAACCAAACCAAAATACCCGAACGTAGCACTTGAGCGAACACACATTTACACGTGCGCATACACCCGCAAATGCATGCACTCACAAAATGCTGGCCTGCTGGCTCACGGTGCATGCGCGCTTCAAGTGCCATCAGCAGGCCACATGTGATCAGATAGGACCCAATCCCAGCTCAAGGGGATGAGGCCCTACCTACGGAAGCCCTAAACGGCCAAACCCGAAACGCGGGCGACAGGGGGGAGTGGCCCAGCCCTCCCAACCTGACAACTAGCAATTAGACTGTTACAATAATCAAGCCTGGGTAGGATAAGGGCTTGCACAAGCAGCTGAATAGCATGTTTAGTCAAGAAAGGTCTGATCTTCCTGATGTTGTAAAGAAGGAATCTGCAGGAATGGGCTGTTTTAGTGACCTGATCAGAGAGTTTAAAATGTGAGTCAATTATGAAACCAAGGTTATGGAACGAATTGGTTGGAGAGATTGTGGAGCCATTAATTTAGTAGGTCAGGTCATGATGAATTGAGGATTAAGTTGGAATTATGAGAAGCTCTATTTTTGATTAATTTAATTTGAACTGACGGGCCTTCATCTAAACATATATGGCGATGAGGCAGGCAGATATCTTATTTCAGATAGTGGTGTCATCAGGGCCAAAAGACAAATGAAGCTGAGTGTCATTAGCATAGCAGTGGTGAGGTGTGCCTGAATGACTGTGCCCAGTTATGTGACCTGTTTAAATACCACCACTTCAAGTGTTTTAGACAAGAAAAGTAAAAGTGATACAGGTCTGTAGCTCTCGACCAAATTTGCAAATTTGAGCAGAGGTTTAACTATGGCCTGTTTGAATTTTAATACCTTTTGAATCAGGTTAAGTAGCAGAGATGAGGGAGGAGTTGATGAGGTGTGTAAGTGCTGGTACAGAAACATACAGTTTCAAATGGAGACAAGGTAGTGCTGAAATTAAGGATGCAAGTGCCTGACTTGCAAATATACTGTAAGTAGCCACATTAATGAGAATGTATGAGAAAACATAAGCCAACGACTAACCTAAAAAACAATTTTGTGCAAGTGATATTACAAGTCATTGTTTCTATCCATTTATCCATCCATTATCTTCCACTTTAACCTCTAATTGGTCGCGGGGGGTTCCCCATGCCCATCCAGGGGAGAATATTTCAGTGCTGGTCAGATACACCTATGACAGGGCGCCAACCTATCACTGGGCACACACTCACTCATACAGGCACACACAAACACACTCTATATGGGGCAGTTTGGAAAATTCGTTTGTCCTTGATCCATGTTTTTTGACTGTGGGAGGAAACTGGAAAACCCAGAGGAAACCCACACGGACACAGGGAGAACATGCAAACCCCACCCAGATTGGGATTCAAACCGGGAATCCCCAGCACAGAGAGGTGAACGTGCTAACCACTAAGTCACCGTGTCGTCCACAATGTTACTAATATAATTAATAATTCCACAAACAGTCTGAAGGCCTGCTTTTGCTTCAACAGTAATAAAGATGGTCACATTACCATTATAAATTCTTCTTTGGATTTTGATGGAACCACCTTTTACATATCCTTTGACTGGTGGACCATTTATTTACTTGCTCTTCCCAAAAATCCACATTCAAAGCTTTCAGTAGTTCTAAAGAATGAGACAGACCATGATCTGTCTAATGAGACAAAATGAGACAGACCATGATCTGTCTAATCTAAGGCTGAGTTGCATTCACTGTAGCAAGTGTATGAAACTAATCCAGTTGATGAAAAATCTCATAATTTTGGTGATTCACCATTATTTTTTCAGTGAAAAGAAAAAATTCACTAAAACCTAATGACATGAAAGAAGTTTTCTACACCGTAATTTTGACAGAATCAAGTAAAGTTATTTCAGACATCTGTGTGATACCTCAGGCTTGTTATTTTTAAACAGGGGATAGAGAGACTGACCTGGAGAAGATAAAATCTTTAGCACCAGACTATGTGCAGCCTACTGCTCTGGCTACTCTGTGTATATATGTGTGTGTTTTAGTGCACTGATGGGTTAAATGTGAAGGACAAATTCCTTGGTGTAAACACAGTAGGCAGAATAGATCACTTTATCACTTATATTCTTTTTTATTATGGTATAAAGAATGATTCTATTTGACACATGACCTTACACCTAGTAAGCATGCTTTTTAATTAATGAGGAAAAAGAAACGAGCAGCCACAAATTAGCAGCAAAAAAGGTGGTTACCACACATTAGTGTAAATTAGAATGTTTAAAATTTAAATGTTAAATCATTGTACATAACATAATATAAATATGTATTTATTCATTTTTAAGTGACATCCTATTTAGAGTTGCTGGTGGTTCTGGGGAAACCCGCTAGTTTAAGGTAGAAAAACACCACCAGTCTATCACAGGGCAGACACACAGACATTCACAAACACATTTACACAACATTCATAAACACATTTACACTTAGAGGCAATAGTGTTCCCATACTTCACCTGATTGACATATCTATGGTTGAAAACAGGAGGTTTCGGAGAAAACCCACAGGGGGGGGGGGGGGGGGGGGGGGGGGGGGGGGGGGGGGGGGGGGGGGGGGGGGGGGGGGGGGGGGGGGGGGGGGGGGGGGGGGGGGGGGGGGGGGGGGGGAACCCCCAAAGAGCAAGCCGAAGCGACAGTGGCAAGAAAAAACTCCCTTTTATGTTGTTATTCAAGGAAGAAACCTTGGGAGGACCAAGACTCAGTGGGGGACTCATCCTCCTTGAGCGGCCAGGCAGCAACAACAATGTAGGACAGCCATGTAGAGACACTTAACAAATGTAAAAACTGAAAACTAGAAAACTATATGTGAGTCCATTAAGGGGGCGTCCTGCAGGACCGCCAGTCCAATTAATATTCAGGTTTCACAGAGATGTGAAAAAGGCTATACAGGAATCAAGCTCCTTATTGTGAGGCAATAGTGCCAAGTAGAATGCCTCTGTGCAACCAATTAAGAACAAAACTAAATTTCTAAGGTAAAGGAGCATGTAAGTATTTGATGACACTAGATTAATGAAAACAGTTAAATTGACACTTAAGTCTGAAAGGCTTTCTTCATCAGCCCAGCCTTTAAAAAATCCATTCATAATAACACAGCATGAATTCTACTTTGTGGCTATATGAACAGCTTATCACACATAAACCCCAACAGCTAACTCTGTTACACTGACATGTATTGCAAAAAGAATAATAGTCAAGTCTGCTATGATGGATTATCCTGTAATCAAGTCTGAGTTGTACTGAGGGTAACATTTTAACCTGGACCTTCTTTTTAACCATGTTTTGAGTCCAAATTTTGCTAGAGGACTGCATCCAAGATATTAAAATGTGGATGTCAAAAAACTTCCTACTGCTGAATTCTGCTAAAATGTAGGTACTAACAGTTGAACCCAAGGACAAAATAAACAACGCTTCTAACACTGTGTAAAGCCTCAATAACTCTTTAACCAGACCCAGTTCGTCTGTAAATAATCTCGGTGTCATTATTGATTCAGATCTCTCCTTTACGAAGCACATTAGCAATATTACTAGAATTGCATTTTTTCATCTTTGCAACATTTTGAAACTAAGAAATATCCTTTCCTTCCAAGATGCAGAGAAAATAACTTTGGAATAGCCTTCCTATTACTGTTCGCAGAATTACTATTAATTTTTAAAAACACAGTTATTTAATTTTTGCATAAAAAATTAATTCCTTGTAGATAAAGGTGTAGATCTCAGGCTTGGCGGTGTTCGGTTGGTGATCTGGGATCAGTCTGTGCTGGCATTTTACCTCTTCAACCAGCTCATCATTTGTAGTGAGTGTGGCACTAAAATTATGCTGTTCCAGAGAGCCCTCTCAACTAAGTAGAGTCTCAGTATCTGCCTCTTTTAGTTATGCTGCTCTAGTCAGTTGTGCAGGAGTCAAACTCTGTTTATTACTTTAAATCTGTGTTTTATTATCTCTAACTGCTTTTCTTGCAAGTTTCTTTTGAGGTGTTGCTAATTTCCTCGATGTGTCGTAAGCCCTTTATCCATGGCTCTGCTGAAGCACTGCGGCTATGACAATTACTGAATTGAATGTGGATTCTTATTGGACTGGCAGCCCTGCAGTTCTGTAGCATGTCCTCAATGGACTTATACAGTTATAGTTATAATATAGTTTTCCAATTGTTAAATACGGACACCTGATCATCACACAATCTGTACATGGCTGTCCTACACTATTTTTGCTGCCCGGTCGCCAAAGGAGGATGAGTCCCCCACTGAGTCTTGGTCCTCCCAAGGTTTTTTCCTTAAAATAACAACACAACAGGTTTTTTCTTGCCACTGTCACTTCGGTTTGCTCTTTGGGGATTAAAAGGCTTGTAAACCTGTAAAGCTCTTTTGTGACAATGTACTAAGCGTGTAAAAAGCGGTATATAAATAAATTACTTGAACTTGAAATTTTACAAGGGCTAAAAAATCAATGCAGTATTAAATTGTAATGCAAAAGCCAGTAACCATAAAATGGATGTAAAATTGAGTCCTATGGGGCAAGACTCCTTATCCTTTGATCTGACATATACAGTATATATATATATATATATATATATATATTTATATATATATATATATATATATATATATATATATATTCATTTTCATTATCCTCTGCTTTATCCTATATTAGGGTCGCGGTGGGGTTCGCCATGCCCATCCAGGGGAGAATGTTTCGGGCTCTGAGCAGGTACACCCAGGATAGGGCGCTAATCTATCGCTGGGCACACACTCACTCACACAGACTCTATATGGGGCAATTTGGAGAACTCAATTGACTTCATCCATGTTTTTTGGACTGTGTATATATGTATATATATATATATATATATATATATATATATATATATATATATATATATATATATATTCTTTAGCTTTTGTTTGTGATCAGACCGGCATTGATGATTTAGTCACATTTTGTCTGTTATCCTATGGTGTATTCGTTTTGTTCCTGCGACACAACAAACCATTTTACTTCCCTGCGCCTCTTGGATCCATTCAGCACTACTGCACTCCACAATGTTTACCTGACAGTGCGCATGACAGCATGCTGATCTCCTATGGATTTACACCCAGATAAGATTGCGATTGTGGCACAAATCCCGCTCCTGTTCCATGAGGCCATCCAATCCCGCTCGTAGCCCCATCTCTGAAAAATACCCCTGTTTTTGTTCTTTTTCACACTATGCCTGCAACAGACATTTTGTGACATTCCATCTCCCTTTGCTTTCCTTTGCCACCACTGAGGAGTCTTTGCCTGACTACTCAAGCTGTGCAATTAAGTGCCCCCAACCTCACCAAACGGTGTCCCAGCAGAAATGCAGGCATAGAGGCAAATCTCAGCTTCCCAGTTCTGTTGGGGGGGTCCGCTCTGCTGTGCTAAAGTCAGTCCAGCCCCGCGTAGCAGTCGCGCCTCCGTGAAGCTCCCGTGCCGCCGCTATGCCTTTGTGAAGCACCAATTCATAACACTTCCTTTAGCCTTGTTCGGTGTACCTACAAAATTTCCAGTGTCTAAAAGACAAAGTCCTTTGCCCACATTAGCTATATACCCCATTTTTGCCACTGCATCAGTTGGCCATAGCACATCTTGAAGGGTCTATGAAGAGAACTTTACCGGCAACTCTGAAAAGTGTGTAGTAGAAAGGGTTGAGATGTTGCGTTTGGAGTGTCACCTGGCTTTGGTTGTTGGATTGAGTTGTTATTGGGAGACAAGAGTGCAATTGGGAGACAGGAGTACAAAAAAGACATCAGGTAAAAAGATTGGGGAGAAGAGAGAGACGACTTGCACTTTGTTGAGTGTTTATGGATATGTAAAGTGTCTGCTGGAAATCATAAATGAGCTGTAAAGCTTGTAGTGCAAAGTTGTGACTAAAGCCTTTTTGAGTTTTAATATCGCCTGTTTCCAGTCTTCACTCACTGCCATCTGCCACACGAGCTCACTCCAAACTAAAGTGTCAAACATACAAAAGCTGCCAGCTGCTTAGTTAGATCAACCAGTATGTCATTATGTAAGAGGGGAAGAGAGCCATCTAAAGCTGTGTATTTTGACACTGTGTCAGCTTCCAACATAATTACTTTAGAAAGGAAATGGATAGAACCAGTGGCAGTATAAAGCAAAATTTTATAGATTCAGGATCCATCAGAGCACATTAACCCATTTCAAAATAGACAGTAGTGATCAGGGCTGTAACAGAAAATGTATTAAATGAGAATTGGACTAGATGCAATACACACTTCATTGCTAGTTTGTATATTACCTGTACTGAGTAGATCTGAATATGTCATTTCCCAAGCAATTTAGCAAATACACACTTCATTGCTAGTTTGTATATTACCTGTACTGAGTAGATCTGAATATGTCATTTCCCAAGCAATTTAGCAAATGTACTAACAAAACACCTCTGCTGTAAGCAACAAATTACTGTATATGGTGTGGGTTGTTATATTTATACCAATGGCCAAAACATTACTGGCATGTTTTTTTGTTATGGTCCCTTAGTTCTAATGCAATGTAGTATAAATATGGACTAAATGCATTTTATAATTTAGTCTTATTACTTTCAACTTTTGGCAATGGTTTAAAGAACAAATTGGTATTTGACCATGCATGTAGTCGATAATAACATTGTATCTGAAGAGGAACTCCAGTGATATATAGCATATAGTCCTCCATCAAACTCACTGTAAGTCATTGGGATAAATTAAAATGCTGATCTATACATAAAGTTGACATAATATAAAATTCCACATTTACAGTGGAGCTCATCACTACACTACACATGACAAAGATTAAACAAAGTAGGTGACTATATTACAATTTAAGGCCATGTGGAATAAATTATGTCTAACAATGTTACTAAGTGATCTGGCATTGGGCATCCGCAGTCTAATGATTAATGGCAGGTGGAAATTGTCAAGGTTGACTATATAGGGGTATATCAGCCTTTTTCAAGGCACAGGGCGTGTTCAAGTGTCAGTCTGTTTGAGCCTGACCATCTATAGATGTTGTCAGTGGTCTGCTATGGCACATTTTCAAGGTCATTTTGTATGAATTTTGAATATATTAAGCAGCAGCATTAGGCTATGAAATCACGCGTATTTACGTGTTTGCTACTTATGCTTATTTATCCATCAATCCATTATCTTCCACTTTACCCTTAACTAGGGTTATGATGGGGTTCCCCACGCCCTTCCAGGGGAGAACGTTTTAGGCACTGGTGCTGATACACCCAGGACAGAGCGCCAATCTATCGCTGGGCATACACTCACCCACACAGAAACACTCTATATGGGGTAATTTGGAACCCGGAGGAAACCCACACGGACACGGGGACAACATGGAAACTCCACCCAGATTGGGATTCGAACTGGGAATCCCCAGCGCTGAGAGTCAATTAATACTCACAAAGTATAAATATCCTTTCCGTTCTTCAAAACTTTGCCTCTTTTAACATATTTTGGCAATGTCATATTACTATTCAACAGCTTCTCTAGACTATGTTGGTTGATGATCTGTAGGGTTCTCTTTTCTGGAATACATGTATATCTTTTTAGAGCTTTTTCATGTAGTCAGACCCGTACAGTAACATCACTCTGTGGCAAGTAGTTCATTTTCAGAATCAGAATCAGAATCAGGTTTATTGATCACATACGTGGTTATACATGGAAATTCTTTTTTGACATCTCCACAGAAAATAAAATACGATAGAGAAGAATTTAAAAATAAGATAAAATAAAATTTAACTCTGTATGTACAGTGTGCAATGGAATTATTAAGTGGGTTGTGCTTTTTGTGCAAATATTGCAGTGATTTTTATATTTTTTATATAAATATTTAACAAATCTTGTAAGACCGCAATGTAGAGCCATTTTGAAGTGACTGTTTTTTAATGCTCAAAGGTAGAATAGAATTCCATTATTTTCCACTTAATACAATCTACACAATAAATAAAGATTAACTCTAGTTTTTAAACAAGCAAGCTAAAATCCTTAAGTAATAACAGAGAACAATAATGGTGTAGCAGGTGGCTATGCCTTTCCTTGCTAGAGGGTCAGGCTATGCTTAGCTATGTTGGCAGGTGTCACTTTTAACTAATATTCTCATCCTCTTCCTATAGTTGAATGTGTCTGGTGACCCTAAAACGTCCTCCAAGCAAGGTGATGGCAGATAAACCAAATAAGTCCTGCTTGCTTTATAAGCGAGTGAATGAGCACATTAGTTGCAGAAGAGCCCTATTGTTATATTTATTGTCCAAATAGGTCAACACTTCCATTTTGATAACATATATTATTTCTAAAGCCTGCTAGAAGTTAACATGGGGCATTGTTTGCAGTGTGCTACCTAGACTCATTTTACTGGCTTTAACAATAAAATACATTTGTCCATTAGGCCATATTGATGCAATACAATTTTCAGATGTATTTAAATATGTCTACACAGATTGCATGATTTTCTATCCTTTCTCATCAGCAAGGGAACACCATGAATACATTGCCCAGTCATATGCAAAAGTCTGCACGAACCTTGTCAAATTCCATGTTTTATTAATATTTGAAGTATAAATATGTTAACATATCCACTACAAGGAACAGAGCTAAGCACAAAGCAATGCAACTACATTTGACTTGAACACATTCAGAAATTAAAATATAAAATGTGACCTGTGTAGCATAATAGCACATTTAATATTTATTCATTTATTCATTATCTTCTGCTTAATCCTCTAATATGGTCGCGGGGTTCCATTAAGGGACCATTCAGGGAAGAACTTTTTAGGTGCTGGGTAGATACACCCAGGACAGGACGCCAATCTATCGCTGGGCACACTCAATCACACAGACACACCAAATTTTTTTTGAGCATTCAATTTGCCCTAAATCCATGTTTTTGGACAGTGGGAGGAAACTGGAAAACCCAGAGGAAACACTTTCCAACACAGGGAGAACATGAAAACTCCACCCAGATTGAGATTGGAACATGGATCACCAGCGCTGAAAGGTGAACATGCTAACCACTAAGCCACTGTGCTGCTGACATTCAATATTATTATTTATCAATATTTTTTTGCCAGTAGGTTTCACTGCTGTAAGTTGAAGGTAAAGCCTTAATTAATCACACTTGTTTTTTCAGTACTTCCCACAAATGCTTGACTGGGTTGAGATCCAAATTATTTGGAGGACGAGTCAATACTTTAAAAAATTCCTGAAACATTTTTGGCCACAGCCCTCAGGAAATATAATTTCCATGAAAGGGTAAAAATGTTCTTTAACAATGCTTAGGTAAGTGGTTCATATCAAACTAACATCCACATTCTCCATTTAGATACAGGACATGTGGTGCAAACAAACACCAAACACCAAAAACAAACACCTGTTACCTTAGAAATTATGTTAGTGACGATTAGTCGACGTAGTCGATGACGTCGACGCTGTTGACATAAATATTTTAAGTCAACACATCGTTTTTGTTTTTATTTTCAATATTTGTTAATGTTAACTTCAATATTTGTTAATGTTAACTGATTCCTAAAATGTGTCTGTTGAAAGAAATGGTTTCCTCCATGTGTGTGACATCATTAATTCTTGGTCAGCGGTACTCAAAAAAAAGATGCATAGGTAAAGACCATTACAAAAGTTTTCGAAGAACAAAAATATCCAAAGTATGGAGATACTTTAAATTAGCTAAAGACAAAAATGTTATTTGTACACTTTGCAAATCTCTAATGGCATTTATTAGCAGTGCAATGAACAAACACCTTAAACGGGAGTGTTTCGATTTGTGCTTTTCTGATTGTAGAGACTATTAAATGTTTCCTTTAGATCCTGAACTTACTCTATGTCCACAGTGCATGCAGGACATGATCTGTCCCTCATCTCTTTTATTTTTGCTGTCATTTTAAGCACAATTCATTGCATATGGAATGTCATATACACAACCAATATAGTTTTAATAAATAAAATTCATGTAATTTAATAGTAAAAAAAAAATTTTTGTGCCTCAACTCATGCAGCTCCAACCTCATCAGTCTTTAGACTTCTGACTTTCCCCATTCCAGTATATAACCACCAACGCATATTCTCTTGACTTTAGCTAGTAACAATCCTCATTCTTTCCTTGTTGGACCATCTGCTTGCCACATCCACTCCTCTTTTTATTCTTTTATTTGGACAATTAAAAGTGGGCCAGAGCCGTGCATCTCCACAGGAGAACATGCCTACGAGGCCTGTAGGTGTAAATTGTGCCACATGATGTTTTCAGCAGTCTCGGATTTCATCACAAAAATTTCACATGCATGTACTTGGTGTAAATATTCCCATTCCTGTTCTGCTGCTTCTTCCAATGCTTTATGCCTCACCTCTCCATAGATATATGCACAATAGATATTAGCAAAACCTTCAGCAGGTGCATAAATTACCTTCCTTAAGTCCTCATTCTGCCTCCCTTTCCCAACTTGCTTTAACGAATCCATGCATCTTATAGTTTTATTATCTCATAGTTCTCATAAATTATCTCATAATAAAACTCATAGTTTTATTATCTAGGTATTTCTGAATTGCCAGTTTAATGGTTTCGATTCTAGCTCACAAGTCCTTTAGTGGATAAATTCCAAAATTATTGTATTATGGGTTTTTATGAAGTACAGTCCAAAGTCATCTAAGATAGAATGAAAGACTATTTTGTTGTGTTGGGTTTTAAGGCCATGTTCATTGTCCAGAGATGGAAAAGACCATCCAGGATTTAATAAAAAAAAATAAAAATCCAGGCCTCATTCTGCTTATGCTAAAACCACTTGAATTTAAAGACATGTGTGTGTTTGACTGGCTTTCCTGCAAAAGAACAAAAAAGTCATGTGCCTTAGTAGGAAACACGCCTCTATGCCAACTTTTCTAAGTGTGTTGCAGTCATCAATTAAATGTCTTTGTAGTTCATAGCATTTAAGTTCATTATTGAAAATGCTGAGCAATTTTCTGGTAAATAAAGGTTTCAGAAATATAACAGGGTTTAGAGTAGGGAATTTTCATTTAATGTTTATTTGTTATGATTAACCTCTACCAAAGCTTGGAAGGACTGAGTCCAGTGCTGGCGAAGATGTGAAAAGTAGTTTTTAATGCAGAAGTCATTGGGAGAACTGGACAAAGCATGTGACAATGACAAAAAAATTACATAACTTAATAAAAATTCATAGACTAGGAAAGGCAGGGCTTATAAACACACAATGGGCAACCACAATTCCCTGCTGGTGCTAGCCCTTGTCCTGTTTACATGGACATGTTCTCACTGCATGAATTACATTCTCATCATCTTCAAAGTGTCTCCAATGCAATGCATCTTTGAAAGGCCCAAAGAGATAAAAGTCTTAAGGGGCCAGACCGGGGCTGCATGTCGGAGAAGGCAATGCTGTTCAACCCAAATTGGGTTGGCCATTTTGACAGTTCCCTACAGTTCTGCCATCTATTGTAATGATTTGAAACATCTTACACACACAGTAAAATTAATACATTTAAAGGATTTAGACAAGTACATTTTTCTTGTTAATGGTCGAGGAATAAAATTATGGGCATTTATTTTATATTTATATAATACATTTAATCATTTGGCAGACACTTTTATCCAAAGCAACTTAGAAATGCAAGAAAACGATACAACACAAGTCAGTAGTTACAGAAAAAACAGCTACACTGTAAAATTATCAAGGTGTTTATGGAAGGGATGTGTTTTGAGTTGTTTTTAAAGACGCTAAGTGACTCCACCTAATGGACAGAGTTGGGAAGATCATTCTACCATTTTGCAGTAGTGAACGATGCAGTGTGAGAATGAGCACCAAGGTGAGGTTGAATCACCAGGTGACATTAATTCGAGTTATAGTGTGTTTTTGGAAATAAAGATTGAAGGTAAGTGGGGGCAGGTCCAGAGTCACTGCCTTGTTTTGACTGCGAGCAGCTACAGGAAGTGAATGGAGAGAGATGATTCATGGCGTTAATTTTAAACAATCCTCCTCCATTCAGTTATGAATTTATATTTCAATAAAACCTTTTCACTAAATCCCCCAAAAAAGAAAGAATGTAACTGATGAAGTGTATGTAATGTAACAATAAAATTATAATTATAAGATAAACTTAGACTTTATTAATAGTGGATGACAAGTTAGATGTGATTTGGGAAAACACAAACAGTAATAGTAATAATAATCTAATATTAATAGTAATCTAATATTACTTGTAAAATAATTTAATATAGTTTAAAACTAACAATTTTATAGCACTTATAGCTATAAAAAGGGATAAATTAAGGCATTGAAGCCAGATTGGATAATGATCAGGTTTTATTATATTACAGCGTAACTGGTTTTGCTTGACTTGTGTTGTTCCCTAATTTGTAAGTCATGTTGTATAAAAGCATCCGCTAATTGTAAATGTAATCCATTCATTCATTCATTCATTCATTCATTCATTCATTCATTCATTATCTTCCGCTTTTATCCTACAGTATATTAGGGTCGCTGCGGGGTTCCCCATGCCAATCCAGGGGAGAACATTTCGGGCGCTGGGCAGATACACCCAGGACAGGGTGCCAATTTATCGCTGGGCACACACTCACTCACACAGACATACTCTATATGGGGCAATTTGGAGAACTCAATTGACTTGATCCATGTTTTTGGATTGTGAGAGAAAACCGGAGAACCCGGTGGAAACCCACACGGACACAGGGAGAATATGGAAACTCCACCCAGATGGGGATTCGAACCGGGAATCCCTAGCGCTGAGAGACGAACGTGCTAAGCACAAGGTAAATATAAAATATTTGTATTAAATATAATACAAATATATTATATATTGAAATACAGACAAATTTACTAAAACTGGACAGCTGAGGACTGGAAAAATGTAGTCTCATCTGATGAACCTCAATTTCAGCTGAGGAACACAGATGGCAGGGTCAGAATTTGGTGGCAACAGCAATAATTTATGGCTCCAGGCAGTTGGGGGTGATGTAGTGGTGTAAGGAAGAACACTTTTGGCCTTTTAATACCAAGCAACCATTGATTAAATGAAACAATCTATTTAAGTATTGTTGCTGATCTGCCATTCCTTCATGGTCTTAATATCACAGCTAAGTCATCTTAAGATAGCTAAATGAATGTGACTACAATTTAAATGCTATTTTGTGACATTTCTGTACACCTAAAAACTACATAATGTTGATATAGATCAGAATCTAGAAGAACTGTTCCAAACATCTTATGAAATCCAAGCAACTAAGGGAAAATCCAGGCTGAAAAACATATTTTAAATTGAAGAATGTGGGTAGAAAATGATTCATTTGTTATTACTAAAGGTCATTCTACAAACTATTATTTCAAGAGATTTTTTTCTTACACATGGCTTTTCAATTTTGCCTTTGCCTAGTTCAATAAATAAGTGTTGTTGGTCAGCTCAGGTTGTATTGGTCTTATTTTCTATAGCAACCAGAATATTTTTATGTATTGATACATTAAAAACTATAGTATTTAAAAATGTATTTTTACATGTGTACTTTCATATGTATATTAGTAAATAGTAAGAATAGAATAGTGATGTATTCAGGAATAAAACTAAACTTTGGCTAAAAAATTTTGGAGTGACGTCTTAATGGGGGGTGCCATGGTGGCTTAGTGGTTAGCACGTTTGCCTCTCAGCACTAGGGATTCCTGGTTCGAATCCCAATCTGGGTGGAGTTTCCATGTTCTTCTCCACTGGATGGGCATGGGGAACCCTCCCGCGACCCTAGTAGAGGATAAAGCTGAAGATAATGGGTGGATGGATGGATGGATGTGTTAATGTTACTTTGATAGACCTGATGAGGGTGGTTGTATGGGTATGGAACTGATCCAGGACAGGAAGCAGGCAGGTAGTAAAGGTAACAACCCCATGCTTAATAGTAACTGCTATCAACTCTATTCTACCAAGTCCCAAGGTTGGCGTGTCCTTGGTTGAGGTGCCCCAATTGCTCACACAGGCGCCCACCTTTCCGGGAACGTGTGTTCACTTTACCAGGGTGTGTTCCACTGCCTGGATGGGTAAAATATGGATTCCTTGTATTAAAGACCTGCACATGTGCCATTAAGAAAAACTCCAGACGTATTGTCACGTACTTGGTTCTGTCTGACCCTCCCAATTCAATTCGTCCACCTCACTGCCACATTTTTATATAAGGCTCTATATTACACCCCGCACAAAACTCAGAGCAATGCTTATTTGTATCTTACACTGTGCCAATAGTCTATTTTTACTGCCCCCACCTGTATCATTTAAATAGCATTAACCTTTGCAAATATATCTACACAGATGGGAATGGTGGTCTTAAAATGATGTGTGTTCAAGTCTTGGCAATGAAGAACACAGGTACACCAATGACTGAGGCCAGTGTATTAAGTTCAGGTAGATGCACCGTTAAAATAGTTGGGTCAATTTGATTGGTTTATTGCATGTTACACCCAAAACACATCAATGAATAATTAAGAAAATTAGTACATGCATTTTGTGCTTGTAGCATGGTACAATACATACTTTCCCCATCCTTAAGATAGCAAAGATACTAAAATATATAGTGTTAATAAATCTGTCAAAATTTTAATACCTTTTTATGTTGTTGATTCTAAAAGTTTTAAAAACAATTTCAACATATGTGGTTGCTTAATTATAAACATACATGCTTTGTACAAACATAAATATTCCATTTTCCTTTAGCTTTAAAAATGCAAACGGGGTACTCAACATAATTTATAATAACCGAAATAGTACCAAAATGATGTAATACTGAGGGTGAACTAGTATCCTGCAAAATCAATGACAGCTCCATGGAGCTGGAACTATATGGTGACTATTCTCACCCTGGTTCCATGTGAATTACACCTATCCCTTTACATGTTCACACCTCACACCTGGTCAAACTAACCTTATAGAACATCACACTGAGACAGCTCTGGGGACTGTGGTGCTCAGCCTTCCCTACTGTTATATAGGAATATGGGAAAAAAGAAATATAGGAAAAAAGAAATTTTGTATAAAATTGTGTCTATGCTTGACATAGGGGAAATCATGGAATCCCACAGAGAGTCATAGAGCCTGGTGGTTTTATTTTGTGTCTGTGTGTTAGACGCACACACACACAAATACTGTTTGCGTCTTTGTTACATACTGGGGATACATATCCAATGCCTTGATTTCTCTGGACATCCATTTTGTACTTTTTGACTTTGAGGAACCTATATATTATTGACATATTGTACATTAAGTTTACCTTCTGCTTTTGAAATGTTGGTTATTTTGAGTAATATTGTATTTTGTGAATATTGTGTTAATAATTTCATACCTTGGGACTCGCAACTCAATTGTTTTTCTTGGTATGTCCGGCTTCCTATATTCAACCTCTGCCTCTGCCTCAGACTGGTTAGCAGTTAGCAGGTTCATCTTCTGAAAAACTTTTTAATTAAATGTGTACATGAGTTGGTGGGTATTTCTGTACCATTGTTAAAGAGGATTCACATTTCTACCTCTAGGTGTTAAAGGAGATGGAGGTGGCATATTATATTGTTCTGCTTCATCATCACTTTTCTCACTTTCACTAACTAGGTTAATCTGCTCTATAAAAATATACAGCAAAAAGACATATTTTTTAACCAATGCGGTTTGCAATGTACTTGCCATTAGGTTCAATGTTAATGTCTTCAAGGTTTCTGCCCTTGAATTCTGAAATTCTTTCCTAAACAAGGGCCATGAGCACTTTACTAATCTTTGCAAGTTGCAATGTGCCTTCAGGTAGTCGATAAAATTTCTACACTCTAATGTCATGTCCCCTGAAATCAGTCAATTGATCCATTTCATTATCTTTTAGGTTGAGAACCTTTGATAAGGTGGATACATGTTTTTTGAGCTTAATAGATGACAGTGTTATGACGTTTTGCTCCAAATTCACTAGCAAATATTCTAATACAATCTGACCCTCTGAGATATGTGTCTGCTCCAGGCCTTGAAAACAAAAATTTATTTTCTTCTGTTACCCAACAATAACCTCTGTTATTCACAAGCAACCCTATGAATGGGATCATTTCCAGTGTGAGAAAAATGGGTACTTTTCTGTCAGGTTTTTCACTGATTCTTTTTGCATCAAGATGTAAATGCATTTTCTTCACAGCCTCAGTAAAAAGGTAACAGTTCGGGTTTGTTTTATTAAGATTCATGTGGCATTTTTAAACCACAGGCCGACACACTTTCATTCCACTTTGTGCCTTAGAGATGCTTTTTGCGCATTTTGTACAACATTGTCTTACTCAGCAATCATTCCTGTACATTCAACAATGTTAGACATTTTTAAAGGATGTGGCCTAACATTAGTGCAAAAGGTGGAACTTTAAATGCATGATCATCCTCCTTAAAACCAAAGCTTTCAAATCTTTCACAGCTTGAATCACATGATGAAAAATCGAAAAAAATTTTTTTTCAATTTTCCTTTCTTGCATGAAACAGTAACCTTGCCGCTTCTCAATCATTCATTTATTCATTATCTCCCGCTTATCCTCTATTAGGGTCTCGGTGGGGTTCCCCATGCCCATCCAGGGGAGAATGTCTCGGGCGCTGGGCAGATAGACCCAGGACAGGGCGCCAATCCATCGCTGGGCACACACTCACTCACACAGACACACTCTATAGGGGGCAATTTTTTGAGAAATCAAATAACTTGATCCATGTTTTTGGACTGTGGGAGGAAACCGGAAAACCCGGAGGAAACCCACGCAGACACGGGGAGAACATGGAAACTCCACCCAGATGGGGATTCGAACCAGGAATCCCTAGTGCTAAGAGGCGAACGTGCTAACCACTAAGCCACCGTGCCGCCTGCCACTTCTCATATTTTGTTAATTATATAATTGTGCTTTGTCTTGTCACTACCAAGTTTGTTGAGGCATGGGTAATTTTTTACAGCTTGTGTCACTTCATCTTTGTTTATGTCACTGATCATTTTCCATAGCTTTCTTTCAACACCTTCAGGTACGGGCTGTGCATTAGTGCAATCTCTGACGTGGGACCAGAACACCTTAATTCTTCTTTCATTGGATCCTTTAGTAAGCTTTCTTTATATATATATATATATATATATATATATATATATATATATATATATATATATATATATATTAATTCATTCATTCATTATCTCCCGCTTATCCTCTATTAGGGTCGCGGTGGGGTTCCCCATGCCCATCCAGGGGAGAACGTCTCGGGCGCTGGGCAGATATACCCAGGACAGGGCGCCAATCCATCGCTGGGCACACACTCACTCACACAGACACACTCTAAATGGGGCAATTTTAAGAATTCAATTAACTTGATCCATGTTTTTGGACTGTGGGAGGAAACCGGAGAACCCGGAGGAAACCCACGCAGACACGGGGAGAACATGGAAACTCCACCCAGATGGGGATTCGAACCGGGAATCCCTAGCGCTGAGAGGCGAATAGGCTAACCACTAAGCCACGGTGCCGCCCTATATATATATATATATATATATATATATATATATATATATATATATATATATATATATATATATATATATATATATATATATATAAAGAAAGTTAATAGAGAGTTAATAGGTATTAAATAGGTGATTACTCAAAAATGCTATTGACATACACAAAGCAGCAACATTTTTCAGTTTTACATTGGTTTGCAGAACTTAAGTTTGCATGGATTGCCTCAGGGAGCTCCACATTTCTGAAATACTTGTCCATTTAACATAATTGGGTACATTCAGTATTATTTTTATTTATTGATTATAAGTATGTGGTTACTCCAAAGTGGCCATATGAATCTATAATGTATGTTTTGTAAAGTACCAGTGTTACACATGCCTTCTGGGAAAATGTGCGGTTTTGTAGCTAATGCTGTGTGTGTGTGTGTGTGTGTGTGTGTGTGTGTGTGTGTGTGTGTGTGTGTGTGTGTGTGTGTGTGTGTGTGTGTTTCCTCTGGGATCTGTGTTTCTGGTCTTAGCGGTAAGTTCACATTATAAACATGAAGAGGCCTGTGGCCCATCAATTTGCAAGTGCTAAAGGGGTCTGGAGACCTTAGTGGTTAGTTTTCACTATAAGGACCCTCTTGCTATAAGCACCCACTTCCCTGAGGCATGGAGCCTCTAATGCACTGGCTCCATTAGCCCCAGAAATCATGAAAAATAATTATGCCAAAGTATTGGTGAATATTTTGCAATGAATTGGAACTATAATTCATCACAAGTTTTGCATTATATTTTGTTAAAATCAGTGAATCCCATCAATATTTTTTTAAATATTTGGATGAGGTGATGCATCTGAGTAAGGAAGAACATTTTGTTGCTGCCAGTGGTAAAAATAAGTAGTTTATATTTTCTAGGACTACATTTTATAACCATTTTGCATGTTGATGCTATTGTAAAGTTTTATGCAGATTAGGTTAATTTCTTAATGATAACATGTTATCGTAAATTATAGAAGTATAGAAGTTATACTCTGTGTATTTTCTGAACTTTCAAAAATCTTATAGCATAATACAACATTACATAATAAATAATTTAATTACATAAAATAACTTAAAGAAAACAATAATGGTGCTCATATACTTACGTGACCAAGCAATAAATACAATATTAAAAATATAATATACAAGTACTATTGCTCAAAAAATAAAAAGTAATGGAATTGTGACTGCATTTGTAAATTACAAACTGTTGCGGTCTATGACCGGGAGAGGCGGATTCACTACTCGGAGTGACGAGTGCTGGAGACGGAGGTACAAACAGAACCAATGTTTATTGACCACGATAGGGAAACACAGCACGGGGGAGCACAGACACTGGACGAAGGAATACACGAGGCGGTGGGTGATGATGTCAATGCGGGTCGTGTTCCAAATCCAGGGGACGGCGTGAAGGGGACTTGACGGAGTGAAGGCAGCAGGACGATGAACTGCACACACAAAACACACAGAGAGACAAAGCGACAAGGTGCTAGGAACTCAGGCGAGGGACGCAAGGCAGGAACGGGAGCTAGTAGTGTCAGGGCTTAGCACAGGCGTGGCACAAGACAAACTGGCGGTGAGAGACAGGAAGTGTAGGGTATAAATAGACAATCGTGATGAGACCCAGGTGCTCGTGATTACAGGGGCGTGAACACATAACCCAACCCACACCGCGTGACCAAAACAAACTGTGACATTACCCCCCCCTCAACGGGTGCCTCCCGGTGCCCTAAATGGCTTGTCCGGGTAGCGGCGGTGGAACTCTATGATGAAAGAGGGGTCCAGAATTGCGGCCCGAGGCACCCAGGAGCGTTCTTCAGGACCATAACCTTTCCAGTCCACCAGGAACTGAATGCCTCGGCCACGACGTCGGGAGTCCAGCAGGCGGTGGACGGTATAGGCGGGCTGACCATCAATCAGGCACGGGGCAGGGGCTGGGCGGGGGGGGGGGGTTTGAGCAGGGAGTGGACGACAGGTTTGATGTGGGAGACGTGGAAGGTGGGGTGGATACGCATGGAGCGGGGCAGGTGGAGGCGGACGGCTGCAGGGCTGAGGACACGGGTGATCGGGAAGGGACCGATGAAGCGGGGGCTCAGTTTGCGGGATTCTGTTCTTAAAGGTATGTTCTTTGTAGAAAGCCAGACGAGTTGCCCCACCTTGTAACTGGGGGCCAGGCGGCGTTTGCGGTTAGCGGAGGTGACGGTGGTTGCTTGGGCTTGGCGGAGTGCTATCAAGGTGTTCTTCCAAGTGCGGCGACAGCGGCGGATGTGCTGGGCAACGGACGGGACGTGGATCTCAGACTGGTCCTCCGGGAACAGGGGGGGTTGGTAGCCTAGTGCTACTTCGAAGGGCGACCTCCCGGTGGCAGAGCAGCGTGCAGTGTTTATTGCATACTCCACCCAGGCGAGATTCTCGCTCCAGCGTTCTGGGTGTTGGGCGGATATGCAGCGCAGGGTGGTCTCCACCACCTGGTTGGCCCTCTCGGCCTGCCCGTTGGACTGGGGGTGGCCACCAGACGTCAGCGACACGTCTGTTCCGAAAAACTTGTGAAAAGCTCTCCATACCTGGGAGATGAATTGGGGTCCCCGGTCCGAGACGATGTCCGAGGGGATACCAAAGATCCGGAAGACTTTTTCAAAACATATTTTGGCGGTATCTAAAGCGGAAGGAAGCTTGGCCAGAGAGATTAGTCAGACAGACTTGGAAAACCGGTCTATAATGGTTAAAATCACAGTTTTAAATTTGGAGTCCGGCAGCCCTGTGACGAAGTCCAAGGTGATATGGGACCAGGGACGCCCAGGTATGGAGAGCGGTAGGAGTAGTCCGGCGGGTGGCTGATGTGATGTCTTGTTTCGGGCGCAGGTGGTGCAGGCAGCGACGAACTCCCAGACGTCGGCCGCCACGGAGGGCCACCAGAACCGGCGCCTGATGATTTCCTCTGTGCATGCCCCACCCGGGTGGCCGGATTCGTGGCCCCACTTGAGTACTGTGGGACGAGCGGCGGTGGGCACGAAGATCCGGTCAGGTGGGCCCAGCCCTGGGTCCGGGTCCTTCTCCAGCTCGCGCTCGACGACTCGCCGGACCTCCCAGGCGATACCTGCAATTACACGACTGGGAGGGAGGATTACATCAGGGTTGGTTTCCTCACCTTCATTAGGGAAGAGGCGAGACAGGGCGTCGGGCTTGGCGTTCCGAGTCCCGGGTCTGTAGGAGAGGGTGAAGTTGAACCGACCAAAGAACAAGGCCCACCGAGCCTGACGGGAATTCAGGCGCTTGGCTGACTGTATGTAGGCCAGGTTCTTATGGTCGGTCCAAACCACAAAAGGCTGGGAAGCCCCCTCCAGCCAGTGACGCCACTCCTCCAGCGCGAGCTTAACCGCCAACAGCTCACGGTTCCCCACGTCATAGTTCTTCTCCGCCGCCTACAACTTCCGGGAGAAGAAGGCGCACGGGTGCGAACGACCCTCATCTGTGTACGGTGTTCGTCGGTGGACCTAGAAAAAATCAGGATGTCATCCAGGTAGACATGTACAAATCGGTCCAGGGAGTCCCGCAACACGTCATTCACCAAAGACTGGAACACGGCCGGGGCGTTCTTGAGGCCGAAGGGGACCACACAGTACTCGTAGTGGCCACTGGGGGTATTGAACGCCGTCTTCCATTCATCCCCCTTCCTTATGCGGACCAGGTGGTAGGCGTTCCGCAGGTCCAGCTTGGTGAAGACGGTTGCTCCCTGCAAAGACTCAAATACTGAAGATGTTAGTGGCAGAGGGTATTTGTAGGGGACAGTGATGGAGTTTAGCCCCCTGTAGTCAATGCAGGGACGTAGGGAGCCGTCCTTCTTGGATACAAAGAAGAACCCGGCCCCTACGGGGGAGGTCGAGGGTCTTATCAGACCGGTGGCGAGACACTCCGACACATACTTCTCCATAGCCTCTCTCTCTGGACGAGACAGTGGGTAAATCCGGCTGGAGGGAAGAGGAGCCCCGGGCAGAAGGTCGATGGCGCAGTCGTAAGCCCTGTGAGGCGGTAGCTGGCAGGCCTTGTCTTTGCTAAAGACCTCCCCCAGGTCGTGGTACTCACTGGGTACTGAGGAGAGGTCCACTGTGTTGAAGTCGTTCCGGGCAGGTGTGTGGCTGGGGGGAACCGCGGCGAGCAGACAGGACGAGTGGCACTCGGTTCCCCAGGTAAGGATGTGGGCATTGAACCAGTCGATGTGCGGATTATGCTTTCGAAACCAGGGGAACCCCAGGATGACAGGGGCCTCGGGGGACTGGAACACCGAAAAGCAGATCCTCTCCTGGTGGTTGCCCTCCAACGTCAGCCGGATGGGTGAGGTGCGGTGCGTGATGGGGGACAGCCGCCTACCGTCCAGGGCCAACGTGTGGAGGGGTTTCGCTAGGGGAGAGATGACCAGACCATTACAGTTAGCAAAACCTACGTGTATCAGATTCTCCTCTGCCCCAGAATCTAATAGCACGTCCACGGTCACCTGTCTCTCCTTGAGGGTAAACTTTGCGGGGAGACTGAGTCGCTGGGCTTGGGGTTTTAATGCGGGACTCGACAGGACCCCGAGTCCTACTGCCGAGTTGGTCCTTCTTGGGCGAACAGCGCAGTCCTGCAGCTGGTGGTCGTCCCCGCCACAGTAAAAACACAGCCCCTGGTCCTTGCGAATGCTCCGGACTTCAGAGGCCAGAGTGGTGCGTCCCAACTGCATCGGCTCGGGCCCCTCCGACTGTTCGGACGGGGGGATACCCCTTGAGGCGGCTGGTGGGGTCCTAGGCGTGGAAGCGGTACGGATCTGGCGCTCTCTGCGTCGCTCGTTGATTCGCCCGTCAATACGTATGGCGAGATTTATCAGGTCCTGGAGCGTCTTGGGTCGGTCCCGGGTTGTGAGCTTGTCCCGTATCTGGGCGTTCAGCGCGTGGCGATCGTCTGGAATTCCACTACGAACTCCGCTACAGGACAGGCTCCCTGGCGTGCCGAGAGGAGCCGAGTGTCGACGTCATCGATGTCGATCGGTCGAACACCGCACGGAACCTTTGCCTGAAGGCAGCATATGACGTGCCCAGCGGAGAGATAAGCCCTTGCGCTGCCTCGGCCCAGCTTAGCGCGCGGCCACATAGAAGCCCGATGACGAAGGCAATCTTATGCGCGTCGGTGGGGAAGCACGTAGGGCGGATACTGAAGTACAGTTCACACTGGAATAGGAAGCCGCGGCAGCGCTGAAGGTCGCCATCATAAGTCTCGGGGAGAACGGCGGCGCCGTCGGGGCGTGTAGCGACCGCGGGCGGCGGGTTCGATACCTGGTTGATCGGGGAAGCCGTCGATGCGATGGCTGCAGGCAGTGAAGCGAGTGCGGTCCGTAGCTGTAGTGCCAGCTCGCTTACCAGGTCCGCCAATCCCTCCTGATGGCTGTACAACAAATCCAGGCGTGGATCGGGCTAAGGTCCGGCTGGTGGTGGTTGTGCCGGCTCCGCTCCGGTGGTGCGTTGCTCCAAGGAATCCATTTGGCCAGTTTGTAATGTTGTGGTCTATGACCGGGCGAGGCGGATTCGCCACTCGGAGTGACGAGTGCTGGAGACGGAGGTACAAACAGAACCAACGCTTATTGACCACAGTAGGGAAACACAGCATGGGGGAGCACAGACACCGGACGAAGGAATACACGAGGCGGTGGGTGATGACGTCAATGCGGGTCGTGTTCCAAATCCAGGGGACGGCGTGAAGGGGACTTGACGGAGTGAAGGCGGCAGGACGATGAACTGCACACACAAAACACACAGAGAGACAAAGCGACAAGGTGCTAGGAACTCAGGCGAGGGATACAAGGCAGGAACGAGAGCTAGTAGTGTCAGGGCTTAGCACAGGCGTGGCACAAGACAAACTGGCGGTGAGAGACAGGAAGTGCAGGGTGTAAATAGACAATCGTGATGAGACCCAGGTGCTCGTGATTACAGGGGCGTGAACACATAACCCAACCCACACCGCGTGACCAAAACAAACCATGACACAAACTGAATGATACTTGAAAGATTAGGTTTAATTATAAAAATGTATGGCAATAAAACAGAAAATGAGCTCTTTATTTTATTTATTTTAAACAATGCTTTACTGAGCATTTCATACAGCTATCCATTGGATGCAGTCAGCTGACTGATTTACAACTATGGTTATAATGACACTACATGAATATAAATTAGGTATTCTTTACAGTTATCTGTAGTCTTTGGTGAGCTGGATCCTAAGTGATTTATGACTAGGGTTATCTTTGTCACCACTATATAAAAAGAAATCATGTTTACTGTGCTACGGCACAGCCAACAAAGGTCATTGGCTTGTCCTCCGATTACTGGCAAGACTCTAATGCAACGTGATGTGAGTCTTGATCTTTTAAATTAATTAAGCCTATTTTTAACCTTGGATGGAAGTTTGGAGGATGCTTTGAATTTATGCACAAACGTAGGCAGGAAGAAATATGAGGTGCCCAGCCTCTGCCAGCCATGCACCCTTGTACACACACATCCAGGGAGTTGTGAATGATTACTTCCAGATAAGGCAGGAGTGTGCCTAGCAGCATGTACACATTGCAGCAGTCTATACCCCAATAGTAAAGCAAAGGACAAAATGAATGGCTAAAACAGAAGCGCTGCCAGTTGAGATAAGAATCCTCCAGAGTTTGCAGCACATGCTTACTTTTTGCCTTTGTAAAATTTTTTTTAAAGAGTAAAGATAATAAAAAAAGAGAATTTTTTTTTTCATTAATTGCATTAGGAGGACATAACATAAAATATCCTAGTCACAATCTTGTCTGTTAAGTAAATCCCAAAAATATATATATAACAACAATATGTGGTTGTATACTCCTGCCTTGAGGCATACAAATTTAAAACAATTTGTTGAATTGGACAATAATGGTTTAAGGCTGGCTGAAAAAACACCATACATAGAGCTTATAAGCCCTACTGTGTGCACATAATTACTTCTACATACCAAAATGATGCAATAAGTTCAAGTTATTTATTTATATAGCGCTTTTTACAACAGTACATTGTCACAAAGCAGAATGAAAAGCCTTTAAACCCCCAAAGAGCAAGCCAAAGCGACAGTGGCAAGAAAAAACTCCCTTTTATGTTGTTATTCAAGGAAGAAACCTTGGGAGGACCAAGACTCATGGACCCATGGAGACCAGGGACTCATCCTCCTTGAGCGGCCAGGCAGCAACAACAATGTAGGACAGCGAGAGACATTTAACAAATGGAAAAACTAAAAACTAAATTTGACAAATGGAAAAACTAAAAACTAGAAAACTATATGTGAGTCCATTAGGGGGCGTCCTGCAGGACCGCCAGTCCAATTAATATTTAGGTTCCATCAGTGTTTGTCGGCAGAGCCATGGATGAAGATCTCCAGGAAGCCGGTCACACCTCNCTAGGAGCTAAGAGTAGACCAGCACTTTGAGATCGGAGCTCACGTGTTGGCTTGTACAATTGAATCAGCTCACTCAGATACTGTGGAGCCTGATTATGTAGAATTTTATATGTTATTAATAAAATTTTGTACTTAATACGAAACTTAATTGGTAGCCAGTGCAAGTTTGATAACACAGGACTGATATGATTAAACTTTCTGGTTTTAGTTAAAACTCTAGGATACTTAGGGTAGTATGCTGCTAAATTAATATTTGTAGTGTATTTTATTAACCAATACAGAATTTTAAGTGTATTGTATAGTAATTGTATTCATATTAATAAACAGTGGGTGGCACAGTGGCTTAGTGGTTAGCCCGTTCATCTCTCAGTGCTGGGGATTTAGGTTCGAATCCCAATATGGGTGGAGTTTCCATGTTCTCTCCGACTCTGTGTGTGTTTCCTTAAAGTTCTTTGGTTTTCTCAAATAGTCCAAAAACATGGATTCAAGGTAAACAGAATGCTCTAAATTGCCCCATATAGAGTGTGTTCATGAGTGTGTCTGTGTGAGTGAGAGTGCCCAGCGATAGATGGGTGTATCTGCCCAGTGCCCGAAATGCTCCCGAATGGGCTCTACCCTAGCAGTGGATTAAGATGAAGATAATGAATGAATGAATAAATATTAAACATTCATTTCCACTCGTTGACCTTTTGACCAAAACTGGTGTTAATAAGGTGTACCACCTAACTAAAATATTTAGTGCTTTTTGTCACAAAACAGCTTCATACGCAAACAAATCTAAATAATAATACATTGACTACAAAAAAAATCTTTAAAAATGAAACACAACAAATGAATTAATATGAAATAAGATGTGATTTAAATAGAAGAGATTTAAATATAGATAATACGTTTAACTACCTAAAAGTTACAAGAAGGTAAGTCTTTAGCCAAAAAGACTTGTAGGAGAACACTGTTCCCTGACATGAACTTTGTTTATTCTGAAGAATAAATGAAAACCTGCACTTTGTAAGAGAAATGAATTACAATAAGTTCACACACACAATCTGCTGTATAATTATATATCACAATGTACATTCCCTGTTGAAATATACTTTTTCCACTGTTTTCTGTATATAGCACCTAACTGTACATAATGTTTATAGTACATAAATAATATATTCACCTGTATACCATGTGAATAATATCCATACTATCGTCATTTCAGTGCATGCAGTATATACTGTAGATGATGTATATAATGCACTTGCTGCTTATCGCACTCTGGTTAGATACCAAACTGCATTTTGTTGCCTTGTAACAGAATTAATGTTAAAAAAAAGTTGAATTTAATTAATTCTAATAAATCTATAATTACTGAATAAAAGCATTTCTTGTTTTCAACTAGAAAACTTTTTTTTTTTTTTTTTAAAGATTTGGAAAATTTGGAAATATGTTTGTGGAAATTTTTGCCCCATGCCAAAAAAGGCATTTTGGAGGACATGAATGTTTCTTGACATTAAACTAGATAAACCCAATTGTTGTGTTTCTCAAAAACACAAGGCTTTTACTAAAGTAGAACTAGAACCATAGAAGCATAAAATTGTCAGAATCTTTTTTAAAATATTAGGATTAACATAGGCGGCACAGTGGCTTAGTAGTTAGCACATTCGCCTCTCAGCGCTAGGTATTCCCGGTTCGAATCCCCATCTGGGTGGAGTTTCCATGTTCTCCCCGTGTCTGCGTGGGTTTCCTCCGGGTTCTCTGGTTTCACCCCACAGTCCAAAAACATGGATCAAGTTAATTGAATCCTCAAAATTGCCCTATTTAGAGTGTGTCTGTGTGAGTGAGTGTGTGCCCAGCGATGGATTGGCGCCCTGTCCTGGGTCTATCTGCCCAGCGCCCGAGACGTTCTCTCCTGGATGGGCATGGGGAACCCCACCGCGACCCTAATAGAGGATAAGCGGGAGATAATTAATGAATGAAAGGATTAACATACTTACAGGCGGCACAGTGGTTTAAGGGTTAGTACATGCTTTTCTCAGTGCTGGGGATCCAGGTTCGAATCCCAATCTGGGTGGAGTTTCCATGTTCTCCCCGTGTCCGTGTGGGATTCCTACAACTTTCCTTGTTTCCTCGAACAGTACAAAAACATGGATTTAAGGTGAATTGAATGCTTTAAACTGCCCCATATATTGTGTGATTGCGTGTGTAGATAGATTGACGAAATGTTCTCCCCTGGACCCTAGTAGAGGATAAAGCAGAAGATAATGGATGGATGGATAAATGGATTAGAGCATCTCTTAAATGTCATAAATGTGAAGGTAATATTAAGTGAAAGTACATGAGCTAATACAAGTAGAACAATTTCATGCTTAATAAGCATTAATCCTGATTTAGTGCTTGCAGGCACACAGTCATGAGTACAGATACATTGACCTTGTATAGCAGGGCATTAGTTAGCATAATAGGGCTAAACAGGTGACGGAGTTGAGTTTGGCTCACTTGAGGTGAGTTTATTTTGCTTTAAATTACTAATGCATTAAAAACCTGTAATATTTTTTGTGCTTCAAAACAGAATTTTAAAATTATTTGTGATCATTTTATTGTTATGTGCAAGAAGTGTCTGAACTTCCATCTGCTTTGCATTTGGGTATACAAATAACTAGTAGAGCAGTATATATATTGGTCTTGTAAATAAAAACACAGTTTTATAGTTTATAGTTATGATGATATAGCTATACCACTGATAAATATTTGTATTGCTTCTTCACTTCATTTACCATATAGATGGACTTTGTACTACAGACTGTAGTACATATGTTTTTTTTTTTTGCTAGTCACTTGTTGGCTCTCTATTGGTCAGGACCATCAGTCGTAGACTAGTGATTAAGGAACCAGCCCGATCGGGTTCAATTCCCAACCCCATTAAGTACTATGGCTTTAATGCCCTTGAGTAAGGCACTTAAACTTAGCACCTCGGGCGCCGCATACAGGGCTCAAGGCATCGTGTGCTCACCTTACTCAGTATGTGTAGACGTGTGTATTTCATGGATGGGTTAAATGTGGAAGGCAAATTCCTTTTTGTGCAAGTATAGTAGGCAAAATAGAACTTTATCACGGAACAGGTGCAATTTGGGTGGTGGATTATTGTCAGTTCTGCAGTGACACTGATGCGGTGAAGGGGTTAAAGTACAGAAGTGTTGCTATGGTTTCATTTAAACACCTCAGTGACACTGCTGGAATGAGAATAATGAGAATGAGTAAAACCAAATAATAACTGCTCTGTGTTGGTACTATTGCGGTCCTGACCATTAGACATTAGAGAACAGAGTAAAGAATAAAGCCTAACACTATGTACTGTATTCCACAAATAGATGGACTCGAGTCTATAATTATAGAACTACAAAAGTCATCTGTATGGTGGAACAAATAAAATGAACAAGTTCAGCAAAAAAGAAGGTGTACACTTCGTTTAAAATGGTACTGTATTTATATCATGTAGCTGATGGATGCTGTAAAGTTTCATTTGGTGAAGCTATAACATTTTTGCTTATTTATGTGCTTGGCACAGCTGTAGAGGGCATCATTGGTTTAATGCAATTTACAAAGCATGAAAATATTCTAATTCTACAATTAAACTTTAACACTTAAAAAGTACCATGTAATAAAGTATATCATGCACTTAACTTACAACATAAAATGTATTAAAATGTTTTAAATATATGCATTTTTCATTTATGCAAAGTGTCTTCTAACACTTTTTTTAGCCTCTGAAAAATGCAGGCTCTATGGTTACAAAACCTATTATTCCTGAATGAGCAGTTGGTGTGTCCCATTCTGGGAACATATTACACATTCAATTTCAAGGCTTCACAGTAACCTAGACAGCGAAAGCATATTTTATGGACTATTTTTATAGTACTAGATTTGAGTCTCATTTTATAACGGAAAGCAATGGTAATCGCTTGTGAATCAGTTTTGGACAAGCCTGGCATGGGTTAAATTAAAAATTTTAAAGGGAGACCTTTAGACTGTTTTTCCTCAACTACATTGTAAATTCATTCATTCATTATCTCCCGCTTATCCTCTATTAGGGTCGCGGTGGGTTTCCCCATGCCCATCCAGGGAAGAACGTCTCGGGCGCTGGGCAGATAGACCCAGGACAGGGCGCCAATCCATCGCTGGGCACACTCTCACTCACACAGACACACTCTATAGGGGGCAATTTTAAGAATTCAATTAACTTGTTCCATGTTTTTGGACTGTGGGAGGAAACCGGAGAACCCGGAGGAAACCCACGCAGACACGGGGAGAACATGGAAACTCCACCCAGATGGGGATTCGAACCGGGAATCCCTAGCGCTGAGAGGCGAACGTGCTAACCACTAAGCCACCGTGCCGCCACATTGTAAATTCTCCCTGGATGGTTTTCCCTGGTGGGGAACCCCCCCGCGACCCTAGAGGATAAAGCAGAAGATAATGGATGGATGTTGTGACTAACAAAGGCATGGTGGCTTAGTGGTTAGCACAGTCACCTCGCAGTGCTGGGGATCCAGGTTTAAAACCCCAAAATGGGTCAGAAGAGAGATTTGACAGATTCTGAAAAGTTAAAAATTATTAGATGTCTTGCAGAGGGATGCAGCAGTCTTAAAATTACCAAACCTTTGAAGCATGATCAGTGAACAATAAAGCTTTTCATGGCAAACAGCCAACAGGGTCGCAAGAAGTGTATTGGAAAAAAAAGTTGCAAAATATCAAGCGTGAAGATCAAGTGTGAAGCTATCAGGATGCCATTAGCCACCAGTTTAGCCATATTTCAGAGCTGCAACATGTTATGGTCGGTCACGGAAGGGTGGTGCTCCCTGGGTAGCTCCGCCCCTTACTTAGTCTGGTCTCCACACCCCTGTATGCATTGTTATTGTCACTTGGTTTGTGCATTTACCCCCGCTACGCCTCATCCACTCTGGCCCACACCCCTCGTCTCTGGTACTCCATCTCGCCTTGTTCTAGCCTCGCCCTGTTTTACCTCGCCCTGTTGCACCTTGTCCTGTTCACCTCGTCTCGTTGGTTCTGTGTTTGTGACTTTATATTGCAGTGCACCATCCTGCTGCCATTGCCGAATGTTTAGCCACACTCCACCCTGTGCGTTCCTGCGGATTGGAACACGGCCCCGCTGACGTCTGACGCCGACTACGGACACGATCGGAAAGCTCTCCTCCCAACTTAGGACTGTGCTCGCTTCTCTGCCCGCATTGCCTACGGCTCGGACCTGCGGGGGCACCCACGTACTCCGGTTTCCAGGTACCGGATCTGTCTTCCACATGGGCGATGCATTCCGACGGGGTGCCTGAGGAGCGGCGCGTGGGTTTTGTGGAGCGGCACATGTTCTTTGTGGAGCGGACCAAGTTTCCAGTGGAGCGGCCCGGGGTTCCAGTGGAGCGGCCCGAGGGGTCCAGTGGAGCGGCCCGAGGTTCCAGTGGATCGGCCCAAGGGTCCAGTGGATCGGCCCGAGGTTCCAGTGTGTGTGGCTAAATAAAACTTTGTTGGCAACAAATCCCCGCCCCCGACTACGTCGTTCCGAGTAGCGGATCCTACTCACTCTGACCGGTTCCTGGGGAACCGTAACACAACATTACTGGAGTATCAAAAAGCACAAGGTGTGCGATACTCAGGGACATGGCCAAAGTAAGGAAGGCTGAAAAATGACCACCTTTGAACAAGAAACATAATATAAAATGTCAAGACTGGGCCAAGAAATATCTTAAGACTGTTTTTTTATGGTCTGATGAAATGAGAGTGACTCTTGATGGGCCAGATGGATGGTCTCGAGGCTGGATCAGTAAAGGGCAGACTCAGATGCCAGCAAGGTGGATTCACCTGATCTGAACCCCATAGAGAACCTGTGGTCCCTCATAAAATGTAAGATCTACAGGGAGAGAAAACAGGACAGCTCTCTGAACAGTGTCTGGGAGGCTGTGGTGGCTGTTGCACGCAATGTTGATCATAAACAGATCAAGCAACTGACAGAATCTATGATGGAAGGCTTATGAGTGTCATCGTAAGGAAAGGTGGCTATATTGGTCACTGATTTGTTTTTGAATGTCAGAAATGTTTATTTCTAAATTTTCTGTTGTTATATTGGTTTACCTGGTGAAAATAAACAAGTGAAATTGGTATATATTTGGTTTTTATTAAGTCGTCTAATAATTCTGCACAGTAATAGTTACCTGCACAAACACATATCCTCCTAAAATAGCCAAATCTAAAAAAAAACCCACTCCAACGTCCAAAAACATTAAGCTTTGATATTTATGAGTCTTTTGGGTTAATTGAGAACATAGTTGCTGTTCAATAATAAAAATAATCCTCTGAAATACAACTTGCCTAATAATTCTGCACGCTGTGTAGTCTGTCACACTGCTCTGGCATGATTTTTAAGTAAATATTTAAAATAATTAAAAATTGCTGGCTGATTGAGTGATGAGCGCAAAGAAGGTTGTTGAAGAAGGTTATGATAGGTTGAAGGTTATGACACTTGCATTTACTCTGCCATGTAGCTGTAGGAGAGGTCAAATTCTTGCTGCCGAAAACATTCCCCAACCTAAGTGAATTTTAATTTATTTGGGTCTGATGGGAATAATTTTGTTCATTGACAAACTGGGGAAAGACTGAACCCAAAGTGTGTAAAAAAAAAAGTCAGTGAAAGGTGGAAGAAAAAGTGTCATGGTTTGGAAAATGATTTTCGGCAGCAGTATTTGTACCAGTTCCAAACCAGCACTCTGATCAATACTAAGGCATGGTACTAAATGGTAATACTAAGGCATACTATGGGCAAGATTATGTGACATCCTGTGAGTTTCACCTGCTTTTTCTACAGCCCGCTAATTGGCCAGCAGCTCTAATTGAAAGCAGGTGTAACTATTTTTGCTGATTTTCTGAAGGCTTTATAAGCGCTGCATTGGAGAGCTGATCTTTGCTGGAGCATATTGTACCCGATGTTAGTTTCTCCCAGTGGTATTGCATTTCGGTTCACCTGAGCTATATTGACTTCTTGATTCTCTCTGCCTAGTTCCCTCTTACACTTACCAGAGGACCTGCTGTGGAACCACCTGTGGAAGCCTCACTCAGGCTGGCTGCCTCTCTGCCTCCACCTGCTCTGGTCGTACTTACCTCTGTACAAATAACCGTAGCACCTTAGAAATGACGAAATGTAATGCTGGCCTGCTGACTCAGGGAGCATGCGCTCTTTAAGTGTAGTTAGCAGGTCACATGTGATTAGGTAGGACCCAATCCCAAGCCTCAGGGATGGGCCCTACCTACGGGAACCCCGAACGGACAAACCCGAACTTAGAAAACAGGGGGGAGTGGCCTAGCACTCCCAACCCTGACATATCGCCCCCACAAAACAACCGGGGGGTATGACCACCCGGGGAAAAAAAAGAAAAAACAAAGGGGGCCCGGGTCCCTCCGGGGCCCTATGAGAACGTGACGGCGGCGGGGCGGATTACTGATCGAGCGGAGCGGCTCGCGGAACACCTTGAGACGTCCGATGATGTACGGGAGTGGCTTCAAAGCCACTCCGTCGCAAGGTGCCGGGAGCTTACACAGAACTGAGAGAGGGAGCACGATCTTCCCATACTCCGGGATGCGGTTGATAACCCTCATCGTGTATGCCCACGAGGAGGGTGGATAAAAGATTTACTGGCGGGGCTAAGGCCAAGGTTAAGCAGCTAATGCTGCAGCCGAAGAGACGGCTACTGGTGGGGCTAGCGCCGAGCTAATGCAGCTAATGCTGCAGCCGGAGAAACAGCTACTGGCGGGGCTAACTCTGAGCTAGTGCAGCCAGAGAGACGGCTAATGAAGCCGGGATGCTGCAGCCGGAGAAATGGCTAATGAAGGGGCTAGGGCCAAGCTAATGCAGCTAATGCTGCAGCCGGAGAAACATCTACTGGCGGGGCTAGCGCCGAGCTTGTGCAGCCAGGATGCTGCAGCCGGAGAGACAGCTACTGGCAGGGCTAAACGCGGCCGAAGAAGCGGCGAACAACAACAAAAAAAATATAAGGCGCTTACCCGGACGAGGACTCCTGGACTTTGCTAGGTGGGAGAGGCCAGCATTCTGTCAAAGGTGGCGCTGTGCGGTGCTACAACAGGGCGAGATGCACTCGGTGCTAGTAAGCGAGCCAGGCGACCAGGTAGGTGGCAAGAAGTTATTTATTTAAAGAAATGTAAACCAAAACATAATTACAAATAACCGTAGCACCTTAGAAATGACGAAATGTAATGCTGGCCTGCTGACTTAAAAAGCATGCGCTTTTTAAGAGTAGTCAGCAGGCCACATGTGATTAGGTAGGACCCAATCCCAAGCCTCGGGATGGGGCCCTACCTACGGGAACCCCGAACGGACAAACCCGAACTTAGAAAACAGGGGGGAGTGGCCTAGCACTTCCAACCCTGACAGGGAGATTGACACTTGCAATCTCTGGGGGAATGTGTCTAATACATATTGCCCTACATTTTTCACAGGATACCCCTAGTGTCTCATCATGAAAAAAAGGAAAACAAAACAATAGGAAAAAAGAGCACTTACCGTTCTGACCTTGATGTAAATCTAAAAGCAACTGAATGTCAGGAGCAGGACATTGATACTTTCAATCTCTGGAGGAGCATGCCCAATACACACTGCCCCACATTTTCCACAGATTTCCCCTAGTGTCTCACCATGGGAAAAAAAGGAAAACAAAACTATAGGAAAAAATAGTGCTTACCGTTCTGACCTTGATGTAAGACCACAGACCATGCCAAGACACTTGGTCAAGCTCTTGTCCTTCCCAGCTGCTTAAAAAGCACACTCAGGAGCATCTCACTGCACACCGTTTACTCGTTGTTTAAGCAGAACATGTGTGACAAATAGCACTCTGCTGGTAGTGGTGAGTAGGAAGTTGTGAGTCTAACATAAATACAACCTATGCGATGCAATGTAATAAACACTCAGCAGTGGCACAATAATTGAATTTATCACAGCAAAAATCAGCACTAGGCTGATCTTCATGGCTACAGAGAAGTTGTGCGTTAAAATTTACATAAATAAATTGTGTATTATATTTGAATAGCAATGTAGTCTCCGTTTACTAAATATGAAATAAGTGTCCTTTCACCAGGCAGCCCAAACCTTTGTAAAACACTGCAAAATGAAGGTTCAGAAAGATTTTGTAATAATTTATTATTTCACTTTATAAATTTAGCTTACAAATCAAGGGTAAAAAATGATTGTAGAAACAAAGCCATACTAAGCCTTGCACAAGATGTAGACTTGTTCTACAATTCCCATCCTCAGGGCAATGTACTTAGCCGGCATAACAAATAAGACAGTAGACAGATTCACACCACCTGTATAAGACTGGCAACAGAAGATTTCACTGAAGCATTACTCATTACGGTATATAAAGGGCTCCGACAAGCACAGGTGGATATTTGTCTAATCAAACATGACTCAGCGTCAACAGGATTCTCAGAACTAAATCTAAATGGCACACATAAAATTAAGACATTCTACTCAGCATGGAGCCATGTTGCTCTTTTTTCAGTACAGTAAACTGTATTCTTAGTGATTCCATGGTGGCCTTACTGTTCAGGTTTTCTTCTCATGGACATTATCAGTTGAAATATCAAGTTTAGTATATTTATCCAGTGAAGTGTCAGCGGTGGCTAAGGCTCCTCTTGCTCTGAATATGACCCTGTGTACTTCTGAAACAATTGAAACTCATGTTCATACCACTGTATAAAACCCCCATTATACACCACTCTGACATCTAATTACAGTGAAGCCAGAAAATTATATTTCACTTTTCAAGTTTGCATTGCTGCATTGTCTTGCTGTTTTTTGATGAACTGAAAGATCCTCTCTGATGTTTCATAAATATGTATATGTTTATTGCATTTACATTTGCATTTTTTACACAGATATGCAAAGTAAAAAATAAAGGTCCTCTCATCAAGCCTCCCTGTTCCCTTTTACATAAATTTAGATATAAAGTCTAATTTAACTGAGCATTCTGGAATTATATATATTTGTTTTACACAAACATCAGTTTGGCTCTGTGACTCGCCTCAAATACCAGATTTCCTCTTTGCGCTTTTAAATGTGAATTTCCCCATTGTGGAACCAATAAAGGCTTATCTTATCTTAACAGATTTTATAATATATATACATACATACATACATATATATATATATATATATATATATATATATATATATATATATATATATATATATATACACACACACACATTACACACACTGTACACACACACACATGCACACACACACACACAGACACACACACACACACACACACACACACACACCCCCCCCCCCCCCCCCCCCCCCCCCCCCCCCCCCCCCCCCCCCCCCCCCCCCCCCCCCCCCCCCCCCCCCCCCCCCCCCCCCCCCCCCCCCCCCCCCCCCCCATTCAAGGGACATTTTACACCCTTAAGAATGAGGTCAGCACTTCATTTGATGAATGACACTGGCCGATTTTGCTGTTGCCACAGTGAGCAGAATAATTTCTCGCCACACGAGCTCCTCCACAGGATGCCAGCTCGATTTGTGAAAGATGTTCCTTTTCTTGTTTGCCACCAGCAAACGCAGATAATAAACGTCGCTAAGATTTCGCGTTGTTACTGGTCTATGTTGAAAACCTCTTCAAGAAAACATGCGGCGGTTTGATGAATTCCGGAGGCTACTGAATGGTAATTACGGCAAGCTGCACATCACACTACATGGTGTTGATGATGAGAAGACGCAATGTACAATATCTAATAGTGCAGAATGCACTTATTGCATTGCATACTTTTTAAGTTTCTTTTAGATAGGATGAGGCTGAGAGGTGGACATCGCGGTCAGGATAGTTATAAATAATATATACCGATATGGCACTGAAGGCGAGCATCACCGCTTCTGAGGCGCAAATGCTCCACAAGTTTAGCATTCAACACGTGTCGCGCGAGCGAATGATGGAGAGAGAGAGAGAGAAAGAGAGAGAGGGAGAGTGAGAGAGGTTGCTAGGTGACGGGGCGTATATACTGAATTTTAACAGAATAACTCGAGATAGGGAGAGAGGGAGCGCAACATGTAGGCAGGCGGAGTAAAGAAAGGTCGAGACTGTATACGTAGTCCAGCATAGCGAGTGTTGACTTTGCGCTGGGAGGGGGAAACGGGGAAAAAGCTGACAAAAAAAATGGATGGCATCCGATCGAACGCACAGCGGACCGAGGGTCGCGTGGAGAACGCAGTCTCTGGATCCTGAAGGGGTGAGTGGGCTTTTTTTTTCTCTTTTCATCTTCCCGCGATTCCTTGGCTTTGCGTTGCCCTTCACGAATGCAAAACGTGCACCATTGCGTCTGTGAGTTGGCGCATATATGTCTGTTTATTTGTTGTAGTACGGAAAAGACAGTTGCAGAGGAGCGACCGGCTTTGACCCTTCTGTCATTGATGAGCGTGCAGACTTAATACAAGGACTCGCGCGTTACCTGACGCGTGCGCGCACGTACACGCGTACCCACTTTCCCGCACACGCTTGTACCTTACACACGGACGTATGTACACGTTTTCTGGTTATGACCCAGTCACACACACACACACACACGCACGCACGCACGCATCCACGCGCGCGCACGCACACACTGGTACCTAGTCCTCAGACGCCGTACCCACTCTTATCCAGGAGCGCGCACACACGCCCGCGCGCCAGACTTTGCCCTCTTGGCTTCACCGTAACTTTACCTCAGCGCACAAAGCGTCGGCGCTCCTGTCCTGTTACATACTATGCAGCCCAGTCGGAGAAAGAACCCCGTCGGTCGGCGTCGCGTCGTTTTCCGCAACTGCGCCGTGGTTTCGGTTCCAGAAGAGTCACGTCAACGCTCGGGAAGATGATGATCCCCCTGTCGTGTCGTGTCATGTCGCGTGTTGCCGACACACTGTGTCGCTTCCAAACGCCTTACGAACTAATTACCTCACCAGTGAGTGTGTTAACATCTCAACCAGGACCGTAGACATTTTGTGTTTCTATAAGAATCAGGTTTTAATGTAAGGGTATGAACCGATTATGTGGAGGAATGCTCATTACTTGCAAATGCAAAAGCTTTGATTCCTTTCATTATTCGACTGACTCGTTATACAATTCGAAAAATACTTGGTTTGGCTTTCAAACGAGAACTGTTCAGTTTATTCAGTGCTGAATATACCATTCAACTGACAGACACATTTATTTGTGAGCTTTTTGTTTTACTCCTGCAAAGCTGGTCACCTGAATCCTGCATCATGGTGGGATTGATGTGTGGGGTATTCCTCCTACCATTTTAGCAGAATATTATCAGCCACCACCAGACTCAGGTGGTAGCATGAACTGTGGAGGGGGCAACCTGCTGAAGGATTTCATTAGTGGCAAGACAGCCTAAGACACGTGCAGTTTTAGGAGAGCCACCTAAAGGCATGTCTGATGGATGGTGGAAAGGAGGGTGGAACTGACAGGTGGGTGCCGATGGGCAGCATGGACAGCATCCTGAAATGCTGGTTCTTTAAAGTCTAACATAGGACAGTAAATACAATTTAAACCCTTATCTAATCCTTACTAATCACAATTATAGTTGTGCCATATGGCAAAAAATGAGGATAACTTAGAATCATATTCCAATAATAATACTGGCACACATTTACATCCAAAGCCGTGATGCTATTCAAAATTATTCACTATTTCAGTACAGTACTTTCTATCTAAGGAGTGCTATGTAGTGAGCCTCTTAGCAAAATAAAGCAACACATTTGGATACTACTGTGAAGTTTTCTCTAAATAATTACCTACATATGTCATTACTGTTGAACAATTAAGACATAGCAGATCAATGTTACCTGGTGGAATGAATACGACATGCACTGTCCTAATAAAACTATGACAGTGAGCATATTTTTACAAAAGAACAAGTACTAAACTAAAACTATTACTGTTCTTTAGTTTTTTAGACTTCTGTTCTTTGGACCACCCTGCCATTTTTAGTTGCTGTACATGTTGGTACAGTATATAGTGACTGGTAAGTGACCCTTAGATTGAGTCTCTTTTCCAAAATACAATGTGGGGAATCATGAAAAAAAAAGTCAAACATACATTTTTAAAATAAAGCACATTTCTAAAGAAAAAACCTGTGATCTTTAACTGTTTTTACCCGCTCTGGCATTTGTGGGGCATGTGATCTGTAGCAGTGCTGTTTTTTGAAGAGCAGCCTGAAGCCCTAACATGGATGGTAAATGATAGACTGGGCAACATGTTTAGTTGAAACTGATGTAATGATAAGTACACAATACAATTTCAAACTCCCCCAAACCATAATTGACAGATCTGTTTACCATAGACCCTACCCAACCAATATATTCTAGAAAATAGGGTCATGCTCAGTTTATATTAATTAAATGTTAATTATTTTTTCTGTGTATAGTGTTAGTTTACACACAAGCCATATTTTATTAAAGCCTCATATGAAGCATTGATTCATGTAATATTCAATGTGTTTCTGAATTCTGTCAATGTGTTTATGCATTTAGAAACAAATATCCACATTAACTTATAACCTTTTTTAAATTAAGAGATCATTATAAGAATGTACATTAATACTTTAACATAATTAAAAATAATCAGGACGCTTGTACATTTACTTAGTTATAGGATTGTGGTACTTCTTTCACCAGTGTTTTGGAGCTATTTAATAATATATATGCTCTTTAATAATTATTCTCACTATTGATCTTGACAACAGTGGTAAATACATAGATGGCTTTGTTTATACTCCCTCCACTTTCTGCATTAATTATTTATTTATTCATTTATTTTTTATTTATTTATTTTTTATTTATGTAGCCTTTAATGATGCAATAAATGTTGTTGTACAACACATTTCATGTAAACATTTCATTTAAGCCAGCATTGTTTTTTATTCGTATGTTAAATAAGATGTTGAGTATAATAATCTTTTTGATAATTGTTAAGATGACAGAATTACACAAATCTAAAGTCTGCTGAAAGCTTTGAAAGCATGTGAATTGTGTCAGAGCCCAGATGCTCTGAGTAGCCCACCTCCTACAGTCTCATATAGGCGTGTGTGTTAGTGCCAAGTTGCATCATTCATGGCGTGGGAGGCACCAGTGAGTGACATTTTTGTCCCTTGAACTCATCCACATTGTTAAGTGCCATCCACCTGATTATAGTTTTAATTCTACATGTTTAATATAGTAAGATACTGTATGAAAATTAATGTATTTAAAAGTGTGAGCATTTTATCTATAGTGTACTGCATTCACTGTGTCATTATTACCACCCGATTACAACCTGATTATATGCAGTGGATGATAGAATTCAGTTGTTTAAGAAGCTTGCTACATAAACGCTTATATCACTTTTAGCTATGGACTTTAACATGATGTCACAAAGCAATAAGTCACGAGAGGACGGGCATTATTGTGAATAAATCATGAGAAAGAGGTGTTGTTACGCCGTGACAACACGCCGTTTCCTTTGATTTATTTACAATAATGCACAACCGCGAGTGTCAGGAATGCAGTATGATTAAAAAAGATGATTCACTTCTGTGGGAAACTACAGACATAATTTTCCTTGCTTCCAATATTTCTTAAAAATTGAAGTGGTCAGAGGTGTGCATTATTGTCAAATAAGATTTTAGGGCTAAAACTACCAGTTTTAAAATTTAAATGAAATCACATTTTTAATAAATTTTAAAAGGCCAAGCCTATAAGGTTTTAAGCATGTAAAGAACATGGTGGCTTGTGTAGTAGGCATTTTTCTTGATTGTAATGTTTGCAATATAAAAACAAAATATCTGGAGGCTTACATAGATTAATAGACACATTACATCATACATAAAAAAGTATGAACAGTTCTTTAATGAAAATTGCATCTGATTTTTTACTAAATATACTACATTTCAATCTGTAGACTGCAACCAAATTATAATTCTTTTGCGCTATTGTTACTTTTTTAAATTTTTATATAGACCATACAAAAGTGACCCAATGGCATTTGCTGTAGAACAAAAAGGTTTGGGTCTGAAGTTTCTCAGGCATTCGCAGGCAAAATTATTTGCTTATTTGCCTTCACATGAATTTGAATCTGAGTGACATCATATTCATAATCTATGGTGTTTAATATAGATCAGTACTTGTTTGGTCATCTAGTTTTAAAGGATTGCTGTAGCTAGGCAAAAATATCAATACAAAAAACATTCTACTTTTTTAGATTACAGTACTCTCTGTACAGTACTCAAATACAAATGCCATATTCAAAAAATATCTTAATTCTTCATTTATTAAATATGATCAAATTTAGAAACTGATGCCTGTAACTTAAAAAATAAGAAGGAGGAGACATAAGACTATGGTACTATTTTTTGTAAGGTTTCACACTTTGAAATGTAATCAAGTTCCAAGTATATAAGGATGTTTTTGGTGCAGGACTGCAAAAAAATGTAGGTCTTTCTCCATTTACTGCTCATAATATCATAAAAAGATTTATGGAGTCAGGGGAAATCTCTGTGTGTAGTAACCAAGGCTGATAACCACTACTGAATCGTGTTTCACTTACACAGGAGTGTTTTGCCTTAAATATAAAATTACAATTCTGTTTTTATTTGCAGATGAATGGTCTACTATCAGTATCACATTTACGTAGATATTTTAGTGCTTAATGAGTAAGTTTATTTAAATATAATTTTTTTGTATTTTCCTGTTTGAATTACCATATTTTATGTCATGTGATACTGCAACAGCTGTGTGATGATAAGAAAAATGTTATTAAAGTCATCATTACATCTTTCATCTGCCTCATTTGCTATTTGTGTAATTACTTTGCTGAGCTGTTTATTCAGCACCATGATTTTTTTTAAATCACCTGATATACTTAGTGCATGCTGTACTCCTCCCCAGACAAACTTATAGATGGTAATACAATCAGCTCAGTTTTCATTATCACAAACATTTTGACACTGCTCAGCAGCTGGTGATAATGATACAGCACAGTATCTTCTGATAATGATACAGCACATTCTTCTTTAATAATGAATTCAATCAATAATTAAATAAAATAACCTGGTGGTGAGTTCAAAATTTATATCGGACACATTGCCAATGAGTGGAAAAGTTGAGTAGTATAATCAGTAGAATGTTTAAATGATTATTTCGCTGTAGATGCTTCATGGTCACAATTTTTGTTACTTAAACTAGGAAACAAAATTAAATAAAGAGGAACATAAAGGCTATAAAAACTATGGTAAATTAAATAATAAACAAAGCTTAACTTGCTGAAATTTATTTATTTATTCATTATCTCCTGCTTAATCCTCTACCAGGGTCGCAGGGGAGTCAGGCGCTGGGCAGATACACCCAGGACAGGATCACTCAAGATCACTCACTATATAACTATATGTGTCCTTCCACCATAGTCTATATGGGCCAATTTGGAATATTCAATTAAAAAAACCCACGAACACAGGAAGAACCACCTAGATGGAGATTCAAACCTGGATCCCCAGCTCTGAGAGGCGAACATGCTAACCACTAAGCCACCGGGCCCTTTACTTCAATTGTTATTAAAAATATTAAATTTTAATAAATCTAAACGTATGTATAAGTGAGATTTTAAAATGCAATTTAGGATTTATTTTAATAGTTAGTAGTTGATAGTTTTTAGTTAAATTTTGATACTGATATTCTCCCACAGCTGCAAATGGACACTAACAAATTTTGCAGTATCCAAGTGATTGAAAGCAAGTAAGAGCTTAGATTATTTTGGCAGCCTAAGCATAGCTAAACAGCTAGATGAGTAGTGCCAGTTGTCTGTGTTTAAGCAGCATGACAGTGTGTTGTGTCAGTTATAAAATTGTATTTATTTATTTATTTATTGCTGCTGAGCTGGGATGCAGTTTGTTTCTCACTGCATGCAGTGTCTATGTCATATCAGGTGCCTTAAATGGACATGCGAAACAAGAATCAGAATTGAGGGTTAAAAAATTAATTCCCAGGTAGAATGATCACAGGTCCTTTCTGTGTAAAGTCGATGACAGATTACATGTCATGTATCAGTTTCCAATAGGAGTTGAGATAAATTTCAAAAATAAAATAGAGCTACTAAAAATGTTGGATCAAGTTAAACTTGTTATTTTAATTTTTTATGCTGCTTAATTATTGTGTTTTCTTTTGAATGAAAGATCCGATACGTTTTGACAGTGTACTATGCAGAATTAATGCTGTCTGTAATAAAGATGGCATGTTCAAGATATTATTTGTATGGCTTAATAACTAATACCTGTTTAGCTGATGCAGCAAAGGTAAAACAATGTTTAATGATTCTGACACAAGAGACAGTGATATAAGCCCTTCTTGGCATTATTAAAAAAATACTAAAGAGCTTTTAAATTACATATTCAATTGTATTCTTTGGAAGAGAGAAAAATAAATATTTCTAAAATATGGGCAATTATTTACAAGTAGCAGTTCTATCTGCGAGAGCATTCAGGGGTGATACTGTTGCTTTAGAAGGAAATGCAGTTTACATTGTGCCAAACAAATCACAATCATTTCTAATCATTTGCAATTTGAATGCAACTTTATTGTATTTTCAGTAGTAAGCAGGTTTATATTGTCAGATTCTGGTTTCGAACAGGTGAACATCACCTGTTTATATAATAATTATTTGTTAAAAATATAGAACATTGTACTTTATTAAAAAATTATTAATACATTATTAAAAATGGAATACTGGCTTATTTCAGTTATATTATGCAAAGTCAGAGCAGCAGTAATATCTCCTTTAGATCTTGCATTCTCAACCAATAAATAGAACCACTCTATAATATTCTTAGTAGATCTCAATGAATCTTCTTTATTGCATCTGAAAAACTTTCAAAAGCATAGACATCTAATGGTCAATTTATTAGTTATGAAAATTATTCTTCATTTTCTCTGAAACACCTTTTTATTAATATAATTTAGAATTATTACTTTAAAATATGAAAAATCTGGTCATGCTGTTTATTCACAAATTGGATGACTGCATTTAATTTACACATTGCTAAGCTTTGACTTGACCTATTGATTGATGCTCTCAAAAGTAAAATAAACCTTTAGTTACAATGCTTCCTTTTTCTTAGTTAACAAAATTCTGTGTTAAAACTGCTTTACAACATGTCTATGTTTTACAGTTTAGATATTTTTTATCAATAACCATACATAATTTTTTTACTTTTTTGGATTGATTTAGAAATATATATTAATCAGTTTTATTACTGTTGCACTATTTCAAGTATTAACAATACACAAAAATTTAAAGGCAAAGTAATAAAAATATGTGCTTTGTTTACAAAAAAATAATAAATCTATCCAATATCTATCCAGGGGAAAGCATTTTGGGCGCTGGGCAGATACACACAGAACAAGGCGCCAATCTGTCGCTAGGCACACTCACAAAGACATACACACATTACAACAACAACACTATACAGGGGCAATTTTTTTAAAACATTCAATTCACCTTAAATGAATATCTTTGATCTTTATAAAAATATAATAATTATAAATACTATTGCACATATAAACAGTATAATTTTTTATTGTGTATTGCAAAGATCAATCATAGTGTCACACTTTTGAGGTATGTGTTATAGAGTTTGTTGGCCAAATTGAAGGAATGACCTGTGGCACTTTGTAGTGCACTTATAAAGAATCTAAGAAAGAGTCTTGCAACAAATGTGCTCATGTGTGTTTGTGTGTCTTGGAAGAATTTCAGAATTTCTTTTTTTCTGTGAGGAGAGAACGCTAATCACTTGCGTTAACATATAACTAAAACAACTTTGCGGTTTTGGAATGGGATGTCCAACATGCTTAGATGTATGTATGTATGATGTATGTGATATGTTTTCTTTCGCAAATGTGCATATTTTATTTTCACATTAAAGAACTATTTTATGTTAAAATGAGGTGAATGTCTAAGGCTTTGAATAATTGATTACCAATGAAATTATCAATTCACTTTTACTGTATATTTCACACAGACTTTACATAAGTATAAAATCTGTAATGGTGCATTTTAAAGTTGTGTATAAATGTAATTTTTTGCAATAGTCTTTAAATCAATCCTGTTATTTTTATACCTATACCTATTTCCTTTGTCAGTTTTTTTCAAAGTAGCCCTCACAGTATGTCATTGTGTCTTACAAGCCATCTCAGGAATTACTTGGAAATTGTTTAGGTCGTGACTTTGTGATTTGCTGCATCAGTCCAGCTGGAAAATAGATACTTTTTCAAATGAACAGTAGTCTGGTAGTGATATCAGGTGTGCAGAGCTCTCTCTCTCTCTCTCTCTCACTCTCTTTCTCTTCCCCTCTCTCTCTCTCTCTCTCTCTCTCTCACACACACACACACACACACACACACACACACTCTATTTTTATTAACATATACCCAGACATTTAACGCTGCACAATAATTTTACATAGTTAATGCATAAAGGGCATATTATGTGTATATTATATTTACTAATGGCCTGTATTATTTAGTATGCAAAGCTACTTTAGAAAATCATATATGATAGTACACTATCTTTGGAAATGAAATATAAATTTTTCATTAAAATGTTCCAACGAAATAGGAAGTCAGAAATGTTATAATTAGAAAAAAAACACTTATTGAAACACTGGTATCTGTAAAAATTATGTTGCATTTGTGCACTGAGGCTGATTGACTGGTGCAAAATGTCTCTCCTCTGAGTTAATGCCTTGGTGTGACAGAGATCTCTGGACCTTTTTTCTAGATTTCATGTTCCATGTGTTTAAAATGCCCCCAACAGTTTACTCTTCATTGCTTTTCTTTTTTATTTATCGATATCCTTATTCTCAAAGGGAATTTTCTTACACACTTATTGGCTGTTTTAAGACACTGGGCAGCTACTACTGACTTGTCAATGCACATCACATCACTGATCACAGCAAATTACTTCTATCAGTGACTTGAAGATGGCTGGCAAATCTTCTAAGCTGAGGATATGATGAATTTACCTTGGTGTGATTTAAGCAGAGGTAGAGACAGGAAAGGATTAACAATGAGGCCCATCATGGCTAAGAACAGAGCTATAAAATGAGATGGAGGAACAATTCAGAGTGGGTTTATGAGTTATTAAATATAATACACTATGAAAAACATTGTATTTGACAATGATAAGCATGTAATTAATTACTGATAAGTTGGATCTATACAAATCTTCCTACAAAAAGCATGCATTTTCTTTTTTATTTTCTATCAGTTTTTGAAAAAAAAAAATCAGTTTTATACCTGCAGTAGCTCCCAATACATTCAACCGAATTATACCTTGGCAAGAATATAACATATTTCTGTTTCCAAAATAGTAATTGAATTAATTCACGTTAGTGTTTATACAACTGATGGGAGAATATTTTAGGTACAATTTTCTCAAACTTTGGATGCTGATCTATGGATTTGATTACCTGGAGCAGTTGAGCATCTGGGTCTTCTATTTTATCTAGAATTCCTACTATAGTTCCCACTGATTATATGTCAGTACTAAACACATTTCTATGAAAGCTTGGAAAACCTAGAATAATCTTCAATATTCAATTTACATTCAGGTGTCACTGTAATGTAGAAAGATTTCAATTTATTTTAATTATGTAATACAGCATCTATAGTTCTAGGGCTTGTCTCTATGGCCATTGCGGCAGGGTAGAGCTGCACATCGTCAAAATAATAAGGCTCAGATGCACCCAGGATTTGTTCGAACTGGGGGGGGGGGGGCAGTGCAAGTATATTTACCACTCTGCTGTCTACTGAGAGCAAAGTGCCATAAGTCACGCTGTCTCCCCTTCAAAAGATGAGAGTGGGGTTTGCAGTAAGATGCTAATCCTCTGCTAGCTGTATGCGGAACCTGATGGCTGTTAGTTTGTGCTTGCTTTCGTCTGGCTTGAGCAGCACAGCTCTTGTCACCTGAGCATCTCTAATTTTAAGCAGCTGAAAGGGACAAGGGCTCCCCTCAGTGTCTTGGCAGAGTCGATTCAGCAGCTCCAGAACCGAATCAGTAGGCTGATTCTGAGTTAAACATCTGTGCACAAGTGTGGTAGTAAGAATAGCATGCCAGCATGGGTATGCTTTGTGTTGTGGGGTTCTAGGGTTATTGTTTGTCAGGTGGGCATTGATTTAATGTTATTCATGATACGTAGGATATTGTCGCGATCCAGCCACCTGTGCGACATTCAAAACAGAGCCAAAAATAAACACACACAAACGGGACTGGACAAGAATGGCAAGGTAAGGCAGGTTTGATGATAATGACAAGACAAAAGGCAAATTTACATGGACTAATTTACAAGGACTAATGAATGAAACATGTGCCTCTGAGTGTAACAACCCCCCCGTGCCACAAGAGCACGCAAGAGCTCCCAAATCAGTTAAGAGTTCAAAAAATGGGGAGAGAGTGCAAAATAAAAAAAACTGAGATCCAGTACACCTGCACGGCATCCTGTGCATTGATGCGTGAATGTCCTCTGCAGCATGTTGATGACTGGATGAGAGGGTGGAAGAAGGGGGAGGGGAGTAAAGAAAAAGGAGTGATTGGGGTGAACAGATGAGGACCGTGGAACCAGGAGGTGAAGCGAGGAGAGGTGGATAGAAAAACACAGTGACTAGAGGGACAAGTGAATTGGTGATGAGAGATGAAGGCATGAGGTTTGGAACCAGATGCCAATGTGACGTCCTAGGCGGAGATCAAGGCACAGCGTTGTCCACCAGCACCGGATGACTTGTTCATTGTCCGATCACTCTGTCACGATCCTGTAGCATGTTAACTCAGAATATAGTCCAAAATAAAGTGTAATTTTTTTTCATAGCAGAGAAATATTGGGCACATGGTCACATTTTTCAAAGCTACTTAACAACACAAGTCAATGAGTTAGGAACATGTCAATATGGAGGAACCAGCTGATCAGCAATATTCCAGCACCTTAATTATTTGTAAATCTGGTTCCAATGCCCAAATTTCTTCAAACGTTTTTTTCTTTTTTTTTTCGTTTAAAATACAATATTTTCGCATCGTTTAAAATAGAATATTAGGTTGAAGTTTTTTTGAAACTTTACAACTAAAAATCTCAAAGGCAGTGAAATGTGACACATGAAATCTGGAGAGAACTGCAATTGTCACAGTGAAGGTGTGAAGGTGTAGAGGTATTGTGAGGTAAGTCTGTGTAACAGGTGCCTAGGGCACCTGTTCTATGTTAGTTAATTTACTTTCAATTACGTTATTTATTTATTTTTATTTATCTCTTTCCGTTGATTGGTTGTGTTGTGCACGTGATTGGTTTTCATTTGTATTTATTTCCATTTCCCTGTATTTATTTCCATTTCCCTGCTACCTGCGTGCCTGGCTCCCTTCAGCGCGTTAGAGCGCGACGGCTCTGCGCTTCCTATGCGCAGCTGTTAATCTCTAGGTAGGCGAGTGTAACAGTCCGTAGTTATGCAAAAATATATATATTTATAAAAAAAAACAAATAATAACTAACAAAACTAACAACTTGAGGACAAAAGGCATCTTGGCAGTCTACAAAACACAATGATAAAGATGGTGGAAGGACACAGATACTGCGGCTCACCAAATACAGGATCAGTCCAGTAAAAATAGTAATGGTGGAAACAATAGCGCAAACAACAATTCAATGAAACGAGCAATGCAATAAATAAACATCATGCAGGTTTACATTAACCTTTGGAGGAGGGAAATAACATAATCTCATTTACTTTGATTGTGGTATGATTGTTGGTGTCAGATTGTCTGAATTGATTATTCTGTGTGATCTCCTGAGTTTTCTATGCACAGTTGGCAACTACATTTTTTCAGACTGCAATAAAGCAGAAACACCAAGTGAACAGCAGTGCTGCAGATGGCAAGTCAAAATTATTTTTGTTTTAATTATACAGAGAAGAAAACATTAAATTTTTTCCATCTACAGTTTACTAAATGACGTAAAATGTTAATCTTAATAATGCATTAGATTTTTGCTATGCATAGCATAGCTATGCAAACTTCTAATTAAACAACGGTATGTTCAGTAGTAATCCTAATTGTGAAAGCATGGCTATGTTTCCTATAGCATGTTTTATAATGTATTATTGACATCTTCCTTGCTACATATATAATATTTACCTACATTTATATTACATTTCATTTAGCAGATGCTTTTATCCAAAGTGTCAGAACACAGGGTTGTTATAACACCCCTGAAGCAATGAGGGTTAAGGGCCTTGTTCAAGGACCCACATTGGTAACTTTAGTGGACCTGGGATTTGAACCTTGAGATTTATCGCCCAACACCCTAACTACTGAGCTACTAAGCCCTAAGAAATACATAAAAAACATTTGTGAATGGCTAACCCGTGGGGACCATGGGGCGCCATGATTAATTAGGTGCGGGTGTGGCCACATCTGTACCTGATCATACATTAAGCTACGATAAGCCACTCTGCAACCCACTTGTTAAAAAGCATTTAGAAGCTATCCTGCTGAAAACAGGAGGAAACTGCACTTTTAGCTGCATTCGCTATAGTGGCAATGCTCCAACTCCTTTAGTTAATGCTTATTTTGGTGTAGCTGGGAAGAACAGGGGCTGCTTCCAGCATCTCAGAACAAATGGTGTGGCAGATCAGGGATGGATTTGGTAGGTGCAACCTCACTTTTATTTCATTTTCTTTTTATTTATTTTCATGTAGGGTGTGCACACTTTCTGAGATATACACCAGGGCAGAAGCATGTTATAAGTGATGTGTCTGAGGTATGGTTTTAGGAGGTTTTGCTTTACAATAGTATGTGTGTAGCATGTGCACATACTCTTAGGTCATTTTTAGTTTTGTTCATTTTAATTATTTAAAAGTATTATTTGCCAAATGTGTTTTTTTTATCATTGTCTCATATTGCCCATACTTCCACAGTGCCGTGTATGTGGGCTTCGGACGCACGCACATCGTAATATTAACGTTTCATTCATTTATGCTTACATATGTCCCAGAGATTTCCCTTTTTATAAAAAAGGTATATTTTTATTATAATACAGTTTTTAGGTTTTAGCCGCGGGTTTTTTTTTTTTTCCTTTTAAGTATTTTAGTTGCATGGCCCATGTTATTTTAGTTCTGCAGTATATGTTATTTTTTGCCGTTAGTTTTGTCTGTGTTTAGTTTCCGGTCAGATTTAGCTTTTTTTATTTACTCCACCACGAGGCCCTGTTGAAACATTTGTAAAGATAACATAGAAAAACAAAAACATGCTAACAATCAGGACTGTCAGCTTGTCCAACATGGGACAATTAGTTTGCACCCTTATGCTTATGTTTAGCCAACTTACTATAGAGGCTTTAACCACATTAAGGCCGGCATGGTGCGTTTTCACACTTCATTTAGAAGTTTTCCTTTGCTCAGTGCCATAAAACGCACAGGACCTCTGGTACACTGCGAGTGTTGTGAAACTTTCCTCAGATCTCCTTCCTCTCTGAACATTGCTAAGCAATGATCCTCACCATGAACATCCCTTAGACTCCCTATTGTTTTTCAGTTGATTGAGCTGTCCTGGAAAAGTAGTTCCCTTTTCCAACTGGTCATCACAGTTATTTCTTCCCTGGAGTCTTAACTTTTGGAGGGGCAAATGACATGAACTGGTTTCTTGATTTTCTGTATAGTTTTGTAATGTTTCATGTGTCCACAATTTATCTGTGCATTTAGTCTTTGTATTTCACTTTGTTGGGTTTCAGTTTAGATTGGGTCAGCTTTGGTTGGATGCTTATCATATTACGCTTTTAGTTCTGTTTTGGTGATCAATCTATTTATTGCATTTAGTTCAATTCTGTCTTTTTTTTTCAGCAGTCAGTTTTACTTTTATTTTTTCCATAACAATCAAGACCGGATGAACCATTCCAGTATGTGTCTACTAAAATTATGATAACTAAGATCAGCCATTTATTTCTTCATCTACAATACTACATCTCTTTTTCCAGTAATAGTTTGAATCTTGCAGGGCATTTCTGCCTGTCACTAGTGCAAGATTAGCAGCTGCGGGGTCTTCAGCCTGGAGCTATTACATTCTGATTTAACATCACTTTTATATGAGAACATCTCAGAATATTAGAGCAGCGGTCAGGGATGTCTTTCTGCAGCTGGATTTACGTAGTAAAGTTGTTTCATGAAGAGTCATTATAGTTTCTCCTTTTGTCTCCTTCACAGCCAAATGTCCTATTTTTACTTTATTGTCAAAAACATTTAGGCCATTCCCCCCCTCCCCCCAGCTTTAGAGTATTGATTACTTTTATTTTTAGATCTAAATGGGAGTGAAAATGTATTTCGCCTTACAAAATAAGTTATTTATTATAGTTGTAACAGAACATCAGATAGAAAAACAGCGATACAAGATACAAGATATACATTTATAAATATTATTAAATTAATCAAATTTGATTAGATAAGAGCAATACATGCATACATTCCATGGCTACTACCACAAATGTGATACTTTGGAACTGGCCCTCTCAACCAAAACCATTTTACAGGTTACACGCTATGTTTTAAGTTCATTTATTTCTATGGTGCTTTTTACAATAGTACATTGTCACAAAGCAAATTAAAAGTGTTCCGAGACTGAACATAAAGAGCAAGAAAAAAAAACGAAAAAAAACCCCTCCCATTTAAGTTGTTTTTTAAAGAATAAACCTTGGGAGGACCTGCATCAACAGTGCAGGACAGCTATGTAAAGATTGCAATGATCAGGTGTCCATTTTCAAAAATGAGTAAAAAAACTAGATGAGTTCAGTGAAGCCCCATTCTGTCCATTAATTGTCTTTGCCGCAGTACACTGGCAGTGTTATGGATGAAGAGCTATTGATAACTTGAAAAAGCTAATGATATCTCAAAGAAAAAAGAAAAGAAAAGAAAAGCAGTTAGAGCTAATACATAATTACACAGTAATTAAGTAGTAGACAAAGTCCGCACCAGGCACGTATGCTTACTTTACTAATGTGTGTATATGTGTGTGTTTATCAATACATGGGTGAGTTAAATGTGGGGGACAAATTCTTCTGTGTGTAAGCACAGCGGGCAAAATAAATTACTTTATCACTTTACTACTGTCAGCCTGCAGATAATATTTAGAAATTAATAAATAGAAAATGAAACGAAGTGAGGAGGCATGTACTGACTTGACAGTGTCTGTGGCAACCATGCTGTGAAGTAGTTGGACACTACTGTCTTCTTCAGCGCCACTTAACAGAGCACCGCCAATGTAGTAGAAGACCTCCCATGTTGATGGTTTAATGGAATGTTATAACAATTGGTAACATTATTTACTTATATTGTCATGTCTAAGACTGTCAAAATCGTATTCATGCCAAAACTTTATCTTTTGTACTTGAGTAAAGCATATGTTCAGATGGGGAAATTACAGCTCCTGCTGAAGACCTGTGCTAAGTGAATAATGCACTTTGCCTAAATAAATTGTCAATTATGTTAGATAGGTTTTATTTCTAATGCATTTAGCAAATTATATGAAAATTAAATTTGTGGAATCTTTTTTTAGTGCTGCACTCTCTAATGCATTCAGAATAGGCCCAAAATGTTCTACTCTCTTTGTGCATACTTCTTGTTTGTTGAGTCTAATGGAAATGGTCTATCTAGTAGCAAAAATTAAATGATTATAAATACACAATTACAATGCTAATAAAATACAACCTACGACCTTATTGTATTACTTGGTTTTCTTATTAGGTTTGGATCAGGTATGAGTCACTTTAAGCCTCATCCATATCTGCTGTTTTTAAACTGGTTTAATTTTACTTTGTAACATGGCCCAGATATAGCTGTGATCGCAGAGCAATTAAATAAGATGGCAGAGCTTTGTTTAATGCAGGGATGTTGAACTGAACGTTGGAATGTTGAAATGAAATAGCCCTTTAAACATTTGTGGCTTTGTCTCACCTGGTTCAGTCTGGCATGCTATGCCCCTTAACACGTGCATTGTATCCATTGTCTTACTTATGCACTACATGGTTAATTGTTCTTTTTGTGCTTTTGTTTTCCAATTTATTAAGTCTAGATCTAATCTTATTTCATTATATTATGATTTTATCCTTGTATTGTTTGTTAAATCACTTCAAACATCCTTGTGTATGCCTTTTAAAATGTTAAGTGTTGAATGAGTAAATATTTAAATAAATAATAAGAATAATCCTTGACACAAGGTACGCTTAGCCAAAATAATACCTTTGAAACAAGCTTAAACACTTCTGTGCTTGTATCCAGTCCATATTGACACTGTGCTGTGAAAGAATATTTTAGCTTAGCTTTAAAAAGGTCACATGCTGTAAAGTATTTGAAGTGTGAAACTAATAAAAAGTTGAAATCAAAAGCAGCACATTGGCCAGATGCACTGAAAAACCTGGTTCATTCATATAAGTAGGAGCAACACATAGCACAATCAACAATGATATCCCCTAAAAACAGAAAATCAGATCAATTTATTCTTTATGGCACAATTGTAACATTCCTGTAACTTAATATATCTTGCTAGATATTTTTTACATAGCGTGGCTCAGCACATTGGGTGGGTTCAGCATGTTTTGAGGATGCTGGCCATTCTAAATGGGTGGCTGTGTGGCTGCAGGCAGCAAAGCGCAGTCAAACAGAACCATTTCCCACTGAACAAAAGAGTCAAGATGTAAACTGGAAGTTTTATGGAGCATAGCCTATCTAATCTAAAACTTTACGACCTGTCTCCAAAAAAAGACTTGATTGTTAAAAATTGTGTGTTGTAAACACAGGAGTGACCTAACAGTAGGTCCACAACACCACATTACTGTTATTATTTTTCAAAGATTTATTAAATATAAAAACATGATTGCTTAAAGGCGGCATAGTGTTTAGTACGATCACCTCTCAGCTTTGGGGATTCAGGTTAGAGTCCTGATTCGTCCATGTGGGTTTTCGTGTTAAATGTGGGTTTTCTCTGGGTTTTCTGGTTTCCTCCCACAGTCCTAAAACCTTGAGTGAAGGTAAATTAGCTGCTTTAAATTGCCTTTATCTTAATTGCCTTAATATAGTCTGTGTCGCCCAGCGATGTATTGGCGCCCTGTCCAGGGCGTATCTGCCCAGCACCTGAAACATGGACTTTGGGGAATCCCCCCCCCACTACCCTAGTAGAGTATAAAGTGGAAGATAATGGATGGATGGATAGTGTGTGTCTGTGCAAGTGAGTGTGTGCCTAGAAATGTATTTGCGCTCTCTCCTGGGTGTATATACCCAGGGCCTGAAATGTTCTCCCCTGGTTGGACATGGGTAAACCTTGTCCCTAGTATAGGATTAAGCAGTAGATAATAAGATAAGATAATTGCTTTATAAGTTGCAAGTGGCAGTGGCTTTTGACTTTGTTCCTGGTTTGGTACAAACTTACAAAAGGGGTAGCAAAAGCCCCATGGGCAGTGGGAGGCCTGTTTTGGTAACTTTGGTTGAGAAATCATTTGTTCAACACCGTCTGCCAGTCCGGGCAGCTAGCCGCTCGCAGCGCCCCGATAGCCCATGCGATCTCCGGATTCGCCTCTTGTGCCAGCTTGAAGTCAGCCTGTTAGACCTGGAACAACTCGCTGGTGGTCCGGTCGTTGGCGTAGACAGCAGCACACCGCCCGATGACCGTGGCCTTCACCTCAACGTGTTGGCAATATTGACAGTTTGTAACGCTACACGGTCGGCGTGACATGGCATCAGCATTACCATGTCGTTGTCCCACCACGTGAACTTCACACCCCGTTCGGTCATGCGGTGTAATGGGGCAGCAACGTCCGCAAAACCTCACACAAACCGGCGGTAATACGACGCCAGACCCAGGAAGCTCCGTAACTCCTTTGAATTCCGCGGTTTCAGCCAGTCCCACACAGCGTATGTCTTTCTCGGGTCTGTCTCGACGCCCGCCCCGCTCACAATGTGACCCAAAAAATTCACCCGCCACTGTAAAAACGAACACTTCACAGGGTTCAGTTTTAGATTACCCACCTTATCGCATTAAGAACCATCTTTAAGTTAGAGAGCGCCACATCGAACTCACTGGCGCGAACCAGGACGTCATTCAAATAGACCACGAACTTGTCTTTTGGGACATGTTCTAGCACGCAGTCCATGAGTCTCGGGCGCGGGCTTGCGGGCGCATTACACAGTCCGAAAGGTAACACCTTAAACTGTCACAACCCATTGCCCAACGAAAATGCCGTTTTCTCTCTAGCTGAAACAGAGAAGGGTACCTGCTAATATCCGCTGCGGAGATCCAGTGAGCTGAACCACGCCGAACCCACTAAGCGATCCAGCATGTCGTCGATGCGTGGAATCGGGTAAGAGTCCAGTTTCGTTACAGCATTCAGCTTTCGGTAGTCCACGCAAAAACGCCAAGTACCGTCCTTCTTTTTCGCCATTACCACTGGTGACGTCCAGGGGCGTCCATGTGAAGGCTGGATGATATCCGCCGCCGCCATCTCTCTGACGTGCTGTTCTGCTGCCTGCCGGTTAGTGAGGGGGAGGCGATGGGGTCGCAGACGGATCGGCACGGCATCTCCCATGTTGATTTCGTGCCACGCCATGCTGGTTCTGGTGCACTCCTGCTCCGTCGCCGCGAACACATCAGCAAAACAAAGCAATAGGTCCCATACCTGCTGCCGCTGGATCTCGTTTAGATCGGTGTTGCTGCGTGTGAACAAATCCTTCAACGGGGCTGGGTCTTTCGTCGCGCAGCATCGCTGTCTCTATGCTGCTCCATGGGTGGTCATGTCGCTCCCAGCTGCGTCGCCGCCGCAGAACTTTAGCACTCGACCGCCGCAGTGGAGTAATCCTCTTTTTAAATCCACCATTGCGCCCACCTTTTCCAGGAAATCCGTACCCAGGATACAGTCCTCATGAATGGGGCCCATCCACACGGGATGTGGAGTCGCACCGCTGCCACAATCAAGTGATAACCTCCAGCATCCCATCAGGCCGTGACCGTGTAAAATTCAGGTTTGCCCCGAGTTTCGGCCTCCTCACCAGCCGCTACATCTGTTACCACACCAGGACGGATTAACATCAGAACCGCTATCGATCAGCACTTTTACCATCGTGCCGTTTACGCTGCATAAGATGTAAGGCCCCCCTGCCCCTGTAAGGGTTTTGCGATACACGGAGAAGCTGCCAAATCCCTCACTGCGCTGCTCCCGCTCCGTTTCCCGCCGGCGCAGCCAAGGTACACTGACCAGCTCTGAGTCCGACCTCACTGCACTCCCAGCAGGTGAGTTGTCGTCTCGTTGATTTGTCCCTCATCGCGGACGCGTCCCTCATCGCTCCCGAACCGGCGTTGTTGAGGGCAAAAATCATCTTGATACGTTCTGCCTCCGCGACTGCCTGCTGCAACGAATAGGGTGCTGCTAGCATGATGTGCTGCCTCAACTCGCGGGGCTCCAGCACATTTACAGAGCGAGTTGGGAATGAACGCCCCACAGAAATGAACTAGCAATGCCATGTCTGCCGCCAGCGTACTGATCTTCTCGCCCTTTTCGCGTCATCTAGACGTAAATAGCTGTTTGGTGGCCGGTCCTTTGGGTTGTCGGCTAAACCGCCCTTTTAGCGATCCGGTGAGATCTGCCAGATTACCCCGGCATTCCGGTGGCAGCTCCCCTAATACACTTAATGCTCGCCCCTGCAGTGCCAGTCCTAGGCGTGCTGCTGACTCATCATCAGTCCAAGTTCCTTCTCGCTATTTCCAGCTGTGCCTCGAAGCTGCATCCTCTTGACTGTCGGCCGGGTTTTTTCCAAATCCATCTCCCGTCCCGACGTTTTTCGTCTCGCACCAAGGGTTCCACGTCCGAGAGAACCCAGTTTTCGATCGATCGCCTCCAGTGCACGATCCAGGCGGTCGAATCCCACTTCTGCCACCAAATGTGGCATTGACGAAGAACTGACGCGGAGTCGAGATGCCATCATAACCAAACTGGATTTATTGAAGAGATCGTGAATGTAACTCAAATAACTCCAACACTTCAACCACGCAGACATGCAAACCCCTTCCCTTATATACATGTATTTTCCCACGGCACATCCCGGAACATCCATGGGGCAACTTCCCATTGGCAGAGCATCCTGCCAAACCGCGACGTGCACACGCGCCCCGCGGTACATTCCGTGAAACCCACGGAGCAACTTCCCATTGGCAGGGCAACCTGCCAAGCCGTGACGTGTGCCAGGGCAGTGCGCCAAGCCGTGACGTGCGGGCCAAGATGGCGAGTCCCGCGCTACTATATATATATATATATATGTATATATATATATATATATATATATATATACACACTCATGGGCCACTTTATTAGGTACACCATTCTAGTAACAGGTTGGACCCCCTTTTGCCTTCCGAACTGCCTCAATTCTTCGTGGCATAGATTCAACAAGGTGCTGGAAGCATTCCTCAGAGAGTTTGGTCCATATTGACATGATGGCATCACACAGTTGCCGCAGATTTGTCGGCTGCACATCCATGATGCGAATCCCCCGTTCCATCACATCCCAAAGATGCTCTATTGGATTGAGATCTGGTCCCCCCCCCCCCCCCCCCCCCCCCCCCCCCCCCCCCCCCCCCCCCCCCCCCCCCCCCCCCCCCCCCCCCCCCCCCCCCCCCCCCCCCCCCCCCCCCCCCCGACACCACCACCACCAGCCTGAACCGTTGATACACTCCTATAAAAAGAGTGTATAAAAACCTTAGTCTGGCTTTTGACAAGAGTGCAAATGATCTTGCTCACCACTTCCTTCTTCCACTGTCCTTAATGCCTCTTGTTCTGGAAAGCTCATTTCCATGAATTATATCAGAGTATGGAACAATCTAGAGAGGCTTTGTGTCAAAAGACAGGTACAATTATGCTTTAAAACTGTCTTTGTTTTATTTGGGTGTGGTTATTGAAATCTGTGATTGGCAATGTGAATGAAAAATTTAAGCTCAGATCTAAGAAAGGTTAATTAAAGCTAAAACAATGTGGGCTTGCCAAAAAAATGAATGAGCTCCAAAGCCTATCGGAAATCCATGATGTTTTGTCTTTCATACGTGAGAGTTGGTCCAACCTTGAAGATCCAGTTTAATCAAGAACAATCGTTAATGACCAGTCATTTATTAATGCTTATGGTGACAAGCTAACACTGCATGATCCTGGATTTTCACATACATATTGCCTTAAAAAGGCACACATTTTAACTATGGGTTTGACAGCATCTATTATTTTTACCTTCCACTCACACCCTCCTGGCAAATTGAATCCCTGGACGCTCCTGAAAACAGCACATGCTTGCGGACCCGTCATGGAAAATAATGGATCCTGTCTTCGATCCAACTTCCTGTCAAAACAATGTATCAGCCCATCCACTAGTCTTTCTGAAAGGCATGAGTCAGGAAGTCAGCAGTGCATTGAAGCTTCAGTCCCCCATACTGACGCACCTACAGTTGTACTCAGCCTCATTATGAAGTAAGTGTCACATAGATGAATAACCGAGTTCATGCATATGACTCCTACCTTTTATAGCCCATTGCAATTTCAAAGCTGTACATTGCTGAAGAAGCACTATATATTATTAAGTCCAAATTGGATATGTGAACTAGCAACCCTAATTATTCAGTACTGTCTGCTTTCGCTTTGTCTCTTTCTTATATTATTAGAAGCACCAACAAGTAAGTGTAAAATTATCTTTACTATTGGGTACCTTTGACATGAATGAAACCTTTTTTAAGTATAAATTGAATTTTCATGTCTTCTTGTGGAATCTATTATTAGGCATTAAATTGCAAGTACAATTGTTTTGTTTTCGATGCTGCCCTAAATAAGTCCCCTTTTCCAATTCATAGCAGGATTACAGAGCACATAAAACAACCAGGAGCTGTACCCTGTTGCATTGACTAATTTATATGATATTTAAATTCAGTTTCTTCTATTTAAAATAGGGCTACTAGAATCAATCCAGAATTTTTTCCAGCTTTCTCCATACTAATACAACTTTATTCAGACATTCATATGGAAATAATGCATTTTTTTTATATTGTCTGAACTGTTTATGATATAATTATTCATTTATTCATTATCTTCCGCTTTATCCTCTAATTGGGTCGCGGTGGGGTTCCCCATGCCCATCCAGGGGAGAACGTTTCAGGCGCTGGGCAGATACACCCAGGACAGGGCGCCAATCTATCGCTGGGCACACACACAGACACTTACTCACTAAGACACACTTTATATGGGGCAATTTGAAGAACTCTTGACTTGACTCTAGATATTTTTGTACTTGGTTTCTTTGCCCAGGACAGGGCGCCAATCTATTGCTTGGCACACACTCACTCACACAGACACGCACGCATACACACTCTATACGGGGCAATTTGGAGAACTCAATTGACTTGTCCATGTTTTTGGACTGTGGGAGGCCACGCAGACACGGGGAGAACATGGAAACTCCACCCAGATGGGGATTCGAACCGGGAATCCCTAGTGCTGACAGGAGAACGTGCTAACCACTAAGCCACCGTGCCGCCGATATAATTATTTAATTTCTTAATTAATTAGCTTTGTTAATCTTAACTTAGATGGAACAATCATATCATGGGCCCTATCCTACAGCCTGCACATGGTGTGTTGCAATATATACAGTAGTTTTTAAAAGTATGTGAATCCTTTAAAATGATATATATTTTTTTAATATTAGATTAAATATTCATTCATTCATTCATTCATTATCTCCCGCTTATCCTCTATTAGGGTCGCGGTGGGGTTCCCCATGCCCATCCAGGGGAGAACGTCTCTGGCGCTGGGCAGATAGACCCAGGACAGGGCGCCGATCCATCGCTGGGCACACAGTCACTTACACAGACACACTCTCAATTTTTTGAGAATTCAATTAACTTCATCCATGTTTTTGGACTGTGGGTGGAAACCGGAGAACCCGGAGGAAACCCACGCAGACACAGGGAGAACATGGAAACTCTACCCAGATGGGGATTCGAACCGGGAATCCCTAGTACTGACAGGCGAACGTGCTAACCACTAACCCACCGTGCCGCCGATATAATTATTTAATTTTTTTAAATTAATTAGCTTTGTTAATCTTAACTTAGATGGAACAATCATATCATGGGCCCTATCCTACAGCCTGCACAATGTGTGTTACAATATATACAGTAGTTTTTAAAAGTATGTAAATCCTTTAAAATAATTTTTTTTTTAAATATTAGATTAAATAATTTTCAAAAATGTTTAAAGGCTACTGTATATACTTTACCTGTCATTTTATAAGGTGGCTTAGTGGTTAGCACGTTTGCCTCTCAGCACTAGGGATTCTCGGTTCGAATCCCAATCTGGGTGGAGTTTCATGTTTCATGTTCTCCCCGTGTCTGCGTATGTTTCTTCCGTGTTTTCTGGTTTCCTCCCACAGTCCAAAAACATGGATCAAGTCAATTGAATTCTCCAAATTGCCCCGTAAAAAGTAAAATTAGAGGCAGGTGATACTTATTAATAAAATGATAGAGGTTCTAACAAAGTCTGATTACAATACATGTTTGTGAATTGTAAGTTTACAAGAGTACAAACACCAACTACTGAAAGCAAACGCTGACATACTTCTGTCTCCCACAGATATTGGATTTTTCCTAAATAAATTTATGACCAAAGTTAATAATTTGTTGTATTAATTTGATTTGGTTCTCTTTGCCTAAAAGTTTTAGGTCAGATTTATGCAGAAAAATAGAAATTTGTAAATAATTCATGAATTTTCATCTTTTCAGATCATAAAATGTGGAAATAGAACTTAAAAATGTTAAAAGTTCATTCATTCATTATCTCCCGCTTATCCTCTATTAGGGTCGCGGTGGGGTTCCCAATGCCCATCCAGGGGAGAACATCTCGGGCGCTGGGCAGATAGACCCAGGACAGGGCGCCAATCCATCGCTGGGCACACACTCACTCACACAGACACACTCTATAGCGGGCAATTTTGAGAATTCAATTAACTTGTTCCATGTTTTTGGACTGTGGGAAACCGGAGAACCCGGAGGAAACCCACGCAGACACGGGGAGAACATGTAAACTCCACCCAGATGGGGATGCGAACCGGGAATCCCTAGCGCTGAGAGGCGAACGTGCTAACCACTAAGCCACCGTGCCGCCATGTTAAAAGTTACTTTGCCAAAACAAGGCATATTAAGAAATAATTAGAAATGATTCGACAGGGAAAATGTTCATCAGTTAGTTTTTAAAACTAAGGCCGTTGAGTGGCACAGGCCCGTCATGAAACAATAAAGCATGAAAGGGTGTATATTATTGTAAATAACTCACAGGAAAGTGTGTGTGTGTTCCCTCTTCAACAACCCCAGTGATTGGGGTCCAACAGTAAAAGGTAAGTTGACTTTAAAACTAGACTGGTTTACACAGAGCACTGATCTTAATCGCATTAAAAATCTTTGTGATAATATAGAATGGAGATTGTGATTCAAACATTTTATGGTCTGCAACAACAAATATTATGCTGGATGAATTGATAAAAATTTTCACAAGCACACTCCAAAATTTTGTACACAGATGAATGGATGCTGTAATTGTAATGTGACATCCATAACAAAAGAGGTCTTGGCTTTGGTACTAGACATAGTGGCTCTCACCTGGCTGGGGTGATTAATGCAATTATTGAAAGCTTCAACCCTGAGACATTACTTCATACATGTTTTTTTTCTAAGGGGTGTTTACCGCGCCTCTCCCATTACTATACCATTTGTTTCTTCTGCACTGGCTGCTGTTTTTGGCATTGTATTTTTCTAATCTGTTTGCGGTGCACATGGTACCATGGTACAAAGCACAATCTAAAATGTGAGAGTGGAAAGTATGCTTTAAGAACACAACCATCTACTGGCCATTAGAGGAAGCTGACATTTGTTACTGATGCTCGCTACCCAATGGCTCTTGCCCCTTAGGCGGGGACAGTCGGTGAAGCAGCAATAGGCACCTTATTTTCCTTTTCTTTGTATTATGTATTATGTAGCATGTGGTGAGCATGCTCTTTGTGGTAAACATCTGTGCATGTGCAGTAACTTGCCATCTGCAGTCTGATTTGGTTGCTGAGATTATATATATTATTTATAATGTATTCATTCATTCATTATCTTCCGGTTTATCCTGTATTAGAGTCAGGGTGGGGTTCCCCATGCCCATCCAGGGGAGAAAGTTTCGGGCGCTGGGCAGATACACCCAGGACAGGGCGCCAATCTATCGCTGGGCACACACTCAGTCACACAGACACATACGCATACACACTCTATATGGGGCAATTTAGAGAACTCAATTGACTTGATCCATGTTTTTGGACTGTGGGAGGAAACCGGAGAACATGGAAACTCCACCCAGATGAGGATTCGAACCGGGAATCCCTAGTGCCGAGAGGCGAACGTGCTAACCACTAAGCCACCGTGCCGCCCTGTTTTATAATGTATAATATAAAGTGAACATATATATCAAAATGAACATTTTAAATGATTGTCTTGTGGTGTTTTGTCTCATGTGGTGGGTCCAGCATGCTTAAAATATATTACCAGCATTCAATGGCACATAAAAGTTATAACTGCAAAGAATGGAACCCTAATGGGGATAGAAGAGAGAATCTTGAATGAGATGTCATAATAGGTTCTTTAGCTTGAATTTGTCAGCGTCCCAATATTTTTGATAATAGTGTATTTTAAAATGATGTCTAAAAAACAGACTTTAATTTTTTTTTATAAATTTTGTAAAAGTTGTGGCTTAAAATGTAAAATAAAAATTGTTTATTTGTTATTAAAATAGGTTTGTACAATATTGGATTAAGACATAAGAATAAGACATTAATAAAACAATGCTGTTAAATTAGACCACATACTTTTTGCGAATGTATCCACTTCACAACAGTGAAGTGGCCAGAGGCTTTTTTATCTTTAGCCTTGCTTTGCATTCGGTGGTGTTAATGGGGCAGTCGCAAATTGGCTAAGATGCACCTGTGATGCGCTATACCTGCCGATGCATATGAAGCCAATGATCTATCCTAGAGTCTCAATGTTTAAAGTCTTCAAGTGGAGTGCGAACATTGCCAATAGGTTCTTCAGTTCGGAGAAGCTCTACCGTCAATATAGCACTACTGCAAAACTTTACTTCCGCCTACCATATTCTTGTGGAAGAAGGGGAAGACATGCATGAGGTATGAGCACTGCCACTTCACTGTCCATCTGGGCAGGGGTCAGTCAGTTTCACTACATAGTGAACTAAATCTTTACTACACTTTCACTTCTGACATGAAGGATTCAAGAAGTCTTTGTCATTTACATCACATGTGGTACAACGAAAATGAAATTGTGACTCATGGACCCACTTTCACCCTAAGCAATTTATATTAAAGTAAAATTTAAATTAAAATATTAGATATTGAATAAAATATAAAATATAGCAGCAGTATAAAATATAAATCTAAAATATAATATAATTCATTCATTTATTATCTTCCGCTTTATCCTCTATTAGGGTTGCGGTGGGGTTCCCCATGCCAATCCAGGAGAGAATGTTTCGGGCGCTGGGCAGGGGCCAGGACAGGGCGCCAATCTATCGCTGGGCACACACTCACTCACATAGACACGCACGCATACACACTCTATATGGGGCAATTTGGAGAACTCAATTGACTTGATCCATGTTTTTGGACTGTGGGAGGAAACCGGAGAACCCGGAGGAAACCCACGCAGACACGGGGAGAACATGGAAACTTCACCCAGATAGGGATTCGAACTAGGAATCCCTAGTGCTGCCTAGTGCGAACGTGCTAACCACTAAGCCACCGTGCCGCCTAAAATATAATATATAGAAATTAAAATATAGATATAGTATACATTATATATAAAGCAATGTATATCGTCAGTATGGAATTACCGGCTCAGAAAACATCATGCGAAATTTTTGCAGCAGTTATATGTAACATTGAAGAAAAGGCCACAAGCAGCAAGCAGTCACCAATACTTCTATCCAAACTAAGGCCATGCTCCCCACTGGCGTGAGCAACGCATCTCATGCTTCCACTTTGATAGTGGCACAGTCAGCGCATTAGCTTAGGATCAGAGCGGCAAGCACTCTTTTGTTTTTGATTCTAATATTCCATAGGGTTGTACGCTCACTGAGGTAAACGGAGTTACACCTGTGCATTATTAAGAGTAGTGTGTCCCTGCTGTATGTTTCTATTTGTAAGTGGAAAATGTTCAGTACACCTGAGGTATCATCAGAGGGTATTTTAAACCTTTAAAATGTTCTTTTTTTGTGGTTCTGGTGCCTTGTTACAGCATGCATTTTTATATTTTTAGCATGCATACTGATGGTGGCGGCACGGTGGCTTAGTGGTTAGCACGTTCGCCTCTTAGCGCTAGGGATTCCCGGTTCGAATCCCCATCTGGGTGGAGTTTCCATGTTCTCCCCGTGTCTGCGTGGGTTTCCTCCGGGTTCTCCGGTTTCCTCCCACAGTCCAAAAACATGGATGAAGTTAATTGAATTCTCAAAAAATTGCCCCCTATAGAGTGTGTCTGTGTGAGTGAGTGTGTGCCCAGCGATGGATTGGCGCCCTGTCTTGGGTCTATCTGCCCAGCGCCCGAGACGTTCTCCCCTGGATGGGCATGGGGAACCCCACCGCGACCCTAATAGAGGATAAGCGGGAGACAATGAATGAATGAATACTGATGGTGAAAGTCACAATCAATGAAATTGAATTTCTGATGCACAACTGTATGTCGTGTTTCCATGCTGGTCACAGATGAAATATTACAGTAGGTAAAATTATCATTATCTGGAATTTGATTGTGGAAATTAATATGTAAATCTGTTATATGGACTGTAAATGTTAGTCACATTGTGAATGCAAGTTCAGTCTTTGCAGTGCATCTCCTCTTGCATGTGTATCGACCACTAAAGCTTTTAAACCGGCAGTAAATTAAGTCTGTTTTATTGGGCATATGGTAATGTGTTTTTTCCTGGCTATTCACTGTAAATCTAATTTACTGTGCTGATAAAAACTTGACAGTTTATCCACACTCCCATGCATGATGAAGTCAGCACTTAGACGAGAGGAAACCTCAGACTATATCTGCACTGGCTATTAGGCTTGACGCGGTGACCAATTAATATAAAAGAGAAGTCACAAGAATAAACAGGGGAATGGGGCAGCTATGAGAATTTCTTACCTACACATATAACAAACAGTCTGCTTTAACCTTTATAATGCAGGTTAGAAAAACCTTTAGATAGTCTGGAGTCTAAATACTTTGCAGTTTAAGGTTTGTGTTATGACCAAAATAATAGGTAAGTGACTACTATGGAAGATAGTGGCAACAGAAGTATATAGTAGAGAATGTTTTCAAATGGTACTAGCGCCAACTTTAGGTGTAGTTACAGAAAAATGTTTTAATTCATGTCTTTGTTAGGTATTTGGCAAACAGACCCCTAATATAGTGAAGTCTTTTTCATTTGCACACAAAATTAAAACTTGTGCACTAAATATAAAAATGTTTTTTATTTATTAAAATTGTCAAGAATGGTTGCCTTGAACAAGTCTGGCCATTCTCTTGCAATAACATGTTTCAATCTATATCTGTCACATTCTACCTCATTGCCTTTTACCGGAATCCTGTTTTCCTGGGTGTATTTTAGAACTGTTAAATCCGGTTTATTAGGTTCAGATGCGATTCCTGTCACGTAGTTGCCCTTTGTGTGTTGTTGGAACATTGAATTAGTTATGTTGCATTATTGTAATATCACATTGTTTGTCTGGTTCTCCTGGTGACTTCTGCATTAAAAAGTATTTTTCATTTTATCTCCAGCTGTGCGCACAGTGGCTTACTGGTTAGCACGTTCACCTCTCAGCGCTAGGGATTCGTGGTTCAAATCCCAATCTGGGGTGAGTTTCCATGTTCACCCTGTGTCCGCATGGGTTTTCTCCCCTGGATGGGCATGGGGAACCCCCCCGCGACTCTAGTATAGGATAAAAAAAAAATAATGGATGGATGGGATCTCCAGCTCAGCCATCCTAGCCATGGTAGTGGCGTAATGTAACAATTATCCCAATTGCTGGACTTGCACCAAAATATTCTAGAAATCTGAAAATTCCAAGAGATCAAGTTAAAGCTGTGCATCATCAATACACTCTTCCACATAACTGGATAATTAGATAAGTGCATAAATTAATATGTGTAATATATGGTTTCCTCCGGGTTCTCCGGTTTCCTCCCACAGTCCAAAAACATGGAACAAGATCAATTGAGTTCTCCAAATTGCCCCGTATAGAGTGTGTTTGTGTGTGTGTCTGTGTAAGTGAGTGTGTGCCCAGCGATAGATTGGCGACCTGTCCTGGGTGTATTTGCCCAGCACCCGAATTTTTCTCTCCCCACGACCCTAATATAGGATAAAGCGGAAAGTAATGAATGAATGAATTAAGTATAAGGACTAATTAACAACAATTAATAAATCATCGTTTTAGGGTCTCTTAGCTACTCAAGCTTGATTGATGATAACTATCATCTTACTAGACAGTTTAGGTGCTTTAGGCTGCTTCAAGTTGTTTTCTTTTAATGGCTATTTAATGTCAAAATCTGATTAATGTTTACACTTTGATAAATGTGCTTCTTTTATTCAGAAAATCATTACTTCTGTAGACTAGAGTAAAATGAAAGATTAAACTTGTAGATGACTAAAGTGATAAAAATTGCCTATACAGTGGGTTGCAAAAGTATTCATACCCCTTGAACTTTGCCATATTTTGTCACATTACAACCACAAACATAAATATATTTCACTGGAATTTAATGTGAAAGACCAACACAAAGTGGTATACAATTGTGAAGTGGAATGAAAGTTATACATGAATCAACAATTTTTTTACAAATAAAAAACTGAAAAGTGCGATGTGCAAAATTATTCAGCCCCCTTTTCCCTGAGTGCAACCA
>JAFMOD010000768.1:1403302-1422739 GCA_019802435.1 Corydoras maculifer
GGGGGGCTGAATAATTTTGCACATCGCACTTTTCAGTTTTTTATTTGTAAAAAAATTGTTGATTCATGTATAACTTTCATTCCACTTCACAATTGTATACCACTTTGTGTTGGTCTTTCACATTAAATTCCAGTGAAATATATTTATGTTTGTGGTTGTAATGTGACAAAATATGGAAAAGTTCAAGGGGTATGAATACTTTTGCAACCCACTGTATAAGGGTGAAAGTGTGTGTGTTCCAAGACACCACTGTGGTAGCACAGTGGTTAGGGAATTAGGCTATTAATCTGAAGGTTGTAGATTCAAGTCCCAGATCTATTGAAGTTACCAATGTGGGTCCTTGAACAAGGTCTTTAACCCTTATTGCTCCAGGGATGCTGTAGTCATCCCTGTGCTCACTTTGTAAGTCACTTTAATGTAAGACATAGGATAAGCTGTTTTGTTTTCGGTTTAAATTTTTTAGTCCAATTATTTTACTTTTCAATTTACAGTATATGGCTTAGTGTGTGTACATTTTTGTTTATTATTTAGTGAATAAAAGATAATAATAATAAAAAAAACACTTTAGACAGTTATAGGCAGGTGCACTTATTTTTAGTAGCACCAGAAGTTGTTGCTTGGTGTATCCATTTCATCACAATTAATTGTTTTTTTTACTTTCATGTCTGTCATTTATTTTAAAGTAATTATGTAATGTATATTGTTTGCTTGGACATGTTGTTGATTTGCCTATGTATGTTATCGTGGCCAAAAAACTCCAAACATAATGGTGCGCAAACTTATATAATTCAGAGGATGCATTTTTACTGTTTAACACACCGGTGCAAAACTTATATGCATCACTGGTTATTATACTTATTCATTCATTCATTATCTTCCGCTTATCATCTATTAGGGTCGCGGTGGGGTTCCCCATGCCCATCCAGGGGAGAACATCTCGGGCGCTGGGCAGATAGACCCAGGACAGGGCGCCAATCCATCGCTGGGCACACACTCACTCACACAGACACACTCTATAGGGGGCAATTTTGAGAATTCAATTAACTTGTTCCATGTTTTTGGACTGTGGGAGGAAACCGGAGAACCCGGAGGAAACCCACGCAGACACGGGGAGAACATGGAAACTNGCACACACTCACTCACACAGACACACTCTATAGGGGGCAATTTTGAGAATTCAATTAACTTGTTCCATGTTTTTGGACTGTGGGAGGAAACCGGAGAACCCGGAGGAAACCCACGCAGACACGGGGAGAACATGGAAACTCCACCCAGATGGGGATTCGAACCGGGAATCCCCAGCGCTGAGAGGCGAACGTGCTAACCACTAAGCCACCGTGCCGCCCTTGGTTATTATACTTATTATCACAAATTATGAAAAAAGTGTTCCTGTGTAGAAAGACATAGTTAGAACAGTTTGGTTGGTGAACTGTGTAAAGGTATATAGCAACGATGTTGAAGAGCAACATTCACCAGTGAGACTAGCTATCATGATGGTGTGACCAGATATGCAAATAATTTTGTATTGTTGTTACACTTTGCAGGTGGTACAAACTTGGAAAGAAAACACTGGATAGTTATAATAAAGATATGCATAAGGATGTGGTGGAGGATAAGGATAAGGATGGATGATGAAGGAAGATAAAGGATTAGGATAGACGATGAATAATGAAAAAGGATGGATGGTTTTAATCTACAAATATTTAAAGAATGCATAAATTAATTACACAGCAAAAGTAATTGAAACAAAGTATAGAACCAATAAAATAGACAATACTCAATAAAATACAAAAAATAAAACTTATATACATTACACATTCACAGATACTTACATACAAACCCCCAGTCCACATGGAGAAATTAAAAATGGCTGCTTGTTCCTTTTAAACTATTAGCGCCACCCTGTGTAATTTATTACTGTTGCAAGGCTTTATGGCCTTTGGAGTCCATACCCCATTCAGCTATTTTCAACACCTTGGCCTCAAAATAGGATACTTACATATGCCATATGTACTTAAGTACATATTTCTTCTGTTAAATGTTTTAATTTGACATACTATAAATAACAACATCAACAACTTTCATTAACCTAACCAATTTATAATCCCAGTGAAGTTTAACTTAACCAGACACCACCAAAACTTATTATTATGAAACTAAAGAGTAGACACACGTGATGGGTAAACACAGAGAACGTTTCAGGTGCTGAGCAGATACACCAAGGACATAAGGCCGATCCAAAGCTGGGCACATGCAATCACACAGATACACACAGAAAATACACATTATTGTATTGAGAGCATTGAATTGGCCTTACATCAATGTTTTTAGACTGTAGGACGAAACCGGAGAAACCCAGAGGAAACCCACCCGGTTACACAGGGTAAACATGGAAACTCCGCCCAGATTGGAATTCGAACCTGGATCACCAGTGCTGAGAGGTGAACATGCTAACCACTGTTTTTTTTTGGTAAAGTTAATTATTGCATAATAATCATATTAATTGTGATTATTTATTTATTACTTTATTACCATCAAAATCATCTTATCTCTAATTGTATTCCTTCAGTATTAACCAAGATTAATTAAAACATGTTGCTTTGAATCTATTTATCTATTTAGTTAAGCAGCTAAACACTTTTACTTAATAAGTATTTTTTCTGCTAAGAAATTTTGATCTACACCAGGACAGGGCGCCAATCTATCGTTGGGCACACACTCACACAGACATACACACTCTATATGGGGCAATTTGGAGAACTCAATTGACTTGATCCATGTTTTTGGACTGTGGGAGGAAACCGGAGAACCAGGAGGAAACCCACGCAGACACGGGGAGAACATGTGAACTCCACCCAGATAGGGATTCGAACCACTAAGCCACCGTGCTGCCCAATATAGAAATATAATACACAATTTTATATTACAAATCTCTCTAGGTCAGTTTGTTTACATTTTAATTTTCTTATTTCTGATTCATAAAAATGGATAGTAAATTTGTTTTTATTCACCTTATGTTTTAAAATGTATAGTACAATTTGTGAATTGTAAAGCCACAAAAAAATAACATTCTTAATAACAAATAACATAAAATGTACAAATGCAAGGCAGCGCAACAGAATCATACAAAATAGAATAAATACAAGACTAATGCTAAACAGTTAATGTTCACCTGTGTTCGCAAAAACAAAGGTGAAATTTGAATTCAGTAATTTCAATGAAATAAGAATAAGATTTGGGCCCTGTTTCGTATACAACAATTTAATAATGTCTGATCTTCATAACACATGTTTGAGGGACTGTATGATGGCAATTACAAATAAACATTTTAAGGATCTCAGTAGGCTGGAAACAAACAGACTCCATCCATAAGCAGTCAGACAGTTTCTGTGCAAAAGGAGAAAATGCAAGACCATCATGGTTTCTAGAAGTGGTCAACTAACAGAAATCCCACCGATAGCACTTCAAGTTGTATAATAGTCATTAAGGTTACAAAGGCAGCCATGGTTACTTCTAAATAATTTAAGTCTGTTTTCACATTGTATAATTTTAATTCTTTAATCGATCATCAAAAGTTATTTAAAAGTTCACATTTAGTTTGAATTAAGAAGCATTATGTTTACAGAAAAGAAAGTAATATATTCTAGCATATGAACCGTATACCACTTATGACACATGATTGTGGTAGCTCAGTGTTTAGAGTGTTCGGCTATCAGTCTGCAGGTTGTGGGTTCAAATTCCAGATTCACTCAAATTACCAATGTGGGTCTTTAAGCAAGACACTTAAACCTCTTTGCTCCAGGGATGCTGTATCAACCCTGTGTTCTGACCCCAACCAAATTGAGATACTTGTAAGTCGCTTTGGATGATATTAGTGATATAATGATTTAACATTGCAGATAATTATTCTAGTCCTAACAAGAAAATGACCAGATGACCAGTTACATTTAGAACACACAAACACAATCACACACAAACAAAAATATAGGCATTTATAAAGAGTTCACAGATTTTCAGGCACCACTGTACCTGAGAGCCAAAAATACTGTTTTCATGCTGCATGAACCTGACTTGAGTCAGACAAGATCTGCCTACCTGAAAGCATTGAAATTGCTTATCTGTGAACTATGCAGATGTGATTATTCCCAATACAGAGTAATGTAGTTCAGTGCTGCTCTTTTGCTTTCTTCTGTGTTTCACCCTCCCTCTGTTTTTCCCATTGAGACCAGAAGTACAATTTAAATGAAGTCGTTCTTTTCACTGCAAAGAATATATCCATTTTAAAAGGTTGTGTATATCAGTGAAAAAAATTATTATTTATTTTTTGGTTCTTGGTATTTATTTATTTATTTATTCATTTAATTTATTTTTATTTATTTATTTTTTTGGTGATGAAGCCCTCATTACACTATTGCATTGTTTCTCAGTAACTTTCTCTAGCATATGGCTGTGTGTATTTGTATCTCTAGAACTATTCTAGTAACTTTAAATGCTTAGTTTGCTTCTATTCGAGTCTAGTGTGTTCAGTTTTATTTCTGATCATATATATATATATATACATATATATAGTTCAGTTTATTAAATGATGATTAAAATTCTTTTAAATCTCTTGCTTCAGGAATAAAAATATACTCTGACTTTTTTGAAAAAAAGCTTCTTTTTTTTCTTTTTCTATAAAAATTGTGCTTTTAACTGTCTCAACCCCTGCCTTTCTGAATCAAGCATATAGTTATGTGAACACTTCCAAAGCATTAAAGCAAAAGCTTGACTGCAGTGATACATGCATTGCAAGCTTTAAACCTCTTGTTCATTATTCTGCAGAGGTGGCTGTTAAAACTCAAACATTATAACAGAATATTATTCTGCAGCCCATAATATTGGTCAGTTGTAATTTGAATTGTGTGTGTGTGTTAATAAAAGCTGTGAAATAATAGGACATTTACAGCACAGAGTGGCTTGCTGACATTTCTATAATTTAGCTTGAGTAAAATAAGAGAAAGCAAACATCCAAACTAAAAGCAAGACACTAAAGAAGAATTCTTCACATTTACATTTAGCAGACGCTTTCATCCAACGTGAATAACAAATGAGAAAACAACATAAGTCAGTAGTTAAGGAAAAACCAGCTACACAGTAGAATTATTTAAACCTGATCATTATACAATTACGCCTGTTATTAAATTAAAAAAATATATAATTAATTATTATTTATATCAAGTGTTTATATAAAAAAATTGCAATTTACAGTCCTTACATGTATGCCAATATATTATCCTGTGGTTCTTACCTCTACCTGGCCAAAAAAAAAAAAGATTGTACAATTTAAAACTTTGTTGGACTGCCTTGATTTGGTTAGGTTTCCACAACTTTTACAATGTCACAACATGTATTTCTGTCCAGAGTTGCATCTCTATGTGTTTGTCGGAAAGGAAGCGATGTGTTTAATTTGCACATAGCTGGCTGTTTAAACCCTTTAATATCTGTGTGTGTGTGTGTGTGTGTGTGTGTGTGTGTGTGTGTGTGTGTGTGTGTGTGTGTGTGTGTTTGTGTGTGTGCATGTACATGCGTGCTAAACCTTAAGCCATTAGCCTCTCTGATTGACTTGAGTGTGTGTGCATACAGTACCAGTCAAAAGTTTGGACTGTTTTCTTTTTTTTGTTAAGCCCCTGTTGGTTCTCTGTTCTCTATTGGTCAGGACCATCACAGAACAGGTGTAATTTGGGTGGTGGATTATTGTCAGTTCTGCAGTGACACTGATGTGCTGATTTTAGTACAGCAGTGATGCTGTAATTTCATTTAAACACCTCAGTGACACTGCGGGAATAAGAATATTGCTTAATCCAAATAATTCATGCTCTGTGGTGCTACTATTGAGGTCCTGACCATTTCAAAACAAAGTAAAGGGAACTAACACAGTATGTACTGTAGCACACAAGCAGATAGACTACAGTCTGTTAATTTCTATTGTTGAATATTTCATGTTAACGAGAAGTGAAACTGATAGATTGGACAATAAGATGAGCACAAAGGAGGTGTGTACAAACTTTTGACTGGTTCTTTGTGTTAAAGTCAACACGCTTATTCTATTTTCATTTAAATTTGTCACTGCTCTAAGCTCGTTTTGGGCATACCAGTGCCTGGCCTCTACTTTCATTATTATTTCATATTTTAATTAGATTTAATAGGAACAATAAACTTTATTTATTTATAGATATGTAACAGAATTAAGTTTTTTTTTATTTGTAACAACTAAAAATAAATTCAATTACAAAGACTAGCTTGGTGGAAGTTAAAACTTATGCAACCCAGCGAGTGTCATAAATCACTAGCATTACTTTTCAAATTATTTTTCCTGACTTTGGTGAAACTTGGCTCCTACCTTGACCCCCAAGTAACAGTGTTTAATTCTTAGCAATACTTTCAAGAAAGCATGTACGAAAATGAAAATGTAATAGGCAATTGATTGAAAGCTTTTTAGGCCCTGTTGTATGCATTCAAAACGATATCTTGATTAAATCTTAGTGGAGCTGCTAAAGCCTCAGGTGAAGCAATTTTCATTACTCTGATGTTGCCACATGGCTGCTCAATCTGAGCAGATGCATAATCACACTAAAGACATGGGGTCCATTCAAGATTGCTTTGTCCGGATGACAGATGTGGAAAACCTTTTGCCAGCCTGTATAAAAAATGACAAAGTAAGTTTAATGAATCAAAAAAATTATTTTTAAGCTTGGGGAATGCTTTTGAAACAATTAATGTTTCTTGAACAGGCCATTTTTGACTTTGAATTATTACATTCACAGTACATCAGATTTATGAACATCCTGAGGTAGCCTTTTGGCTAACAATCCAGAGGATTTCAGTCTTGTTTGAAAGCGGAAACATGTTTAGATGCTGACCAAAACTACCATTGTGCCACAGCACACATAATGTGACATATTATGTGTATCATGTGTAATTAAGTAAATGGTCAATTGGAGGCTCTATTACCACTCAAATTTAATAATATATTAATATCAAGATAATATTAATATGCAACTTTTCAGCAACTCAATATTTTACTAAGGTAATTTAAAAAAAAAAAAAAAAAAACTGGAGTAAACCCACGCAGACAACATGGAACTCCACCCAGATTGGGTTTCAAACCGGGAATCCTTAGCGCTGAGAGGAGTGCTAACCACTATGCCACCATGCCACCCTCTCTCTCTCTCTTTCTCTCTCTCTATATATATGTATTTATCCAGTAATTATCTTCCACTTCATCCTTTATTAGGGTCGTGGGGGGGGGGGGGTGGTCCCCATGCCCCTCCAGGGGAGAACGGGGAGGACAGGGTGGCAATCCATCGCTGGGCACACACTCACTCAAACCGGGAATCCCTAGCACTGAGAGGCGAATGTGCGAACCACTAAGCCACCGTGTCTCTCTCTCTCTCTCTCTCGCTCTCTCTCTCTTTCTCTCTCTCTCTCTCTCTCTCTCTCTCTCTCTCTCTCTCTATATATATATATATATATATATATATATATATATATATATTATTGTTACACTGGAAAGAACTCTGAACGTTGTTGTTAGTCAGTATTTATTTATTTATTCATATTGGTAAACGACATCCAGAACAAGACACATTTAGTAACCTAAAAACGAAGCACCCCAAAAGAGTCTCAGGATCATTCTTAGTCCAAAGAGCACAGATAAGTCTCCTGCAACGTGGGAAGTAGGTCAAATATGCCTCCTATATGGCGTGGGAAGAACACAGGTATGCTAACACCAGAGATATGAGTGTCAGCAGTTAAATGTCTGGGGATTAGCACTCCTGGAGAAAAAAAAAACAGTGACACAACAAAAGTATTTAAATAAAGGGCAATGCATGAGTTAGTGTGCTACAAAAGCTATCCTAAAGGAAGTGAGAAGGGTGAGCATATACTGTAGGCCAGGAAATCAGTGGAGAAGATAAGGTGCACAACTGAAGCTAATTAACAGGTGAGTGAAGAACGTTTGAAATTAATTAAGGTGAAAGAGAGTGCTTCTAACACACAATTCCATTCCCCATTTCTTCTTATGTTCTGGCACTTTTTCACATCTGCTTAAAACAATGCATACCACCCACTTAATAGTGAATAGAGTTACTTTGTGTCAAAACAAAGAAGGACTGGGTTCAACTCTCAAGAAAGCAGACCTTATTGTTTCTTGGCATGTTCTCCCCAGAGTCATATGATCAGAAGTTTAAAGTATATATTTTAAGCTGATAACAGGTAATAGGCATTTCCCAACTTATCTCATTAACTTCCACTTAATCCTATACTACAGTCCAGGTTTTCAGAGGAAGGCAAGATTCCCCATGTCCATCCAAGGCAGAATGTCTCAGGTCCTGAGTAGATACACAGAGGACAAGGCCCCAATCCATCACTGGACACACTCACTCACACTGTATAGGGACAAGTTAGGTAGGGTAATTTAGAGCAATCAGTTTACCTTGAATATATATTTTTCAACTGTGGGGTGAAACTGAAGAACCTGGAGGAAACCCACGCAGACACAGGGAGAACATGGAAACTCAAACCAGATCATGATTCAAACTTAGATGCCCAGCACTGAGAGGTGATTATGCTAACAACTAAGACATGTGCCACCCATAATAGGCATATTTTCAAATTTTATATTTAGTGCGGGCGGCACGGTGGCTTGGTGGTTAGCACGCCTCTCAGCGCTAGGGATTCCCAGTTCGAATCCCCATCTGGGTGGAGTTTCCATGTTCTCCCCTTGTCTGCGTGGGTTTCCTCCGGGTTCTCCAGTTTCCTCCCACAGTCTAAAAAGATGGATGAAGTTAATTGAATTCTCAAAATTGCCCCCTATAGAGTGTGTTTGTGTGAGTGAGTGTGTGCCCAGCGATGGATTGGCGGCCTGTCCTGGGTCTATCTGCCCAGCGCCCGAGAAGTTCTCCCCTGGATGGGCATGAGGAACCCCACCGCGACCCTAATAGAGGATAAGCGGGAGATAATGAATGAATGAATGTATTTAGTGCTGGGGATCCAAGTTCAAATCCTACTCTGGATGGAGCTTTTATGTTCTTCCCATGTCGGCGTGGGTTTCCTCCCACAGTTCAAAAGCATAGATATAAGGTAAATTAAATACTCAAATTGGCCCATGTAGTGTTTGTGATTGTGTGTGTGTAAGTGAATGTGCCCAGGGACAGATTGGCTATCTAGATTGGATAGATAGATCTGCACAGCGCACGAACCGTCCTTCACTCGATTGGCATTGGAACCCCCCCCCCCCCAGGAGTGGATTAAACAGTAGATCATAAATGAATAAATGAATAATTTTAAATTGGAAATAGAACTTAACTTTTTTTGTTGTTGTTGTTGTTTTTGTAACACTGGGTCAATGTATAATAAAAATAAGGGTTCAGGCATGTAGTCAGTGTGTTTAAGTTATTTATTATTAGCCATTTTATAACCCAGCTTGTCTTCACACTAACAATGCCCCAAGCTGTGACAATATTCTCTGAACAGAGTTTCACAGCCAGATGTCTTTGCCCACTTTATTACTCAAGTCTATCACTAAACCAAATTGTAGAAACAGTGGGTTTGCTGTGTGTTTAATCACACTGGTGCACAAAAATGCTAAGGACAATCGAAGTTTTTTGAACAATTTGGAGGATACAAATTGCTTGGAAATCTCTACATAGGATGTGTCTTGTTGCAAATGTCATGAATCCTCAGGTGCTCAAAAAAAACTCATGCTACATATTTTCCCAGGAAAAATAAACAATGATAATTGCACACTGTAAAGGTCTTTAAGGTGGAGAAATGCTATATCTATCGAGGCCTATTTATTCAGAGCAGTCATTCACACAGGAAGACAAATATATTGAGAATTAAAAATTAGTATTAAATGTAAAGCAGGCTAGTAGGTCAGTCTACTGAAAACCATGGATATAAATAGAAAAAAGTTTGCACATGAAGACGGAAACAGATTTTAAAATGATAAAAGAATATAGTCCAGTAGAAATGGGTTGTAATTTAAACAGCCTCAAACTAAAATTGGGCTCTTCATTTTTATTAAGGTTATTTAAGGAACTTAAATTAGAAGCAGTGGTGAATACAAAAATAAGCAAGCAATTCAAATTGTCTCAGATATCAGACACTAACATACTGCATGCAGTTCTCTATAATGGAGTATGCAATATGCTAGATGTGCACTTTTGGTATACTGCAACTGACTACCAAGTCACTAAATGGTTTCTAAGATCAATAGTCATTTCCCCACTGGCAATAGTTGAATTCATTTTAAAAAGTTATTGAATCATACTGTAGATTATAGCTACTGTATGGCATCAAACAACTTCTCCCAGCTTTGTAGAACTGACCAAGAATAGTGAAAGCAGACATATGTCAGGTCAAAAAGGCACAATACTTCATTAAACATAAACAGTTGTCCTGTATTCAAATTAAAGATATGACTAAAAAGTAAGGAGATGTCTGAGCAAAAATGTGCCTCACATGAAACTGAAGTAAAATAATTTCATTCTGACACGTCAGCTGCAGCTAGGCAGAGAATGGAAGGAGGAACTCCCCTAGAATCTCCTAGAAGCTGACATTGCTGGAGAGCAACATACTGATTGATTAATGACAATGATATCTGAGTGAGGTTGGTTTTAAAGAAAACTACACTAATACAGAGGTAATTTCTAGTGCAGGTCAAGGCTTTGTATGGTGTGGAGAGCCAATTAACTAAAAAATGGTGCAAACTGAGCCATACAAAAAATTATCCATCCATCCATCCATTCATGCATTCAGCCATTATCTCCCGCTTTATCCTCTAGTAGGGTTGCGGTGGGGTTCCCCATGCCCATCCAGGGGAGAACGTTTCGGGCGCTGGGCAGATAGACCCAGGACAGGGCACCAATACATCTCTGGGCACACACTTACTCACACAGACACACTCTATATGGGGAAATTTGGAGAATTCAATAGACTTAATCCATGTTTTTGGACTGTTGTTAGCAAACCGGAGAACCTGGAGGAAACCCACGCGGAAACGGGGAGAACATGGAAACTCCATGCAGATTGAGATTTGAACCGGGAATCCTTTCTACAAAAAATTATATTTTGCATAAAAAATGCAAGTTGAATCCTGATCTGTGAGAAAGGAAGACATTGGAGGTGAGGGAAAAGGGTAGGCTACTGACAAAAAGCGAATGCTAGTCTGTGACATTTTTAAGAAGAATGTTCTCGAGGGTGTGCTATGGTAAGATATGAATGATGTGTTTGAAACTGTTTAACTAATCTAGGTTTAAGATTTCAGCAGTACAAATCCAGGTTATTTTCTTAGGTCTGGCCCTTTGAAAGTCAAGAAGATATTGGAGGTGCCTCCCCAAGGGGCAGTAGAGTAGAACAGAGAAGGCCATGAAGATGATAGTTGGATTTCCTGATGAGGTGGTGCAGGAGGTGAACAGACCATTTTCGGACCGGAAATAGGCCTAAGGACTTGAGTATAAGCAAACACAATGAGATGTAAAGAATCTCTAGGGGAATGTAAAGAACATGACAAAGATAGTGATGGGTTAAGTATAAGGACCCAAGAACTGCTGCTATCTCTTCATCAGATCCCCACTGGATAGCACAAATAAAGCACTGACTAGGGAGTATAGTCAAATGGAAACCAGGATCAGCTTCAGCACTTGTTTGTAATTAGGAAGGTGCTTTCACCTTGCGAATAATTTTACCTTGGTGGTAAGTAATGATTTGAAATGTCTCCTGCAATAATTAAAAATATGCCTAATGAGCCTATCCAATGTTTAGCCAGTGTGAAATGTTAATTTTAGATTTTATGGTCTGACAAGATCTGGAAAGGAGAAGCTGTTAAACCCTTTTGGCACAAATTGAATAGACAGACACTGCTGAATAAACACTGGGTTGTAAGAATACTACATATATACAACGCAATTTGAAAAACCATTAGGTCTTTTGTATATGCTTTAGCACAATTGTAGCATTGAGTGTAGCATTTTTTTTGCCCATCTAATCAATAAATGGTCATAAAGACAAATCGTTTTTGGCTACAAATGGTGACAGCTGGATATTCGGATGGAAGAATTTGTTTTCCTCTAAAGCATCATAAATGTACTTATCCATGGCACAATTCTTGGATGGAGGCAGTTAAGATTAATACTGTTTAAAGCAAGGAATAGAAGTCCCATATATTTGGTTGATAGTACAGTCACACACCAATGGGGCAGTCAAGATGTTTTGTTTATTACTCTCACTGAAAACTTCAGTTAGCTGTACATATTCTACACATTATGCACAGAGGAATAATGGTGGAATCATAGAGCAGGAGAAAATGTTTCAAGATAAAGCATTATGGTTCTACTGGGTAAAGTAAAACCATCCAATTACCAGGTTGTAATGATAAAGCCAATCTTAACCTGAAATATTCTAAGAGGTTCATGTAGAAGGTAAAAAAAAAAAAGATCAGAAATATACCAGGTTTGAACAATTGCTAAATTAAAACAATTTCATCTGGTTTTAAGGTCACTAGAACAAGTGTAGACAAATACTGGCATGGAATTATAATTAAAGAGAGTTGTTAAAAGGAAGGGCGGCACAGTGGCTTAGTAGTTAGCACGACCGCCTCTCAGCGCTAGGGATTCCTAGTATAGCGTGTGTATGTCTGTGTGACTGAGTGAGTGAGTATGTGGCCAGCGATATATTGGCGCCCTGTCCTGGGTGTATCTGCCCAGCGCCCGAAACGTTCTCCCCTGGATGGGCAAAGGGAAGGCCTCCACGACCCTAATATAGGATAAACCGGAAGATAATGGATGGATGGATGTTATAAGGTACAACATGCTGGTTATATATGTGGGAATACAGAGCCCAACTACATAAGACAGACCCAAAAGATACAAAAAAATTTTTTGCAAAGATTTAAAAAAACACAGTAAAAAACAATATAAGCAATATAAAATAGCCCATGGATATACATATCCTACATAATATGCATGATGCTCCACATGATGCTCCACACATGACTCCAACAAACCAAGGTCAGGTGGCACTCTGCTTTTACTTTTACTACAGCACAAGTTTATAGACAATTACCTGGGAGTGGTAAATAATGCACCCTACACATTAAAAAAGAAAGAAATTAAATAGGGTGCTTACAGTTTTCTCTGATGCTGGGGGGAATCCTTCCTCACTCAGAGTGCTCAATGCCACGCCATTGTGGAGCAAGCATGGATGGCCCTTGCCTTACATTCACGGGCAGCAGTAGGTTAATGTCTTAATGCTTTTTGCCTGCCATTTCGGGTACAGCAAGATTAATTGCTCTCTGTTGCCTGACAAAAAGCGTGCCCCATGTATTCCTCACAATATGTACATAGAGTGTGTTTTTTTATATTTATATTTTTATTATATTACCAGCTATGGATTGGCGCCCTGTCCTGGGTCTATCTGCTCAGCGCCCCAAACGTTCTTCCCTGGATGGGCATGGGGAACCCCACCGCGACCCTAATAGAGAATAAAGCGGGAGATAATAAATGAATGAATGAATATTTTTATTATAATTATATTTACTTTTACTTACTCATCCAGGGCGGACAGCAAAATATGAATTTCATTGCACAGGAAAACATCTTTCTATATGTGCATATGACAATAAAGCTTTGAATCTATGAATCTTGTAATGTAAACACAGCCAGCGAAAATCATTGAAACGGTTGCGATGCACAGTAAACATAAACAAGCACGAAAGGGGTACAGAGAATGTTTATGCGCCCCTCTGAACAGATAATTATAATGTCCGAGTATTGAACTGCAGAAATACAAGCTTTTGCCATGGCTCTATGCTGGGACCAATAATTAGTTTTAGATGCATCCGCAGGTCAGCCAATCGCGGCTGCACCTGAGCCTTATCACCATGACAGCGCCATGCACAATGCTGGCGGGAACTGTGGGGCTTGAGATAAAAACAGAATCACAGTGGGAGTTCTCTCAGTCAGAGAGGTTCATAGAGATGACCATGTTAAGTGTCAGATCCATGTCTCTATAGGTGAGTTCATGCTGAATATCCAATTTTAGCCCAGCAAGAAATGCAGGGATCCATGGATGGGCAATCAAAGTGCGTTGCCTGCCAGAGTGTAAAACTCCAGAGCACTCTGTGTCAAAACAAGCAGTTAGAGGCAAAGGAAAAGCTTACCACACATTAGATCCTGGCTAGACTATTTAAAAGCCTTTAAAAGCACAGGAAACTGTGGTCCTCCCTTTTATCTTTCTAATATAGGAGAGATAATGATGGACGCACATTGCTGACCCAATAGGTTTTTCAGATAAAAATAAATAAATGCAATTGAATGCTTTGCATTGTCTTTGTCAAAGTTCTTACACACTAGGATATGGGATTAAGGATATGAATAGTGTCAATACGCTGGATGCTAGATGAAAAGTTCAGAGTGGGTAAGGTTGTTGCACAATGAATCTACATATATTCAGTAATGGAATTCTACACCAGAGGCAAACTAATCACATAATGTTAGGTACAAAAAAATGCTATAAAACTAAATAGAATCAAGGAAGACTGTAGGGGGAGCCAAAAAGAAAGTGGTAAAGTGGTAAACTGCCATGAATGAAGTGAAGTGGTTTTGGTAGTGGTATTTATTAAATATTAAATATAATATTTATTATGTATTACTGAAATTTTATACATGTTTTAAAATATAAATTGAATAACAAGACCTTTTTTCTGTAGGTCACAATGCTCTAGTTTTCTCTTAGTTTTCTGTAGTTTAACAATTTTTTAACTCAATTTTAACTAAACAAAGGCATGATGATAGTAAATCAAATCAGGTTTTATTTGTCACATGCATACTTTTACACATAGAACTTGAAGTAGAATAGTTTGATCGACAGTCTGCTCACAATAGAAGTTAAAATTTGAAAAATCTATGTTGCAAAAGTTAAGTAATCTAAATAAACTTAAGTGTTAAATGTAAACAAATAAAATGTTACATTTAAAATATAAAATGGGAAAAAAAAATGTAATAAAAAATACATAACTTAATGTAAATAGGAAAAGTTAAGCAAAATTACATTTTAATATATGAACTATATGTACAGAGAAATTATGTGCAAATAGAAGTGCAAAAACAATAGAAAATAACCAGTCTATGCTGAAATGTGGCACATGCATCAATATGGAAAAAACATCGAAAAGTGACTTTTATACCATATATGTACATATGGCTATGACACATAAATGGGGCTTTTAATTCATGTATCATGTTTATTAGTCAAACTAAAAGCACAGCAAAACATAATTCTATACCCACTCAGACTCTTCTGCAGCAGTGTTACATCAATAACTGTGAAAACTGCAAATTATATGTGCCTGTTTCTCAACCTTGTCACTAACAGCTGACAAATTATGCCAATATGGAAGTCATACATGAGCTACTAAAGTGTCCATTTGGTCTGTTTTTATACCTTGAGTTGTCTCACAAATATGAATAGCTTATTGTTTTTAACACAGATCACTAGTGCAAAACATATCAGTGGGTTCATGTCTGCCTTTTCATGGGCACAGATGTGTTCACAGTACAAGATGGATCAGGGTCACTAACAATTATGCCTGTGAACTGTAAAAACTCGTAGTTCAGTAAGAGCAATACAAGTCTTCAGCACTGCAACATTGTGTGCAAGACGTTTTGTATTATATCCCTTTTGATTAATCCTTGATTTTTGAATTCTGCAATCTATTAGATAGATTGGGTTCTGTATCACAGTAGTAGTAAATTAAGAATGCATTTGTGTTTATTAAACACAGACAGCAAATGAAGTCTGTTTACTTGTATTTCTTGTTCTTATTGTGTATCACCTTATGACAAGGACTTACAGCTGTATCGAGCTCTTATAAATCTGATAAATCTATATAAATCTTTTTTAAGATTATCTCAAGTGATCTCATTTTTAAGACCAGAAATAGTGTTGGGGTCCAGACTGCAAAAAATAAAATCTTAACAAGTCAAAAAATATTTAAAAAGTGTAACAAAACTTGATTTTGACTTGAATTGATTTTTATATGTTATAGTTAACTTATCTAGATTTTAATCTAGAATCTAGAATCTTGTAAATCTTTACAAGATAAATTCACTTAATATTGGCAGATAATTTTACTTGATTCATGTACATTTTTTCTTAAATTGTATTTATTTATTTATTTTTTTTTACCTAGGTTTTTTTGCAGTGAGCAAACTCACCCTGGCTTGCCTTTATGCATTAAGCTGTAACAGAAAAGGGACATTTCCAAAGTATTTTCATAAAGTTTAAAGCTTACAGTTGTCCAAAATGCATGGCTACGAAGACATGCGTTTACACACCTGTGTGAGGTGGGGTGGTGATAATAATAGTTGTAAATGTGTGGGATTTAGTCTAAAATGCTTATGACCCTAATTAGGATTAGCCTGTGTAATGAATAAATAATTCTGATATGCCACGTTACAAATAAGTAAATAATCAATGTTTTTTGCAGTAATTGTAAATCTTTGGTGTGTGTCAATTAAAATGCAGCATGTGTTGTTGTCTTGTCTCTGGACTGCTGCACACTTCATTACTACATGGGATGTTCATGCTCATGCTAGCATGGTATAGGTTTGTATTTGCCTGCCCTCCAATGACATTGACGGTATTACGTAATAATAAAAAAAGGTTCCAAATGTTGCAAAAAAAATAAAAATAATAATAATCACAACATTTTGCCAGATATGACTTTTAATTACTGGATGCTTAAAAGGTCACTTAGGGCGGCAAGGTGGTTTAGTGGTTAGCACGTTCACCTCTCAGCACTAGGGATTCCCGGTTCGAATCCCAATCTGGGTCGAGTTTCCATGTTCTCCCCGTGTCCGTGTGGGTTTCCTCCGGGCTCTCCGGTTTCCTCCCACGGTCCAAAAACATGGATCAAGTTCAATTGAATTTTCCAAATTGCCCCATATAGAGTGTGTGTTTTTAAGTGAGTGAGCGTGTGCCCAGCGATAGATTGTCTTGGGTGTATCTGCCCAGTGCCCGAAACATTCTTTCCCCTGGATGAGCATGGGGAACCCTCCCCCCACGACCCTAGTAGAGGTTAAAGTGGAAGATGGACGGATGGATAAAAAGTCACTTAATTTGTTCCTAGTAACAAGATGGTGAGTTGTTAAAAAGGTAAAAAATAAATATATTAACAAGGTAGACAAATTGAAAGAAGTGGTCTGTGATATTGTCAGTTGTGAGTGACACCATGAACTAACTGTCTGTAATACCATGTTTTTATAATATTTAGTTTTTACACAACATACACACTGTGTATGACTTGAATAGATTTTTATGTAAGATAAATTATCTAGTTTTTAGAAAATTTATTTAATTTTAAGAAATCTTAACAAGATAAATTTACTCACAATATTGGCAGATTTTACTTAATTCATGTACATTTTTTTTTTTTCTTATTTTTTTACATAGATTTTTTGCATCCCCATCTCTTCTGCCTGCATTGCACATGGAAAAATAATTACACATATTAATGAATGGCAGGCATTACTGTTTATCTGATCTGCCACTCATTCACAGGCCCGCCCCATCATGCCATATGGTCATCTTTCTCAAACTTATTCATTTTAGCTTTATTTCAATGTCCAGCTACTGTCATTTTAAGCCATGTTGAGTTCTCGGACCGTAGTATGAACTACCTTAATTGAGTATTTATGATTTAATATTATGCTTTAATCGAACATGACCTGAAATTGTGCACAGAAACGATTTACAATATTCACCAAATTTCCAAACATTCCTTATATTGTGGGCATAATTTGTTCTAGTATGTCAAGAAACATGAGGCGCACTACCAAAACCAGGATCGTGTACATTTAATGGTTGAAAACTGTACTATGCCTTTTTTACTCAGCACACAAGTAATTTCATCTTGGCTAAGAAGCAAAAGGAGTGAACTCTGCACCATATAAATGTACATTTACAATTCATTTAGCAGATGCATTATCCCAAGCGCTGTCATTAAAGTGTTGGGCTATTAATTTAAAGGTTGTGGCTTTAAATCCCAAGTTCACTGCAATAACTAATGTGAGTCCTTGGGCAGGAAGCTTAACCCATATTGTTCCAGGGTGATGTTTTATTTCCAATGTTCAGACTTTTTTCATTTTATAAGGAAACCTGAGCAAATTAAGGAAAAGCAGAGACATACTGTGGCTAATCCCATGAGGGTCAGGACCATTGAGTTAATAATTATGTACTTTCTTTACAAAAAAATTAACACTTTAAAAATTTTTTTTTTTTTTTACATTTTTATAAAATTAAGTCTGTTGTATAAGCACTATAATGCAATTCATTTCAAGTTTCTGCTACACTAATAAATGAATTCTGAGACAAGAACAAGAGCATCAGTCTCATCGGATTGCGACAAGGTGTAGCCTTGAAAAGTTTGAATAATGTAGTAATACAACCGGACACCATCTGTCAAAGCTTATTTAACAAGCTGAAGGTTGTAGGAGACATTTTGGGCATACAGACTGCTTTTAAGAAACTAATGTTCTCAAAAGTCTGCAAGTTGCATTGCAATCAGCCTGAAGGGGAAGTATGCTATCAGAAATCTCATTTGTAATGTTTTCACATGGGCTGGTAAAAAAAAATTGTCACTGTTATTATTTTTGTAACAATTTTAAGAGGCACTGTACAATTGGGGATTGGCTATAAAACATAACTAAAATGCTGCCGTTTCATGCCACACCCTGGTAACTAAAATGATAAAAGCTAGAAGAGCTTTTAAAAGGTCACTAGATGAACATGAGTATTTATGACAAACAAAACAAAAAAGCATAAACACACTCAGAGATAGGGTGTAACTCATATGACGATCACTCAACATGACAGATTGGAAGAGGAGAATTTATGCATAACTAAATGGAGTGCTAAAACGAGACAGGTGAAAGGAATTAACAATGACTAAAGACTAATTCTTAAATAACCAATACAAAGTAAAAATCAGAGGACAGACACAGAACACAAAGTGCACTCCTGGCAATGATAACATATGAAATATAGTATTAGAAGAGGTGACATTTATTACAGTATTAACTACATGACCATCTAAAGCAAATTTTCCCAGAATCATTGTAGCTCAAATATTACTCTTAAACTAAAACATGGCAATTATTAATGTACAGTGGGTTGCAAAAGTATTCATACCCCTTGAACTTTGCCATATTTTGTCACATTACAACCACAAACATAAATATATTTCACTGGAATTTAATGTGAAAGACCAACACAAAGTGGTATACAATTGTGAAGTGGAATGAAAGTTATACATGAATCAACAATTTTTTTACAAATAAAAAACTGAAAAGTGCGATGTGCAAAATTATTCAGCCCCCTTTTCCCTGAGTGCAACCA
>JAFMOD010000769.1:49576-62814 GCA_019802435.1 Corydoras maculifer
CAAAAACATGGATCAAGTTAATTGAATTCTCAAAATTGCCCAATTTAGAGTGTGTATGTGTGAGTGAGTGTGTGCCCAGCGATGGATTGGCGCCCTGTCCTGGGTCTATCTGCCCAGCGCCCGAGACGTTCTCCCCTGGATGGGCATGGGGAACCCCACCGCGACCCTAATAGAGGATAAGCGGAAGATAATGAATGAATGAATGAATGAATTGACTTGAACCATGTTTTTGGACTGTGGGAGGAAACCCACGCGGACACGGGGAGAACATGGAAACTCCACCCAGATGGGGAATCGAACCAGGAATCCCAAGTGTTGAGAGGAGAACATGCTAACCACTAAGCCCCCGTGCCGCCCCTATATATATATATATATATATATACACACACACACACATACTGGCCACTTTATTAGGTACACCTCCTCATTTCTACATTCACTGACAACTGATCACATAGATGGACTTTGTAGTTCTAGAGTTACAGTCTGTAGTTCTGTTGCTCTACATCCTTAGTTATTCCATTTTACTCTGTTCTTCGATGATCAGGACCAGGTATCCTGAGCATGGTGGACGATCCTCAGTACTGCAGTGATACTAACATGGTGGTGGTGTGTTGTAGAGTACAGTATGTAGAGTACAGTATGTAGAGAGAAACAGACGGCCTACAGAATAGACTACAAAGACTGGAATGACTACAAAGTCCATCTATATGGTGGAGAATCAATTAGTCATGCTAAAAGAAGGGTGGTGAGTGTATATACATATATATATATATATATATATATATATATATATATATATATATATTTATATATAGTTACATAGTTACAGTCTGTAGTTCTGTTGCTCTACATACTGAGTTTTTCCATTTTACTCTGTTCTCCGATGATCAGGACCCCCAGAGAGCAGGTATCCTTAGCGTGGTGGACGATCCTCAGTAATGCAGTGATACTGACATGGTGGTGGTGTGTTAGTGTGTGTATGTAGAGAGAAACAGATGGACTATAAATGGCTATAAAGTCCATCTATAAGGTGGAGACTCCAATTGGCTGTGCCTAAAAACGGGTGGTGTGTGTGTGTGTGTGTGTATGTGTATATATATATATATATATATATATCATTTAATTTTCAATTTTCACTCAAATTCATTGACAAACCAATCAACATGCAAGAAAAAGTGTCACCATACAGTATTCTCAGAACTCCCCCCCCCCCCATAACACCTATAATCCACCCCTTATTGCAGTAACATCAACCTTTTCACAGAGTTAATAATACACACAGCATTAAGACACAGGCAGCCATGATGTCGGGAAAACAGCAAACAGTACAGTGACACATGAACGACACGGACGTCAGCCGCGGGACACGGACTCAAGCGTTATTTGCAGCATGCACCTCTGAGCTGATTTTGCAGAAGCATGAGTCCATGTATCCTCATGGACTGCCAGGTAACGGGTTATGGGTAGTATGCAGAGATGAGAGTGCAGCGGGGGTGGAGGCGGATGGTGGAAGCAGAGTCCGCGGGTTTTAATGGGGCTGGAACTGAGGTTCGGGGATGGGGACGGGTACACATACGAATGATGCGCTACGAACCGTGGCTTGGTTTTGACCCATTAGGTAGAAGCAGGGCTCCCCCAACTTATCATTCCTTAGACATGTGGCGAGATGGGGGGCCATCATCGCTGAGGCAGGGAAGGAGAGAGAGAGAGAGAGAGAGAGAGAGAGAGAACCAGCGAGAGAGAGAGAGAGAGAGAGAGAGAGAGCCCACCAAAAAATACAGAGAACGTTTAGATCTTTGACAGAGACAGGAAATCAAGAGCTGTTCATTACAGAGTTCAGGATTCAAACCATGAGACCATTCATCTGGAAACATCTGATGATATTCATTAGAAAAAAATGACAATTAATTAATTACACCCAACCTTTCCACTAAAAGGAGAGTTTCTATGAGGTCGCATATGTTAATTAGAGAACATGCCAATCACACGGCATTTGATCGGCACCCACCATATTCTGGCACGGAGCCGTCGCCCCTCTTCAGGACCAGTCTCGCTCGCCGCCCCCCGTTCTTGATGAGCTCGATGGCACGGGAATGTTTCATGTTCTTTGTGCTCTCGCCATTGATCTCCAGAATCTCGTCTCCAACCTGACGGCAGGACAGTGGACAGGTCAAAAACCGTGTGTGTGTGCGTGTGTGTGTGTGTGTGTGTGTGTGTGTGTTCTGTTGTTTATGGGCTTTGATGTTTGCTTTGATGTGTGTTCACAGTGTGACTTTGTTTCAGAGTTCTTTCTGTCGTTGGGGTGGCTTTTGTTTTTGTTTTGTTTTTAACCCTCGTTTCTGTCGTCTTGTGATGTCATAAGAGTTCGGCAGATTCGTTTCTTTAGCGACTGCTTCATCTCTGCTCGACATTCAGGTAATAAAGGGATCACATGATCAATTTTGCTCACTGTACTTATTAGTGTTTTCTTTATTATCTTTTTTCACCACCATGTGGTGTGGTGTTGTTTACTTTATTATTTTCTTTTGCATTTCTATGGGTTATTTTTGAGGTGGATCATCTATCCATTATCTTCCACTTCATCCTATTATGGTCACGGTGGGGTTCCCCATGCCCATCCAGGGGAGAACATTTCGAGCGCTGGGCAGACACACACTTACACACACAAACACACTCTATATGGGGCAATTTGGAGAATTCAATTGACTTGATCCATGTTTTTGGACTGTGGAAGGAAACCGGAGAACCTGAAAGAAACCCATGTGGACAGGGGAAGAACATGGAAACTCCACCCAGATTGGGATTCGAACCAGGAATCCCTAGTGCTGAGAGGAGAACATGCTAACCACTAAGCCACCGCGCCGCTAAGGCAGAACAATTTATTTGCTAATTAGGGATTCATCATATTTCAGGTAGAAATGATCAAAGATTCCTTATTCAGCCTTAATTGTGATTTAAGTGCCAACTTATTAGGTTCCCATTCTTTACTAGTTCCACCAACCTTATAGATGGACTTCCATCCATCCATTATCTTCTGCATTATCTCTACTAGGGTCACCGGGGGGTTCCCCATGCCCATCCAGGGAAGAACGTTTCGGGCACTGGGCAGATACACCCAGGACAGGACGCCAATCTATCGCTGGGCACACACTCACTCACACAGACACACTCTATATGGGGCAATTTAGAGAATTCAATTGACCTTGATTTCATGTTTTTGGACTGCGGCAGGAAACCGGAGCACCCGGAGGAATCCCACGTGGACACGGGGAGAACATGGAAACTCCACCCAGATTGGGATTTGAACCGGGAATCCCTAGTGCTGAGAGGAGAACATGCTAACCACTAAGCCACCGTGCCGTCCTGAGATGGATTATACATTTGAATTTTGTTTCATTGAAACTTTATTATCTTCTTTCTTAATTTGTTTCCTTTCGTTTTTTTCTTTGTTAATTTGTTGGTTTTAAGTGAGTTTTTGTTTGTCTGTTGGTTTAGTTCTATGGTTTGTGGAAGGTTTGTTTGTAAAATGTGTTGTTTTTAGTTTGTGTGTTTAGTTTTGTTGGCTTTTAGTTTTTATTTGGTATGTAGTTTAGGTGTTCTTTGAAAGTCTGGTAATAATATGTTTCTCTTTTGATTTAAGGTGAATACCGTGATGCGTGTCATCGTTTTGTCGTGTTCTTGTTATGTGATATTTAAGAGACTTATTTTTCTTTTCTTATTATTAATCATCTTTTGCTAGCTTGTCTTTCTGTTTGTCACGTGTCGCCGGTGCGCTAAACCAGGGACTGTGACTGAAGGCGGAGTCAGAACTGATATCCTTCAACACCGAGAGCCAATCGCACTTCATCTGCACTGAGACTCCCGTCATGATCACTGTTCTATTAACAGCTCATTCAGAACAGCCGTACTAACCCTCATCTTGCCGTTTCTCACGGCGGCTCCATCTTCGGCCAGTCTGAGTACGTACAGGTCCATGTTATACTCCTTCCCTCCTCGCAGGCTGAAGCCGAAACCTTTACTGTCTCTCTCCAGGTCCACGGAATAATACTCCGCCTCCTGAAGGGTCGTACAGTAAAAGGAATATGCAACATTATCATTAAAATCATCCAACAGTCCCATGACTACACCATACTTAACAGTGGGCATCAAACAGAACCCCTTTAATGAAGCTAAAGTGCTGATCATTTATTCTTACACACATTAAAGGCTCAACCTACAGGTAAACATACACAGGACAGCCATGCTGTTACCTGATTGGATGTTTGGGTTCCAGTTTGCGATGGGTTCTGCTTTGATTTGTTGTTCCTGTTGGAGGATACAGAGGGCGAGATTAACGCACCGCTCTAATGTGGACTAATGAAATACTGTATGTCCGTGTGGGTGTCACTGACCTGGACTCGCTGTTGCTCTGAGGCGTGTGCGTGGTGGTGATGGTGGCGATCTTCTCAGCATTGGTCAGCAGGGCGGCGTTAGATGACTCTATGGGAAAAGGTTGGGTACCGATTTAATACAGCTCACCAGAATGTCAGGCTTGAGCCTCCACTCCACCCACTCACCGTCTCCAGGAATGATGCGCAGCGAGACGGTGTTCCCAGCCTCCTTGATGAGGTTGACGATGTCTGAGTGGGACTTGTTGGTGATGGAGCAGCCGTTGACAGCCAGGATGCGATCGCCCACCTTCAGCTTCCCGCAGCGATCCGCCGGACTGCCCTCGATGATCCGCCCTATTTTATGAGGCATGGCCACACAGGTGTTTCCAGCTGTGGCATCAATACCATATATATATAATGTGTGTGTGTGTGGGGGGGGGTTAATGTAGGTGGTGCAGGAACGCGCAAAAATTTAGAGCGTGAAACAGATGGAGATATGAGGGAGTGAAGGATCGGGGGGGGGGGGGGTGAGAGAAGGAGAGAGAGAGAAAAAGAAGGAAAAAGTGAATTAATTCCCCAGGAAACCAAGCAAACGATTAACTGATCTCTGTGTTTGATCAGAAAGACGAGATGAAGGGATTCAACTCTGTTCATTCATTAATGACTGTGCAGTGAGGGGAGCACAGAGAGGAAGTGTTCAGATCCAAATTATCTGCTCATACAACATAAAACAATCAATTACAACTAAACCACACACACACAAAGACACACACACACACACACACACATACTTAGACACAGACACACACACAGATGCATAGATACACAGACACACACGTGCGAGCACACAGATACATAGACACACACAGAAACACACACACACACACAAAGACACACAAACACACACATACATAGACAGAGACACACACACATACATAGACACACAGACACAGATGCATAGATACACAGAGACACAGACACACACACGTGCGAGCGCACAGATACATAGACACACACACACACACATACATAGACACAGACACACACACAGGTGCATAGATACACAGACACACACACACATGTGCAAGCTCACAGATACATAGACACACACAGAAACACACACACACACACACATACATAGACACAGACACACACACATACATAAACACAGACACACACACACACAGATGCAGATACACACACACACACACACACACACACACACACACGTGCGAGCGCACAGATACATAGATACACACAGAAACACACAGACACACACACATACAGACACACAAACAAACACACACAAAAACATACACAGGCATACATAAAGACACACAGACACAGACACAGACACACAAACACACACACAAAGACATACACACACACACGTACAGTTACATAGACACACACACACAAATACATACAGACACAGATACATAAACACACAAACACACACACAGACAGAGGGACAAGATAGCTGAATGTGGAGTAATCGACTTTCTGCCTTCTCAAAGGTGAGGTGTTGAGGACAAATATGGGTGATGTAGAGGTCTATCTCTCTCTCTCTCTCTCTCACACTCACACACACACCAGTCCAGTTCCACACTCTATTTCACTTGTACATACCCCTAAATACCAAAACTATGTGGACATCCTGTGGCACAAAATCTAACTTGTGATGCTTCTATCACAAACTTCTGTGCTTCTGTTCTGTCTGAAGGACCTGATTTGGGGGTTGTCATAGGCTTAGGGTTAATGAGCCTTGCAACCTGAATGTCCCTGGTTCAATTCCCGGTCCTATCAAGTGCTATGGCTGAAGTGCCCTTGGAGAAGGCACCTAACTTCAGTTGAGTGTGTTAGTACCGGCAAAATAGACTTTATTATAAGCTAGGTGTGTCCACATACTTTTGGTGTGGAGGTTTATAGTCAATGCACTTGCACACCTCTCATGCTCTTACCGAACGTAGTGCCGGCGTCGGGTCGCGACACGGACGAGACGATGACGAAGCCGAAGCCCTCGTTCTCTCCCCTCTGGATCTCCACGTCATACGGCTGCAGGGCCGCCGGCACGGCCGACACCACCGCGCTCCCGCTGCCTCCTCCGCCGCCACTGCCGATGCCGCTGGTGGAGCCCGAGCCGGAACTGACCGTGTTCAGAGAGTTCTGGCTGCCCTGCGGAGTCCGCTTCTCCTCGGTCAGTGAGGGAGCCTGAGTGCTGCTGTGGTGCGACGAGGCGGGTGATGGAGGCACATCTCCCTCGCCCTTACATACTGTCAACAACAAAGAACAGATTCATATATCAGAATCAGAATCAGTTTTATTTGCGAAGTATGTTGCAATTTACTGTATTTACAATGTACAGTTATATTTACAAATAACAAATTTGCTGTACAATATGATACATATGAAACATATATATATATATATATATCACTATACACACACACACTACATCAACTGTGACTGACAGTAAACCGCACCTCATCTATGACTATATATATATATATCTGAACTGTGATTTACAGTAAACCTCAACAATGATGTCACTGAGGAGTGCATGTCGTTTTCATGGTAACAGAGTAAAACCATGTATACCGTTTACCTTATAGACTGATTGTACATTACATTTATAAGCAAGCATGTTGGCATATATAAAGAACATCCCATATAGTCAAAAGGAGAACATATATATGCTGCTGTGAGGAGACCTAACCCAAACCCTTTCTGTTTTTCTGAGCTTCGTTGGAACTCTGACTCTAAACTATACTATACCTCCACCTGGAACTGATTCCACACATCTGCAGGATCTGTGCGTTTACCTCCGAAGCCGGATTTGCGGCGCACGGTGAGGTTCACGTGTCCCTGTTTGGCGGCCTGCTGCATGAGCTGCACCACCAGCTGGTGCGACTTCCCCACCACGGCCGTGCCGTCCACGCAGATCAGCTCGTCCCCGGAACGCAGGCGCCCGTCCTCGTCTGCCGCCCCGTACTTCACTATGTGTCCAATGTAGATCTAACAGAGGGGTGGGAAACAGGTTTAAACAACACGGTAAGCATTTTCTCTATCTCCATCCTCCTTTATCCATTGTCCTTGGGGGAGGGGGTTCCCAAACTCACACACACATGCACACATGCACACACACACACACACACACACACACAATTAGGGGCAGTCCAGAGCAGCCTTGAATCCACATTTTTGGACTGTGGAAGGAAACCAGAGAAGCCGGAGGAAACCTATGCGGACATGGGGAGAACATGGAAACTTCACCCAGATTAGGATTCGAACCTGGATGCTCAGAACTGAGAAGTGGATATTCTAATCACTATGTCACCACCACGCCCGGTGTTAAACATCCATCCATCCATTATCTTCCGCTTTATCTTCCACTAGGGTTGCGGGAGGGTTCCCCATGCCCATCCAGGGGAGAACGTTTCGGGCGCTGGGCAGATCACCCACAACAGGGCGCCAATCTATCACTGGGCACACACTCACTCACACAGACACACTCTATATGGGGCAATTTGGAGAATTCAATTGACTTGATCCATGTTTTTGGACTGTGGGAGGAAACCGGAGAACCCGGAGGAAACCCACGCAGACATGGGGAGAACATGGAAACTCCACCCAGATTGGGATTCGAACCTGGATCCTCAGTGCTGAGAGGAGAACATGCTAACCACTAAGCCACCGTTCCTGCCCGGTCTTTATCATGAACCAGGTATCTCATCTCAGTTAAAAGCCGTGCAGATGCACAGGAGGCAGAAGTGTTAACCCTTGACTTGACTTGCACTGTGATTGACGGGGTCCTTCTTGCTAATGAACTCCCGGTGCAGACTGCACGCAGACGCCCGACCCGATCCATACTCACTAACAGTATACTTGCGTTTTTTTTAAGTATAGATCCTCCTGCACACAGGAAAGGTTTTAGATGAATGGATAAGTGCACCAGGAGAAACAAAAGCGACCGGCAGCTTGAGGAAAACACACAGTAACCAGTGTGTGGGTGTGTTTTAGGGCTGCAACAACGAATCGATAAAATCAATAAAAATCGATTATCCAAAGTATCGATAATGAATTTCCATTATTCGTTGGATCGCGCGATTTGCACGTTACTCGCGATGTCGTAACCGCTTACATCACCTGCAGCGCTTCAGTAACGCTGGAAAATAATAGCGGCTTGAACAGAACGAGGCGGAGTCTGCAAAACAAGTTGATAAATCGTACAAATGAAACACAGCCAACGCAGAAAAAAGCTCCGGTTTAATTCCAAACTGCGGTTTAATTCCAAACACCTTCACACGAGTAAAGAACATGGAACATGCAGCTCTGCGAACATGAACGCAGCACCACAGTGATGATCCACCACCTGAAAGTAAACATGCTGGAGCCACCGATGAGGATGAAGCTAAACAGCAGAGTAAATCACTACAACATCCCGAGATTCTTTAGAGCAGCTTCATGCTGTATTTGGTTGTTAACTGGATAATAACAGCGATAGAGAACGTGTCGCTATACGAATACGTCTGTATTTCCCGGGACATGTCCGAATGTCACGTCCTGTCCCGGGCGTCCCGCTTTATTTTTTAAAGTGAGGAAATGTCCTGGTTTTTAGCGGCTCAATAGCAGCACAACGTAAGGGAGCGTTGTAAAAGTACACGCCGAAGCGAAGTGTGTGTTTACAAAAGAGCCCCCGCCCCCACTTTCAGACGGCGTCGAGACAAACGGGAAGCCTTGTGCACAGTGTGCAAAGCAGCCACATATGTCCCCATGTCCAACTGACATTTCACACAAGAGGTATTTTTTTTTGTTAACTGGCTAATTTGTTAATTAATTTTTTCCACTAGCTGATTGTTAATTAGTTCATTAGTTAATATTTTTTTTTCCAATAGTCTACAGAACAGACAAAATTTAGTTCATTACTGAGGACAACTGAGTATCATGTGTTATTTGGAATTAAGTGAGGAATGTTACATTAGATGATACATTATTTTTTTAATTGTGCTTTTCATTAATTACAGGAAATGTCAACTTAAACATTTTGAATAAAATTCATTCATTCATTCATTCATTATCTCCCGCTTATCCTTTATTAGGGTCGCGGCGGGGTTCCCCATGCCCATCCAGGGGAGAACGTCTCGGGCACTGGGCAGATAAACCCAGGACAGGGCACCAATCCATCGCTGGACACACACTCACTCACACACACAGACACACTCTATATGGGGCAATTTTGAGAATTCAATTAACTTGATCCATGTTTTTGGACTGTGGGAGGAAACCGGAGAACCCGGAGGAAACCCACGCGGACACACTCACTCACACAGACACACTCTGTCTGGGACAATTTAGAGAATTCAATGGACCTTGATCCCTGTTTTTGGACCAAACCAGAGAACCCGGAGGAAACCCATGCGGAGACAGGGAGAACATGGAAACTCTACCCAGATAGGGATTCGAACCGGGAATCCCTAGTGCTGAGAGGCGAACCTGCTAACCACTAAGCCACCGTGCCATTTTGAATAAAATTACTATATATAATACTATACTATAGAATAATTTCACTGAAAAACATCCATCTTTGGATAAAAGCGTCTGCTAAATGATTAAATGTAAATGTAAAGACATGGAATTTTTTTATTTATTTATTTGACTCATCGATTAATCGAAAAAATAATCGACCGATTAATCGATTATCAAAATAATCGTTAGTTGCAGCCCTAGTGTGTTTACAACAATCCCCTAGATTTTTGGGTGGAAACTTGGGCTTTTTAATGAGGATGAACACTGATGTTATAGAGGTGGTGCTGGTTTAAAGACACTGTCCACTCTATAAGACACATCCACCTTGTAGATGTAGAATCAGAGACAGTAGGTCATCTGTTGCCGGGCAGTTTGTGTTCTTTACTCTCTAATCCTTTATCCGTGATCACATGATGCTGCATACAGGATCCATCTCAGTTCAGAGGTGCGCAACACTAACACACCACCACCCCATCAGTATCACTGCAGTACTGAGAATCATGAAAGTGTATCTAATAAAGTGGCCAGTGAGTGTATACACTGCTAAAAATATTAACTGTATATAAAGTGCGTCTCTCACCGGTTCTCCAGGTTCGTTCCCTCCGAGGATCCTGAAACCGAATCCAGTGTCCTTCCTCCAGAGGAAGATGTCCTGCTCCTGGGAATCTGGCACTGAAAAGATTTTTAATAACACTTTAGATTTCCATCCATCCATTATCTTCTGCTTCATCCTCTACTAGTGTCGGGGGGGTTCCCCATGCCCATCCAGGGGAGAATGTTTCAGGCGCTGGGCAGATACACCCAGGACAGGGTGCCAATCTTTCACTGGGCACACACTCACTCACACAAACATGCCCTATATGGGGCAATTTGGAGAACTCAATTGACTTGATCCATGTTTTTGAACTGTGGGAGGAAACCGAAGAACCCGGAGGAAACCCACGCGGACACGGGGAGAACATGGAAACTAGACCCAGATTGGGATTCGAACCAGAAATCCCTAGCGCTGAGAGGAGAACATGCTAACCACTAAGCCACCGTGCCGCTCCACTTTATATTTATTACATTTAAATTAAACAAAAAATTTAGCATAGCATAGGGATTAGCATAGGGATTCCTGGTTCTAATCCCAATCTGGGTGGAGTTTTTATGTTCTCCCCATGTCCACGTGGGTTTCCTCCGGGTTCTCCGGTTTCCTCCCACAGTCCAAAAACATGGATCAAGGTCAATTGAATTCTCCAAATTGCCCCATATAAAGTGTGTCTGTGTGAGTGAGTGTGTGCCCAGCGATAGATTGGTGCCCTGTCCTGGGTGTATCTGCCCAGCGCCTGAAACGTTCTCCCCTGGATGGGCATGGGGAACCCCCCACGACCATAATAGAGGATGAAGCGGGAGAAAATGAATGGATGGATGTGAAATGAACAGGTCATCACAGTGGAAGCGCACACGCACACACACGCACACACACGCACACACACGCACACACACACACACACACACACACACACACACATACACACACACATTAGTATATTCAACCATGTTTTGGATTATGGGAGGAAACCAGAGCTCCCGACAGAAACCCACTCAGACCCCAGACATGGGGAGAACATACAAACTGTACGTGGCAGGAGCACAGTGGTGCGAGAGGGAGGAGCTGTCTGCAAGCCTGTGCACCCTTTATAACCATGAACATCCCATGCCACAGGGTGCGAGCTGCAGGAATGCAAGGACAGCTGGATTCATCTCTACCATGTGTGTGTTTAATGTAATTAAGTAATAACACACGAATAAAGCCCCCCCCCCCCCCACACACACACACTATATATAAGGGCAATTTAGAGCAGCCAATTTAACTTGAATCCAATTTTTTGGACAGTGGTAGGAAACAGGAGAACCCAGAGGAATATCATGCAGACATGGGGAGAATGTGCAAACACCCAGATTCGAACCTGGATCCCCAGCACTGAGATGCGCTCAATCCTCCACTGGTGTCGGGGGGCCGGGCAACCTCACTCACTCACACACTATATAGGGGCAATTTAGAGCAGCAAATTTACCTTGAATCCTTGTTTTTGGGGCCTGATGCTGTGGGTGGCTTTTTTTTAAGGTGTTTTTTTTTCAGTGTATTGAATCAGGCATCTAGCTATACACACAGGAACAGTTTAGGGAAGGCCCTTCTGTTCTGATAAGCAGGGACCAGGAACCAGGAACCAGGGACCCCCCCCCCCCCCCCCCCCCCCCACACCCCCCCGTTACACTGTATGTTGATTCATGGGACGCGGGTTTGTGTGCATTGCTCTGGCAACCCGATACAGTTTTGGATTTATAAAGCCCTGCTGATGTCATAGCCCTCCTCGACCAATCAGATCACGAGGTCGGAACTGAAGCGGATGCAAGGAGGACGAGCCCCCGCTGAGTCTTCATCCTGAAAACGATGCTGTAGGAATAAAGCTGTAGGAAATGAGAAATCTGGCCGGTATCCCAACAGGGTGGAGGAGGATGTGAACCCCTGATACACAACAGGTGCAGTCAGCTGGACGCGGGTTGAGTGGAGGCCGTCTGCAAAGGACGGAGCTTTAAAAGCAAAACACCGCCTCCTTCTTCTAACACACTTCTCGCTGCTACTCTAAAAAACACAGCCTCATTCTAATGCAGCTCTCTAGAGATCTCGAAACGGGGTCAGGCAGAGAGGGAAACGTCGGTGGGTGGAGTAGAAAAGCTCTGCTTTCAGATAAGAAACTGCATCACACCATGAGAACCAGCTCGTTCTGCTGTAGGTGGAGGATAATACAAAGAGAAAAAGGAACGGACGGAAGTATTGGGACTCCTACGTGTGTGCGTAGGAGTCCCGCGTGTGTTTATGACGCCTGAATTCTTTGGATGAGGTTCTGGCGTGGCCTCCGCGGGACGCCCTGCTCATCCCAGTTTTAAAGAGTCTGTCTGAGTGCTCTGGCTCCCTCCCCAAACTCCAGCCTCCATCATTTAAGCTCCTGATGATCGTTTAACAGCCCCATCGGGTTCTGGCAGCGACACCGGACACACGGACAGACACCAAATGCCACTGTGCCCAAGCTGCCATCCCAACTGGACCTGTGCTGACCTCAGCAGAAATCTGTACACAGAGCTGAGCGATGATCGGTACCCCATCAGTGAGCCCCCCCCCCCAACGCGCCATTATACCCCATCAGTGAGACCCCCCCCCTCATATGCGCTATTATACCCCATCAGTAAGACCTCACACATGCGCCTCCATACCCCATCAGTGAGACCCCCCAAACGCTCCATCATACCCCATCAGTGAGACCCCCCCCACACGCTCCATCATACCCCATGAGT
>JAFMOD010000077.1:0-2500 GCA_019802435.1 Corydoras maculifer
ACATAGAACCCTAAATATGAAATATGACACAGCCAGGAACATAGAACCCTAAATATGAAATATGACACAGCCAGGTACATAGAACCCTAAATATGAAATATGACACAGCCAGGTACATAGAACCCTAAATATGAAATATGACACAGCCAGCAACATAGAACCCTAAACAGACAGGGAGACATGACGGCAATGATGAGGGAGCAGAGGAAGGGGATGAGGATGTCCCGAGCTGAAGATACACAGGATTGGTTACTTTCTGATGCTACGGAGGCAGAACCCACCTACAATACAACCTCATTAGCATATAGAGTGTCACGAATCGAGAACCGAAAGAAATCAGGACTGTCATCTTAGTTTAAGGAACAAAAGTGCTGAATTTGGACTTTTTAGCATGAGCACCAATACAGATCAAACTACACCACAGCTACACCACCCACAGAGTCCAGATACCACTTTCAAAAAGAATACAATGCCTTCATCTGTAATAAGTGTAGCACCTGGTGTACACACACACACACACACACACACACACACACACACACACACACACAGTCCAACAGGATGGTCTTTAAGACCAAAATTTTCAATCTAAAGGACAACAGCCGCCTGTTTGTCTAAACCTTAGGGGTCACCAGGCAGCAATTAATATGCATGATGACCCACAGCCCATCCACCAAGACCCCCCCCAGCACACCCACCCCCTCACAGATGAAACACAAGGTACAAAATAAATCGCAATTGCCCCTACAGGTGGACAGTTTGCAAAAAGCAAGGGTGTGATGCAATAAGAGGCTTTCTGCAACCCCATGTCTTGCAGCTTTTACACCCTTAACTGAGTCTGCAAAGTCATACAGCTGGAGAACATGCAAAACAGAGGAGCGCTGGAGGTGTAAAGAGTGTTTGTGAGCATCATCGATAATTGAGCTGGCTATTATACAAACTAGGCGGCACGGTGGGTTAGTGGTTTTGCATGTTCTCCTCTCAGCGCTAGGGATTCAGGTTCGAATCCCCATCTGGGTGGAGTTTCCATGTTCTCCCCGTGTCCGTGTGGGTTTCCTCCGGGTTCTCCGCTTTCCTCCGTCAGTCTAAAAACACGGATCAAGGTCAATTGAATTCACAAAATTGCCCCATATAGAGTGTGTTTGTGTGAGTGTGTGTGTTCAGTGATAGATTGGTGTCCTGTCCTGGGTTGGTGTCCTGTCCGGGGGGGGGCACTGGGTAGATCTCAGGCACTGGGTAGATACACCCAGAACAGGACACCAATCTATAACTGGGCACACACTCACTCACACAGACACACACTATATGGGGCAAATTGAAGAATTCATTTGACTTGATCCATGTTTTTGGACTGTGGGAGGAAATAGGAGAACCCGGAGGAAACCCACGTGGACACGGGGAGAACATGGAAACTCCACCCAGATTGGGATTTGAACCTGAATCCCTAGCGCTGAGAGGAGAACATGCCAACCACTAAGCCAGCGTGCAAACAAGGATGGATTATTCAAACGTTAATAATAAAACGTATGGTTAGATACATTTATATGGCATTCTGGCATTAATACAGCGCTGGGGAAACATTTTATTAATACTAAAAGAATTTCTCTAAAATACGTGTCATCATAGCGTATAATTCGTTTAAATAACGTAACCGCGTTCGTTCACGTTGTCGGCCTTTCTTAATGTTAGATAACGGGGGTCGGGAATTTGTCTCTCTAGACGCACTATGGCTCATTAGTATAACAATGGGCACTAAGTGGCACCCCGCAGGTGAGCGGGGAAACTGCACACAAACACACACCCACGCCGAAAAATCTCGTATTTAACGTACGATTTCTTATATTTAAATCCCTCGCTGCATCACGACGACATCACAGTAGCATTGCTGATCATTCCAACTCCCTCGTACGAATCTAAACGGCTTTATTACGGCTTTATGAACCAAGAAGAGACGTTTAAAGAAGCCGTGTTGTGTGTGGGGTGCTCAGAGATTAACCTCCAGCTACAGTGCCATCTGTCATCGCTTTATCTGGTCTGTACGTTCTACAGTATAAACACTACACGCCGTAGCTATCGCACATGACACAGATAAATGACGAACGCTTTAATCAATGTGGGGGGAAAAAAAAGATAATCATTTTAGGAACAGAATAAGACCAAAGCGATGGATCGGAGGTCACCGTCAGGCAGACGGCAGTCCGGGCTCCGGACCCAGATGTTGTTCACTGTGGACCAAAACCGATAAGCTACTGAAAACGATTGAATTGTCACTGTTTATATTAAATAGTGAAGCGTTTCTTGTATTTACGGTACGGGATTCGCTGTGCAGTAAACTCATTGAGCAATTGCGTTTGTAGTAAGATCACCAAAGGCGCCTCTCGGCCAATCAGATCCGTGCAGATTCAGGAGAGCGGAGAATATACAGACGATGTATGAAGCGGGACGCAGCAGTTAGAGAATAAAAAAAATTATGCATTTTAAGTAAACAAATGAGGTTTAT
>JAFMOD010000077.1:7500-12092 GCA_019802435.1 Corydoras maculifer
AGCACTGCCTCCAATCCTCCTAAATAATATATATATATATAAGATACATAAGATGTAGTTGGTGTATTAGTTAGCATGTTCTCCTCTCGGCGTTCGGGGATCCAGGTTCGAATCCTAATCTAGGTGGAGTGTCCATGTTCTCAACATGACCGTGTGGGATTCCCCCAGGTTCTGGTTTCCACCCACAGTCCAAAGCCATGGATTCAAGGTGAATTCAGTACTCTGAATTGCCCCATAAAGAGTGTGTTTAAGTGAAAGCGTGTCCTGGGTGTATACACGTTCTCCGCTTGATGAGCATGGGGAACCCCGCCGCCACCCTAGTAGATGATGAAGCAGAAGATAATGAAGGAAGTAATAGTTCGGATCCTTACACCTGACTGGCTGAGCTGTGACATCACTGATAATGACACACACCTCTGAGCGCTTCACATTCGTATCAAAGCGTGATATATAATACAATATTTTCCCAATGTTTCTATAAACTGCGTTCTAAAACTTGGCGACTAGATTGCAGTATTTGATTATAAGAGAAATCAGAATCCTGTTACTCAGCGATCAGCGTTCCATTTAAAACCCGGACTAGATTACGTCTTGAAGGACCAGATTATTAGTTTGTTTGTAAGTGTTTTATTAAAGCAATAAGACACTCGAGGTTGTATATTACTGTAATTAAATCATGGGAAAGAGGTGTAACTGTACTCCGCTACACGTTAATAACACCTCTTTACATGATTTATTCCCAATAACGCCATGCTTCATCCTATATTAGGGTCGTGGGGGGGTTCCCCATGCCCATCCAGGGGAGAACGTTTTGGGCGCTGGGCAGTTACACCCAGGACAGGGTGCCAATCTGTCACTGGACACACTCACTATCACACACAAATACACTCTATATGGGGCAATTTGGCGAATTCAATTGACCATGATCCATTTTTTTTGGACTGTGGGAGGAAACTGGAGAATCCGGAGGAAACCCACGTGGACACAGGGAGAACATGGAAACTCTCCCCAGATTGGGGAGATAGATTGGCGCCCTGTCCGCTGTGTATCTGCCCAGCGCCCGAAACGTTCCCGCCGGCAACCCTAGTACAGGATGAAGCGGAAGATAATGGATGGATGGATGGAGGACAAAGAGAAACGACGCAGTGTCTCTGGACAGAAAGAGTTGAGGTCAGGTGTCAACCTGAGGGTGCGGTAGCTCAGAGTGTTGGGCTATCAATCTGAAGGTTGGGGGTTCAAATCCCAGGTCCACCGAAGCGACCAATGTGGGTCCTTGACCAAGACCCTTAACCCTCATTGGTCCAGGGGTGCTGTGGTGAACCCTGTGCTCACTTTGTGTGTCGGCTAAATATTCATTCATTACCTCCCTCTTTATCCTCTATTAGGGTTGCGGGGGGGTTCCCCATGCCCATCCAGGGGAGAGCGTCTCGGGCGCTGGGCAGATACACCCAGGACAGGGCGCCAATCTATCGCTGGGCACACACTCACTCACACAGACACACTCTATATGGGGCAATTTTTGAGAATTTGATTGACTTGATCCATGTTTTTGGACTGTGGGAGGAAACCCACGCAGACACGGGAGAACATGGAAACTCCACCCAGATGGGGATTCGAACCGGGAATCCCTAGTGATGAGAAGAGAATGTGCTAACCACTATGCCACCGTACTGTCGGCTAAATAACCAAATATAAATGTAAATGTCAACGTGAGCCCAAAACAATACAACTGGTTTGCAGGGAGTGAAGAGACTGGACGCTTCACCCGAGACACCCGACAGAGGGGTACGTAAGCCATTTTAAACATTCCCCTATACCATTCCCAAATCCAAGACAAGCAACGTCCTGCAAACCGGAGTTGAGCACAGACATGTACTAAGCCATGCCACACACACCCACACACCCACACACACACACACACCCACACACACATTCCTACACATTAAAGCAACATGTTCCTACTAGCACACACGTCTGCAACGTTCTAGCAGGCCTACAGAGCGGGTTCCCAGATGAAAACGCTCATGCAGTAATTGTCTTAATAACTGGGTTCTTGTGGAATATTTACGGTAAATAAGACTTTGATTGAGAGAGGAAATGGTCGACAGCGCGGCATAATGACAGACCACAACAGATCAGAGATCAGTGGTGGTCCCACCAGCGAGGGGCTCAAAGGAACAAACCCGAAACAAACCCGAAACAAACCCGAGCAGAACGGCGGGTGAGGAAGGAACGTGTGTTTACCGATTCCATGGCTATGTTCACAGGTGAAGGGTTAAAATCCAAGGGGGGAGGGGGGGGCCCAGGCGGCTGCCGCGAAGTCCGGGGAATCCTGCAAAACAATTAGAAAAGAAAGAGCGGGGTTAGTTTACACAACTGGTTTTAAGTTACTGAAGCTATCTAACGGGGGTCGGGGGGTGAGGGGGGGGGGTCGAGGGGGTATACTGTTTCACGCTCAGGTCGAGTTTACGTGATTCTCCCGTTTCCAGGTTTAACAGCAACACGCTTACTTTCAAACGTCACAAATCAGCCGAGTTACCACGACGACGACGGCTCAGTGTAAAGGAAACGGACGGGATAGGCTCAACTATTGGTTGATTCGGGAAACATTCACATTATAAACTGTACGACTTTAAACATGCATTCGATCGAATACATTATAATTATCGTTATTATTACTTTTTGGGCGGCATGGTGGCTTAGTGGTTAGCAGGTTCTCCTCTCAGTGCTGGGGATCCAGGTTTGAATCCCAGTCTGGGTGGAGTTTGCATGTTCTCCTGATATTGTGTGGGTTTTGTTCTCACAATTCAAAAACATGGATTAAAGGTGTATAGGCTGCTCTACATTGCCCCCATAGCATTTGTGCTATGTGTGTGCCTGGTGATAGACTAACACCCTGTCCTGGGTGTATCTGCCCAGCGAATGTCCTAAACATTCTCCACTGGATGGACATGGAGAACCCCATCTACAACCCTAGTACGTAGTATAGGAGTAAGTGAAGGATAATGAGACGAGAAACGGCATGGTGGCTTAGTGGTTTGCATGTTCTCCTCTAAGCGCTAGGGATCCAAGTTCGAATCCCTATCTGGGTGGAGTGTCCATATTGTCCCCGTGTCTTCGTAGGTTTCCTCCGGGTTCTCCGGTTTCCTCCCACAGTCCAAAAACATGGATTTGAGCTCAATTGAATGCTGTTAATTGCCCCATAAAGAGTGTGTTTTTATGTGTTTGTCTGTGTGTGCCCAGCGATAGATTGGCGCCCTGTCCTGGGTGTTTCTACCCAGCGCCCAAAACGTTCTCCCCTGGATGGGCATGGGGAACCCCCCTCCCCGCACTGTTTCACGCTCAGGTTAAGTTTACGTGATTCTCCAGTTTTCAGACTTAACAGCAACACACTTCCTTTCAAACGTTACAAATCAGCCACACACCAAGTTACCACGACGACGACGGCTCAGTTTAAAGGAATCGGACGGGATAGGTTCGCAGTTATTGGTTAATTCAGGAAACATTTACATTATAAACGGTACGACTTTAAATATGCATTTGAATAAATTATCATCATTATAATTACTTTTTGGCCGGCACGGTGGCTTAGCGGCATGGGGCAATTTAGAGCATTTAACTTACTTTGAATTCATGTTTTTGGTGTGTGGGTGGAACCCGGAGAAACTTGGAAACCCCCCCCGTCAGACCCCTTCCCCCTTGTAGAGGCAGATAATAAAAGAATGAATAGTTCTGGTTCTTATGGCGGCAGCACGGTGGCTTAGTGGTTAGCATGTTCTCCTCTCAGTTCTAGGGATTCCCGGTTCGAAATCCCAATCTGGGTGGAGTTTCCATATTCTCACCGTGTCTGCGTGGGTTTCCTCAGGGTTCTCCAGTTCCCTCCCACAGTCCAAAAACATGGCTCAAGTCAATTGAATTCTCCAAACTGCCCCATATAGTGTGTCTGTGTGATTGAGTGTGTGCCCAGCGATAGATTGGCACCCTGTCCTGGGTCTATTTGCCCAGCGCCCGAGATGTTCTCTCCTGGATGGGCATGGGGAACCCCACCGCGACCCTGATAGAGGATAAAGCAGAAGATAATGGATGGATGGAAGGTTCTTATAGTGTGTTTGTAAGAGTTTTATTAAAGTAATAAGACACTCAAGGTTGTGTATTATTGTGAATAAATCACGGTAAACAGGTGTAACTGTACTTCACTACACGTCGTGCCTAATAACACCTCTTTATGTGATTTATTAACAATAATGTCACACCCTCTCGCACCTTCTTGCTTTATTGTGTGATATCACCTGATCACTTACTAAGAAAGCCTTTGCATTACCAGTCCAGTAACCATGGACCATGGTTATATGAGACACAGTGCCAACCAGCTGTCAACCCCCCCCCCCTCCAGCCCCCCTGTAATGTACAACATACTCAGAGTTTAACCTCCTTTATTAATTAGGCGTTTGTGGAAATAAACACTGCGGTTGGTTCCTCTTTCCTTCACTCATTACTCATGACTAAATGAGAAGTGCTGCGTGTCCGGGGAAATTAAAAATGCTTTTTGAAGGGAGGTGCAGTTGCACCCCACCCCCACCCCCCACCCCCGC
>JAFMOD010000077.1:17638-32638 GCA_019802435.1 Corydoras maculifer
ACACACACACACACACACACACACACACACACACACACACACAGCAGTCAGATCAGAGATTATAAGGTAAATAAAGATGACACCAAACAGTAATGTATATTATGACGGGTAGTTGATTCTGATTGGCTGAGCCGTTTGCTCCAGTCTTCAGATTTAAACACAGAGAGCAGCTTCTCTCTCTGAAGGCTGGAAACCATAGGAACTGCATTTCCAAATTTCAACTCTAAATCAGCCAATCTGAATAACAGAATCAGACCAGAGCAATCCCACACAGATCAAAGACAAGACAAATCAAATAAATATCTAAAGCCTTAAGCTGAAGTCATTTTATTTCTTCCTACAAATTTAAAGTTTCAGCAAAAACCACAAAACATCGTGCGACATGCCACACAGAGAGTAACGCAAAGTACAGAACAAGTGAAGCAACTTCAATCCATGATTTCAAGGTGAATTCAATGAAATTGCCCCATATACTATGTGTGTCTCCAGTGATAGATTGGCATCCTGTCCTGGGTGTATCTGCCCAGTACCCGAAACGTTCTCCCCTTGATGGACATCCCCCCCCCTCCCCCCGCGATACTAACAGAGGATAAAGCAGAAGATAACGGATGAATGGCACGGTGGCTAAGTGGTTAGCATGTACCCCGTGTTTCTGTGTTTCCATGTACCCCGTGTCTGTGTGGGTTTCCTCCGGGTTCTCTGGTTTCCTCCCACAGTCCAAAAACATGGATTCAAGGTAAATTGTATTCTCCACATTGCCACATATAGAGTGTGAGTGTGTGTGTGTGTGTCTGTGTGAGTGAGTGTGTGCCCAGTGATAGATTGGCACCCTGTCCTGGGTGTATCTGGCCAGCGCCCGAAAAGTTCTACCCTTGATGGACATGGGGAATCCCCATGTGACCCTGGAAGATGAAAAAGCGGAAGAAAATGGATGGATGGCACGGTGGCTTAGTGGTTAGCATGTTCTCCTCTCAGCGCTGGGGATCCAGGTTCGAATCCCAATCTGGGTGCAGTTTCAATGTTTTCCCCTTATTCGTGTGGGTTTCCTCCGGGTTCTCCGGTTTCCTCCCACAGTCCAAAAACATGGATTCAACACAACTGAATTCTCCAAATTGCCCCATATAGAGTGTGTGTGTCCAGTGATAGATTGGCATCCTGTCCTGGGTGGATCTGCCCAGCGCCTGAAACTGGTTACGGAAGATGGATGGATGGGTTTATTTACTGGTATTTTTTTCATGTCCTGTGTATAATAAAAATTCAAAATATATTTTTTATATATATACTTCAATATTTAAAAATGGGCGGTACGGTGGCTTAGTAGTTTTCACGTTCGCCTCTCAGCGCTAGGGATTCCCGGTTCGAATCCCCATCTGGGTGGAGTTTCCATGTTCTCCCCTTGTCTGCGTGGGTTTCCTCCGGGTTCTCCGGTTTCCTCCCACAGTCCAAAAACATGGATCAAGTCAATTGAGTTCTCCAAATTGCCCCATATAGAGTGTGTTTGTGTGAGTGAGTGTGTGTCCAGCGATGGATTAGCGCCCTGTCCTGGGTTTATCTGCCCAGCGCCCAAGATGCTCTCCCCTGGATGGGCAAGGGTTAGGGTTAGGGTTATCCCTAATAGAGGATAAAGCGGAAGATAATAAATGAATGAATGAATATTTAATTATTATAATATCACATTTTATATACTTTTCAATAGAACTACTGGTATCAAAAAAAAAGTATTTCAGTATTGTGTACTTAACAAAATTTGGAATTTTTTAGGTCGGTTACGGAGCGACACTAATGAACAGTCAGCGGCTGCACTTCCCGATTCCTCTGCTACACACAAAGACTTCACACAGAGAGCACACTGCACATCAAAACCTCCCAACCACAGCAAATAAAACCAGATAAATGCTTCATCATTAGAACGGAGCGTGAACCCGGCGACATCAGATACACAGGAAGACGTGATGACGCTGTCTACACACACACACACACACACACACACACACACACAAAGACATGATGTTATTTTGCATCACGCTTTCACTAGCGAGATAAACCATGATGTACATCCATCCATCCATCATCTTCCGCTTTATCCTATCCAGGGGAGAACGTTTCGGGCGCTGGGCAGATACAACCAGGACAGGGCAATCTATCACTGCACACACTCACTCACACACTCCATATGGGGCAATTTGACGAACTCAATTGACCTTGATCCATGTTTTGGACAGTGGGAGGAAACCGGAGAACCCGGAGGAAACCCACATGGACGTGGGGAGGACATGGAAACTCCACCCAGATTGGGATTCTAGCTCTGAGAGGAGAACATGCTAACCACAAAGCCACCGTGCCACCCTTCATGATGACAATCTAATCCAAATAAAACGAGATTTAAACTGAAAAGCACAAACACAGAATCTACATTTTTATTGGCTCTGAAATAGCACTGCTTAAAACATGTAGTTCCGGTCCTTAAATCTGATTGGCTGAGCCGTTTGTCCAGCCGTGATATTATTGACAAAAACACACACCTCTGAGTGCTTCACATCCATAGTAATGCGTAATATACAATACATTATTTTTCAACAGGTTCTATTTTTAACCTGATGGCAGTGTTTGATTGTTGGAGAAACCGGAATCCTGTTACTCAGCGATCACTTTAAAAACCAGACTATGTACAAACACGTTGCGGAAGACCAGATTATTAACGATTATGCTTTTAATGAATGCATTTATGAATAAAACCTTGTAAGTGTTTTATTAAAGTAATAAAACACTCGAGGTTGTGCATTATTGTAAATAAATCACAAGAAAGAGGTGTAACTTCACGCTGCTACATGTCGTGCCTAATAACACCTCTTTCTGTGAATTATTAACAATAATGCCATGCCCTGTTGTACTGTATTGCTTTATTAAACCACAGTTTTGAACCTTTCTATGAACAGAAGTACAAGGACATCTTAATTGCCTGAACCACCAAAGAGCAATGCGAAAGTGACAGTGGCAAGTAAAAACTCCCTGTTATAGTTGTTTTTTAAGGAGGAAACCTTATGAGGACCAAGACTCAGTGGGGGACTCATCCTCCTTGAGTGGCCGGGCAACATCAACAGCGTAGGACACTAATGTACAATATCCACAATGTCCAAAAATTTTAAAACACTACATCAGTTTGTTCTCATAAAGTCCTTAATACATAGATTTTATGCAGCTGTGGTGATTTTATGACACTTAATTAAACACCGGAATTCAATTATAGAGATATATCCTTTCATTCATTCATTATCTTCCGCTTTATCCTCTATTAGGGTCGTGGTGGGGTTCCTCATGCCCATTCAGGGGAGAACGTCTCGGGCGCTGGGCAGATACACCCAGGACAGTCCGCCAATCAATCGCTGGGCACACACTCACTCACACAGACACACTCTATAGGGGGCAATTTGGAGAATTCAATTGACTTGATCCATGTTTTTGGACTGTGGGGGGAAACCGGAGAACCCGGAGAAAACGCACGCAGACACGTGGAGAACATGGAAACTCCACCCAGATGGGGATTCGAACCGGGAATCCCTAGTGCTGAGAGGCGAACGTGCTAACCACTAAGCCACCGTGCCGCCCTCTAGAGATATATGTCCTATATATTACATTACATTACATTTAGTTATTTAGCAGAAGCTTTTATTCAAAGCGACTTACAAATGAGAACATTACAAGTCAGTAGTTATGAAGAAAACCAACTGCACTATAGGATTATCAAACCTGATTATTATTTGTTGCTGTGCCTTCCCTCCTCCTCCACTTTTTTCTTTTTACAACAGGTATTTGTTAAAAAGATGCGTCTTCAGTAGTCAGTTGGGAAGATCGTTCCACCATATGTCCACTCCTTTCCCACCGCATGATTTACTAGACTTGCTTTTCTATAAACCAAGGACCAGACTTATACATCCATCCATTATTTTCAGCTTTTATCCTCTACTAGGGTCGCGGGTACTAACCATTGATGGTACTAACCATTAAGCCATCGTGCCGCCCCTCTGACAAACATCCATCCATCCATTATCTTCCGCTTTATCCTATATATTAGGGTCGTGGGGGGGGGGTTCCCCATGCCCAACCAGTGGAGAACGTCGGGCGCTGGGCAGATACACCCAGGACAGGGCACCAATCTATCACTGGGCACACACTCACTCACACAGACACACACTATATGGGGCAATTAGGATAATTCAATTGACTTGATGTTGTTGAACTGTGGGAGGAAACCGGAGAACCCGGAGGAAACCCACGCGGACACGAGGAGAACATGAAAACTCCACCCAGATTGGGATTCGAACCAGAAATCCTCAATGTTGAGAGACGAACCTGGAACCCCCAAAGTTGAGTGACGAATGTGCTAACCACTAAGCCACCGTGGCCCCCAGACTCATACAAAATATTAAATTCTATTGTGAACATCAAAAAATAAAACAATCTGTATTCCATTGTGATGATTCTCTCCGGCCAATCAGTGTTCTGCTATGATCTACAAGCAAAATATGTACTTTACGGAACGCAGATCGTTTTTTTTTTTTTTTAACTTCAGTAAAGAATTAAATATTTTTTGTTTATATTCAGTAAAAGCACCGTGTTGCCTTTTGTTAATAAATAAAAATGTTATTTCGTTTTTGCATTAAATAAACAAAAAAAGATAAGAATCTCTGAACTGTTCCTGTGATTTCTGGCTCTTTTATAGTAAAGTTCATTTTTGCATAGTAATCAGAATCTGTGATCGTCTCATTTCTATTCTAGATGTCTTTCTTTAAATTTTCATTTAATAAATAACGAACGTAAGAAACCATGAAACCATTATTCCTGTAATTTCTGGCACTTTTCTAGTAAAACAAATTTTTCTGTGATAATCATAATAATTTCTTAGACAATAATCTGTGACCGTCTCATTTCTATTCTAGATTCTAGTCTTGTATTAAACAGTTCAGCCCATCACTCTGATCTGATCTGACGGCATGGTTGTTGCAGATTATTATACTGAACCAGGATCAGTGGTGCTAGCTGTAGCAGTCCGGCGTTTTTAAAAATTGTTGGTTGGTGCGGCAATTCCTCATTGTGATGGTTTTCTCCGGCCAATCAGTGTTCTGCAGTGATCTACATTTGTGTTACATCTGGTCATTTAGCCGACGCTTTTAGGGTTAAGAGCCTTGCTCAAGGACCCACATTGGTAACTTCAGTGGAGCTGCATTTTCAGCAAAAGCTTTGCTTTGCTTTGTCTTTTTTCAATAACAAAATGTCACTTGGGGCGGCACAGTGGCTTAGTGGTTTGCACGTTCGCCTCTCAGCACTAGGGATTCCCGGTTCGAATCTCCATCTGGGTGGAGTTTCCATGTTCTCCCCGTGTCTGCGTGGGTTTCCTCCAACTTCTGACTGAAGTTAACTGAATTCTCAAAATTGCCCCATATAGAGTGTGTCTGTGTGAGTGAGTGTGTGCCCAGCGATGGATTGGCGCCCTGTCCTGGGTCTATCTTCCCAGCGCCCAAGACGTTCTCCCCTGGATGGGCATGGGGAACCCCACTGCGACCCTAATAGAGGATAAGCGGGAGATAATGATTGAATGAATGAAAATGTCACTTCAGGTTTTATTTAATAAATAACGAACGTAAGAAACCATGAACTATTCCTGTAATTTCTGGCACTTTTCTACTAAATCTAATATTATAATCGTAATAATTTCTTAGACAATAATCTGTGACCGTCTCATTTCTATTCTAGATTCTAGTCTTTTATTAAACAGTTCAGTCCATCACTCCGATCTGATCTGAGGGCATGGTTGTTGCAGATTATTATACTGAACCAGGATCAGTGGCGTTTTTATTTACTTACTTATTTATTTATTATACTTATTATACATTTATACTTATTTATAAATGTCTGAGCATTTTGAGCATGTGGCTTAGGGCCAGTGATTTCTGTCTCTTTTATAGGAAAGTGAATTTTTGCATAGTAATCATAATCAGTGAAGGTCTCATTCCTATTCTAAATTTTTTATTTTCATTTTGTTTTTATTTACTTATATTTTACTTATATAATCAGTGTTCCGCAGCAAATTAATATAATATTTTAATATATTTTAATATTTAAAATAATATTTTAATTTAATATCTTTTGTTTTTCTCAGTAAAAGTACCACATTGTCTTTTTTTAATAACAAAATTTTATTTCGTGTTTGAATTAAATAAATAAAAAGGACAAGACACTGCACTGTTCCTGTGATTTCTTTTATAGTAAAATAAATTTTTGTATAGTAATCATAATCTGTGATGGTCTCATTTCTATTCTAGAGTCTTTCTTTACACAGTTTTCAGTCCATCACTCTGATCTGATCTGACGGCATGGTTGTTGCAGATTATTATACTGAACCAGGATCAGTGGTGCTAGCTGTAGCAGTCTGGCGTTTTTAAAAATTGTTGGTTGGTGCTGCGATTCCTCATTGTGATGATTTTCTCCTGCCAATCAGTGTTCTGCAGTGAATTTAAAACCAAGAATTCCACTCTCACAGCGTATAACCAACAACATACCCCATTATAAAGTTCCACATCACGAACCTGTGAACTTTAATGAAATGAAAAGAGCGAACGGGCCTTCTGTATTTCAAAACTACATTTAACGAGATCCTTAAAGGCATCCTGATGAACAAAACAACCCGGAGAACCATTTTAATCAGCTGAAACCGCCATTCCACTTTATAGCATTTAAAAGCCCGGGCAGATAGGAGAGGCCTTGCTTTTATCCGCTCCCTCCCTGCGCAGAGTGCACGCACTACTGACCTTAAAAGGGAAACTTTGGGCTCGAGGAAGAGCGCTCATGCACTCTGAATTACCCCTCAAAGGCTTGTTTATTTTTGCAGCCCAAAGAGGATGCTTTCACAATTCTCCTGCAGCAAAAAGGAAAGAAACGGCAGTGCAGGGGGATGGACGGGGGGTGGGGGGTGGGGACAGGCTCTCTCACTGCCCACATCCTGGCCCAGCAACTCAAAACATCTCCATAAAAACGGGTAGCGACGAAAACACGCCCCCCCTCAACCCACCCCCGTCCCGATAAGGATGTATATTTAGACTTCGCAACAAACTTCGCAGGAACAAATCGGAGTCCTGGTATGGTTACAATCAGTAAAGAATAAAAAGCCTTGTCGTATTTACGGCATCACAGAAACCGAGATGGAGCTGAAGACCAAAAACAAATCAGCAGAACTTTTAGTTTAAATCACTGGATTAACAGAACAATATGGAACATGATGTCATTTTGCACAATTCGATCCAGATTAAACTGGATTAAAAAGGAAAAAAATCGGCAATTAAACAGAATCTGTTCTTATTAGATCTGAAAAAACAGCTAGTTTATAAAATAGATAGTTCCCGTGCTTAAATCTGATTGGCTGTGCCGTTTGTCCAGCCGTGACGTCACTGATGATAACGCACACCTCTGAGCGCTTCACATTCATATCAATGTGTGATATACAATACATTTTTCTCAATGTTTTTAATAAACTGTGTTGTATAATTTGGCCACAGGATGCCAGTATTCGAGCCTTATAGCAACCGGAAACCTGTTATTCAGCGTTTAGCATTCACTTTGACTAGTTTATTCTATTAATAAACACATTTATAAATCAAACCTGGCTATAAATCAAACCTTTTTTAGTATAATTTGTTTATAATTGTTTTATTGAAGTAATTTAATAGAGGTTGTGTATTATTGTGAATAAAAAAAGAAAAAGGGAAAGAGGTGTAACTGTGCCCTCCTCCGCGGCCCTAATGAATGAATGTGTTTGTGTTTCTGCTTCCATGTTTCAGGAAAAAACTGAAGGTGTAACTGTTATAACGTTATTACTGCGTGTGTTATGTAACGTCGGCTGCACACAAGTAAAAGCAGCGGGACTCATTTAATGAGGGTTCTCCGCGCTCACGTCAGTCTTCACCATGCCGACTGATTCGACTCCACAAAGCACGAAAGAGCAAACGGCCGAAATACGAAAAGTCCTGCAATGACTCAGCAGAACACGAGAACGGCTGAAAGAATCGAACCTGATCACACAGTGCGCCAACAAACCAATCCGATCTGCCGGCTGTTAAGCTATTTTTTTGTATTCTATTCATCGCACACAGCAGCAGGGAGGACGTTTTTAAAGTTTCCCCCGATTTCCTCCCCGTTCGTTCCGGTGAAGGGTCCGGCCTCCATCTTGTTCTGCACTGCATACGGCGGCTCTGGCTCGAGGAAGATGGAAAGGGTGCAGGACCGCTTTTTCCAAAGCTCGCCTCGCAAATTAGATCAGGAGAGTCGCAGATCTGCATTGCAGGATCCGCGTTCAGCCCGGACCGCGGGACTGCCGGAACTCTGCGAGGTGTCCGTCAACATGATGAATTTATTAAAGAGTTTGGATTACAGCCTAATTATTTAAAAGGTTCGATCTCGAGTGACAACCCGGAGTGGGTTTTGGGTTTTTTTGGCTTGTACCATAAATATCTACAGCACTCTGACAAAGCATCAATCAGAGTGAAGCAGAACATGGTTTACACTGTGGCGAGCGCTGCTATTAACGATTATTTAATTTTTTAAGTTTAAATCAGGGTGGCACGGTGGCTTAGTGGTTAGCACGTTCGCCTCTCAGCACTAGGGATTCCCGGTTCGAATCCCCATCTGGGTGGAGTTTCCATGTTCTCCCCGTGTCTGCGTGGGTTTCCTCCGGGTTCTCCGGTTTTCTCCCACAGTCCAAAAACATGGAACAAGTTAATTGAATTCTCAAAATTCCCCCCTATAGAGTGTGTCTGTGTGAGTGAGTGTGTGCCCAGCGATGGATTGGCACCCTGTCCTGGGTCTATCTGCCCAGCGCCCGAGATGTTCTCCCCTGGATGGGCATGGGGAACCCCACCGCGACCCTAATAGAGGATAAGCGGGAGATAATGAATGAAAAGTTTAAATCACCAATAAACCTTCATGTAAGCAATACGGTACGAGAGGGTGCGCATTATAATAAATCATGTAAAGAGGTGTTATTAGACACTCGTGACGTACAGTTAGACCACTTTCCCGTGATTTATTCACAATAATACACAACCTCGCGTGTTGTATTACGTTTAAAAAATGCTTACAAACACACTATAATTAAAAAAATATATAAGGTTAGATTTAAAATAAAGGGGGGCACGGTGTCTTAGTGGTTAGCATGTTCTCCTCTCAGCACTAGGGATTCCAGTATCGAATCCCGATCTGGGTGGAGTTCTCATGTTCTCCCCGTGTCCACGTGGGTTTCCTCCGGGTTCTCCGGTTTCCTCCCACAGTCCAAAAACATGGATCAAGTCAATTGAGCTCTCCAAATTGCCCCATATAGAGTGTGTCTGTGTGAGTGAGTATGTGCCCAGCGATGGATTGGCGCCCTGTCCTGAGTCTATCTGCCCAGCGCCCAAGATTCAATTGAAGTCAATTCAAGAAGATTTAAGAAGTCAATTGAGCTCTCCAAATTGCCCCATATAGAGTGTTTATGCGTGCGTGTCTGTGTGAGTGAGTGTGTGCCCAGCGATAGATTGGCGCCCTGTCCTGGGTGTATCCACCCAGCACTCGAAACGTTCTCCCCTGAATGGGCATGGGGAAACCCCCCATGACCCTAATATAGGATAAAGCAGAAGATAATGAATGAATGTATAAATGAATGAAGATTTCAAAAAGGTCGGCACGGTGGCTTAGTGGTTGGCATGTTCTCCTCTCAGCACTAGGGATTCCCGGTTCGAATCCCCATCTGTGTGTAGTTTCCATGTTCTCCCCGTGTCCACGTGGGTTTCCTCCGGGTTCTCCGGTTTCCTTCCACAGTCCAAAAACATGGATCAAGTGAATTGAGTTCTCCAAATTGCCCCATATAGAGTGTGTGTGTGTGTGTGTGAGTGAGTGAGTGAGTGTGTGCCCAGTGATAGATTGGCACCCTGTTCTGAGTGTATCTGCCCAGCACCCGAAACGTTCTCCCCTGGATGGGCATTGGGAACCCCCCCGCGACCCTAATAGAGGATAAAGTGGAAGATAATGGATGGATGGATTTAAAAAAGTGTTCATCAAAAGTATAATCGTTAATAATCTGGGGTACTACTGAGTAACAGGTTTCCGGTATCTCAAATCAATGCCATCTAGAGGGCAAATTACAGATCACATTGACTTATAGAATACATCAGGAAAAAAATGTATTGTATTTACTGAGGTTATTAGAAAATTATTTGGGGTTTGTTATGTATAATTACATGCGGTGTGTAATTATGTGAACTGCATCTTAATAAAATAAAAAGATTTAGCTAAAAAATAATAATAATAATAATCATAAGCTGCTTAGAGGTCTTGCACTAGTGTAATAAGCTCTGTATAAATAAATACATTTGAACTTGAACATGTTTGTCATGTGATAGACTGCTGACCCGTATGGAATGCACCCCCCCCCCCCCCCGACAAGCCCAGCCCCTGCTTTTAGCTCTGTGGCTGCTGGGATACAGTCCTCACTATTCTACCCATGATGAGCCGTTTCTGACTTTTTTATTTGCCCCACTTGCAGGTTTTGGTTTCAGGTGCTGCATCAGCTCCGTGTTGTAATTGACTGCTGACAAACGATACACACCACACTGAACTGTTTCATAATTCAAAATGCCTGAGGTCACATGACTGCCACGATTTCATCATCTTTAATAGCTGTAATAATTCAGGCCGATTGTTCACAGGTCTCCTGCAGTACATCATCGTCCTGCTGTTCGTCATAACAACATGCGCAACGTAACCATAACGACAGTTCATCGTATTGGAAACTAACCAACGCTTTACATCTTCAAAGCTGAAGGTTATCTACCTGCCCCAAACAATAGGACTGCCTCTCTGGATTATACAAGCCCTTCTATAAGCCATTTCTACGTGCTTTTGCATATAGTATACAACAGTATAAAGGCTTAGTGGTTGGCATGTTCTCCTCTCAGCACTAGGGATTCCAGGTTCGAATCCCAATCTGTGTGGAGCTTCCATGTTCTCCCAGTGTCCGCGTGGGTTTCCTCCGGGTTCTCCGGTTTCCTCCCACAATCCAAAAACTTGGATCAAGGTCAACTGAATTCTCCAAATTGCCCCATATAGAGTGTGTATAGAAGGTGTTTGTATGAGTGAGTGTGTGCCCAGCGATAGATTGGCACCCTGTCCTGGGTCTATCTGCCCAACCCCTGAAACGTTCTTCCCTGGATGGGCATGTGAAACACCCCCCCCCCCCCCCGACCAGAGTAGAGAATAACCCAAAACTTTTTACACTCATTAGACTAAACACACCATTTATTTCCTGAGTTAACCTGTGCTCGCTTCATCCTCCACTCCGGAGATGTGAGATCAGACCAAACTAATCCATTACTGAAGCAATGAGCATGTGCAGTAATCCCTCACATATCGCGGGGGTTACATTCCGGAGACCCCGCCATGTAGCGGCGTTCTAAAGATTGTATTATTTATATGTTTACGGTTTTATAACACGTCCTGCACTCGTATAAACACTTCATATCATATTAAACACTTAACCCTTAACCTCCACTGTTACCCCTGACAATAACCAACAGCCTCGTGACAATCGTGGACGGGGGTTACGTTCCAGAGACCCCGCCATGTAGCGGCGTTCTAATGATTGTATTATTTATATGTTCCCCCCCCCCCCCCCCCCCCCCCCCCCCCCCCCCCCCCCCCCCCCCCCCCCCCCCCCCCCCCCCCCCCCCCCCCCCCCCCCCCCCCCCCCCCCCCCCCCCTAACCTCCATGATCGTGGAGACCTTCAAGTTTCTGGGTTTCTGGGTGTCACCATCTCTCAGGACCTGAAATGGGAGCTTAACATCGGCTCCGTCCTCAAAAAGGCCCAACAGAGGATGTATTTCCTGAGTCTAGTGAGGAAACATGGCTTGCAACAAGATCTGCTGAGGCACTTCTACTCTGCGATTATTGAACCCGTCTTGTGCACTTCCATTACCGTCTGCTTTGGAGCTGCAACACAACAAGACGGGTGCAGATTGCAGAGAACAATTAGAACTGCGGAAAAAAATCATTGGTGCTACTCTGCCCACCCTGCAGGACTCAGACAGAGAAAATCATCATGGACCCCTCACACCCTGGACACAATCTAGTTCAGCTCCACCGTACACCAAGACAACCAGACACTCAAACAGTTTCCTTCCTTGGTCATTTATTGGACGCTTTTATCCAAAGCGACTTACAAGGTGAGCACAGGGTTAATCACAACATCCCTGGAGCAATGAGGGTTAAGGGTCTTACTCAAGGACCCACATTGGTAACTTCAGTGGACCTGGGATCTGAACCCCCAACCTTCAGATTGATAGTCCAACACCCGAACCACTGAGCTACCGCACCCTCTTATAAACAGCTTATAATCATCACTACAGCATAATGCACCTTTCCATATATATTTTATATTATATGTATCATAGGGGATGGCACAATGGCTTAGTTGTTAGCATGTTCTCCTCTCAGCACTAGTGATTCCCGGTTCGAATCCCTATCTCGGAGGAGTTTCCATGTTCTCCCCGTGTCCGTGTGGGTTTCCTCCGGGTTCTCCGGTTTCCTCCCACAGTCCAAAAACATGGAAAATTGCCCCATGGAGAGTATGTCTGTGTGAGTGAGTGTGTGCCCAGCGATGGGTTGGCACAATGTCCTGGGTGTATCTGCCCAGCACTCCTGCATGGGCATGGGGAACCTAATAGAGGATAAAGCGGAAGATAATGGATGGATCTTCCACTTTATCCTCTATTAGGGTCGCGGGGGGGTTCCCCATGCCCATCCAGGGGAGAACGTTTCAGGCACTGGGCAGATACACCCAGGACAGGGTGTCAATCTATCACTGGGCACACACTCACTCACACATACACACTCTATATGGGGCAATTTGGAGAACTCAATTGACTTGATCCATGTTTTTGGACTGTGGGAGGAAACCAGAGAACCCAGAGGAAACCCACGCGGACATGGGGGGGAACATGGAAACTTCACCCAGATGGGGATTCGAACCGGGAATCTCTAGTGCTGAGAGGAGAACATGCCAAGCACTAAGCCACCGTGCCGCTGTGTGTGTAAAATACTTGGCAAAAATAAATGGAAATTTAGTAACATATAAAGCGCAATAAATGCCGCAATAAAGCGAAAACGCTGATACAGAATTAAATATATATAAAAAACAAACCAGCGAGACAGTAAAGCCGCGAGATGTGATCAGTGATATTCTCCGTATGCCTCACTGGAGGAGCCAGAACTGAGAGGTCCACCCCTAGACTCAGCAGATGATATGATATCTGTACAGCGGAGCTTTAAGATGATCACATGTCCACAGGGAGCAGACAGAAGGCACTGTATGTCCTGTGAGGAGCTTTGAGCCGGAGCCGTCCACATCTATGACCCGGCCTTTTGTGAGCGTGCGGATCAAAGTGGTCCAGAATGCATTGAGGGCTTATTGAACGACAGGTGTTCTAATGCTAGCCTAAGAACACAAGACATTTCTTTGTCCGGGTCCGAGCGTCAGATTACCGGAAGCGGCACCATTTAAATAACACCCAGCTTCATTTATTTAGAAGCAACCAGTAGGGGTGCGAATCTCTCGGTGTCTGGCGGTTCGTTTCGATTCCGATTTTTGAGGTCACGATTCGATTCCGAAACGATTTTTTCAGTTCAGATGGTCTTTAAAATTTTTTTTTAATTGTTATTTTAATCGATCGACAAGATGAAACAATGTAAACAAATAGAATACGATTCGATACAGAAACGATTTTCGATTCAGAAACAATTTTTCAGAACAAATGCTCTTTAAATTTTGTTAAAATTTGGCGACTGAAAAGATGAAACAATGTAAACAAACAGAACATTTATTTAAAACAATACTTTCAGGTTCTTCCTGTATCAAATCTTTTTGCATCATTTTATATTTATATAAAAATAGGATTGCGCTAAATTAAAATGAGCAGTGTTAGGTTCGCTTAGTTGCCTGACTTTTTCTTACATAAAAACATCCATCACTGAAGAATAGGGGTGCGAATCTCTCAGTGTCTGGCGGTTCGATTCCGATTTTGAGGTCACGATTTTGAGAAACGATTTTCGACTCAGAAATGATTTTTCAGAACAAATGCTCTTTAAATTTTGTTAAAATTTTGTGATCGACAAGATGAAACGACAATGTAAACAAATACAACATTTATTTAAAACAATACTTTCAGGTTGCTCCCTGTATCAAATCTTTTTGCATCATTTTATATTTATACAAAAACAGGATTGCGCTGAATTAAAATGAGCAGCGTTAGGTTCACTTAGCTGCCGGGCTTTTCTTACATAAAAACATTCATTCATTCATTATCTCCCGCTTATCCTCTATTAGGGTCGCGGTGGGGTTCCCCATGCCCATCCAGGGGAGAACGTCTCGGGCGCTGGGCAGATAGACCCAGGACAGGGCGCCAATCCATCGCTAGGCACACACTCACTCACACAGACACACTCTATATGGGGCAATTTGGAGAACTCAATTGACTTGATCCATGTTTTTGGACTGTGGGAGGAAACCGGAGAACCCGGAGGAAACCCACGCAGACACGGGGAGAACATGGAAACTCCACCCAGATGGGGATTCAAACCGGGAATACCTAGCGCTGAGAGGCGAACGTGCTAACCACTAAGCCACCGTGCCGCCACATAAAAACATCTATCACTGAATAAATAATTCTAAATATATTAATACAGGGTGGCTCAGTGGTTGGCATGTTCTCCTCTCAGCACTAGGGATTCCCGGTTCGAATCCCAATCCATGTTTCCATGTTCTTCCCGTGTCCGCGTGGGTTTCCTGCGGATTCTCCGGTTTCTTCCAATTCAATTGAATTCTCCAAATTGCCCCATATAGAGTGTGTTTGTGTGAGTGAGTGTGTGCCCAGTGATAGACTGGCGCCCTGTCCAGGGTGTAGCTGCCCAGCTAGCATGCTAGC
>JAFMOD010000077.1:37638-45670 GCA_019802435.1 Corydoras maculifer
ATAGCTATCCTAACAATATCGGGTTTTTTTATTTATTAATTATTTATTAATTAAAAATGAAACACTCCCGCGTGTGCACTAGTGTACGATAAACACATACATACACACCCTATTAAAACCATTTCTACAAAAGCTTTCACACCAACATCCTGCAAAAGTCATATATAACTGCATGACTTCCTATTCAACAGGTTTGAATATAGCTATTAGGGCTGCAACTAACGATTATTTTAATAATCGATTAATCAGTCGATTATTTTTTCAATTAATCGGATATAATAATTAAATAAAAAACTCCCATGTCTTTACATTTAATTATTTAGCAGACACTTTTATCCAAAGCGAATTACAATGTAGCATAGTGTGTAAAAAATACTAAATTACACAAATTTGTGTAGCTGTAATGTTACCTAATTCCCATCTAAATGCAACTCATCCTACCTCACTCCTATAGAGGGCATATTTTGTCAAAAAATTAAAACGTGAAACTTGATCATTAATTACTATTGTGTACAAGTTGTATGTATTTAAACACTGCTTAAGATAATTAAATGAAAATAAAATTAACACACATTATTCAGTTAATAACCAAAATCAACATGAAGCGTGCTCTGGTTCTCATAGTGCGAGTGCACCGTTACGTTGATTCACTTCAAAACTAAAGAATCTCGGGATATTACAGTGATTTACTCTGCTGTTAAGCTTCATCCTCGTCAGTGACTCCAGCATGTTGAGTTTCAGGTGGTGTATCATGGTGCATGTCGAATCATTTTCGCAGAGCTCGCATGTTCACGTTCTTTATTTGTGTGAAGCATGAAGTCCAGCATTGGCTGTGTTTCATTTGTACGATTTATCAACTTGTTCTGTTCAACCCGCTATTTTTTCCAGCGTAATTGCAGCGCTGCAGGTGACGTAAGCGGTTCCGACATTGCGAGTAATGCGGAAATCGCACGACCCAACGAATCGATAATGAAATTCGTTATCGACACCTCTCATAATCGATTTTTAGCGATTTTATCGTTCGTTGTTTCAGCCCTGGTGGCGACACGCTGGCTTAGTGGTTAGCACGTACGCCTCTCAGCGCTAGGGATTCCCGGTTCGAATCCCCATCTGTGTGTAGTTTCCATGTTCTTCCTGTGTCCGCGTGGGTTTCCTCCGGGTTCTCCGGTTTCCTCCCACAGTCCAAAAACATGGATCAAGTCAAGTGAATTCTCCAAATTGCCCCATATAGTGTGTGTGTGTGTGTGAGTGAGTGTGTGCCCAGCAATGGATTGGCGCCCTGTCCTGGGTCTATCTGCCCAGCGCCCGAAACGTTCTCCCCTGGATGGGCATGGGGAACACCTCCGCGACCCTTATAGAGGATAAAGCGGGAGATAATGAATGAATGAATGTTTCAGCCCTAATAGCTATAATTACTATACTTTTTTTTTTGGCCTAAACATTTTTAAAGATACGATATGCCTCACTGTACACTACACTACACACATGTGCAAAAAAGCGCACACACACACACACACACACACACACACCCCCCCCCCCCCCCCCCCCCCCCCCCCCCCCCCCCCCCCCCCCCCCCCCCCCCCCCCCCCCCCCCCCCCCCCCCCCCCCCCCCCCCCCCCCCCCCCCCCTCACGTGAAGTCAGCGCTCGGAGAGCGTTCGGCATTTTTCTAATCTATGAGCACATGTAAATATTTACAGAACTGTACGTCCGTGCTGCTGCAAGTCCTAAAAACAATAGTGCGAGGGCTGGAGGGGGAAAAAAAGCAGCCTGGCAGAGACGTAAAAGAGGAAGAAGAGGGAGGAGAGGAAGGGGAAGTAGCCGAATCGGGAATAAGCGCCACGCCTGACACAGTTAGTAGCACTGTTTACTTTGTAGGAGCGCTGGGTTCGGGAAATAAAGAGAAAGAGAGAGCGAGAGAGCAAAAGAGAGAGAGAGAGAACCATTTTTATAAACACCATACATTCTCTAGTCGTCAAGGTAACAGCACTACTGTGCAGAAAAAAACAGCCTGAGCACAAAAAGCCTAATGTTCTTCGTCTTCATCATCATCAGATGCGTGCACACACCTTCTGTACCGTTTCCAAAGCGACGCTGTGGTGTTCATGTGTACCCACCATGAACAAACAGCTTTATCATTTACACTATAACCGCTTATGTAGACACACACACACACACACACACACACGTTCACCTCGGATCAGCTGTCCAGCACACGACTCCTACTCATACGGAAATATTTAATAAAGAATAAATAATATAATTAAAGCCGCGATGTGCAGTAAAAACGGGAACTGTGCAACGAGGGGATGAGTCGCATTTAACCGCTTGATACCCTTCCCCCTCCCCCATATGGACAAAGACACACCTCCTAATAACTGAACTCAGGTGTTACATTCAGTCCTATTCCAACTGTGAGGCAGTAAATTAAGTCTTTTCAGTTCTATTTTTATTATTTACATGACAAAAAACCTTAAATAATGCCCAGCGATGGATTGGCGCCCTGTCCTGGGTGTATCTGCGCAGCGTCCGAAATGTTCTCCCCTATATGGGCATGGGGAAACCCCCCCGCGACCCTAATAGAGGATAAAAGCGGAAGATAATGAATAAATGAATGAATACCTTAAATAAGATTACAGATCTGGTAAAGTACTTAAGGGAGGTACAAAAACACCCATCCATCCATCCATTATCTTCCGCTTTATCCTCTATTAGGGTCGCGGGGGGTTCCAGGGGAGAACATTTTGGGTGCTGGGCAGATACACCCAGGACAGGGCGCCAATCTATCACTGGGCACACACTCACTCACACAGACACATTCTATATGATGCAATTTGGAGAATTCAATTGACCTTGGGCGGCACGGTGGCTTAGTGGTTAGCACATTCGCCTCTCAGCGCTAGGAATTCCCGGTTCTAATCCCCATCTGGGTGGAGTTTCCATGTTCTCCCCGTGTCTGCGTGGGTTTCCTCCGGGTTCTCCGGTTTCCTCCCACAGTCCAAAAACATAGATCAAGTTAATTGAATTCTCAAAAATTGCCCCATTTAGAGTGTGTCTGTGTGAATGAGTGTGTGCCCAGCGATGGATTGGCGCCCTGTCCTGGGTCTATCTGCCCAGCGCCCGAGACGTTCTCACCTGGATGGGCATGGGGAACCCCACCGCGACCCTAATAGAGGATAAGCGGGAGATAATGAATGAATAAATGAACAATTGACCTTGATCTATGTTGGACTGTGGGAGGGAACCGGAGAACCCGGAGGAAACCCACACCGACACGGGGAGAACATGGAAACTCCACCCAGATTGGGATTCGATGTTATATCAGTAAATAATCAGATATTAAATTACATTTAAATAAATCCAGAACTCTGGCTGAAGTATACAGTGCTAAATGTGTTGATTCTTTATGTTCTATTCACCGTTGTTAACCTCATTAACATCATTAACAGGTAAAAATGAGTTTGATTGCGTCTCCATATTAAATTTAGGCAAACATCCAACTAAGTTTATGTTTAAATTATCAGTTAAATCCAAAATCACCACTTACGCTTTGTACTAATTCAGTTTTAAAAACAGTTTTAAAGCAAATGTAAGAATAACGTCTTCAAAAAATGTTGGGATACCAGGTTTGAATTCCGATCTGGGTGGAGTATGGTTGGGTTTCCTCCGGGTTCTCCGGTTTCCTCCCACAGTGCAAAAACTAAAGGACTCAAGGTGAATTAAATTTTCGAATTTTCCCTATGTAGTATGTGTGTGTGTCTGTGTGTGAGCGTGTGTCCAGCGATAGACTGGCGCACTGTCCTGGGTGTATCTGCCCAGCACTCGAAACGTACATCCACTTACTGTACATGTATAATGCTTATTGGTGGGGGTGGGACCCATAGCGCTGCTGCGACTGATCCACTGACATCAGCACAAAACCCACTTACAGTGTCACTGCTGTGGAAGGTATGATTCACCACCCAAATAGTTCCTGTTCGTTGGTGGTCCTGAAGGGATAGTGGTCATTGTAGAACGGAGTAAAAAGCAATAAGGTGTGTAAAGGACAAGCCAGACCAAATAAAAGTAATAATATAATATAGAGGGCGGCACGGTGGCTTAGTGGTTAGCATGTTCTCCTCTCAGCACTAGTGATTCCCGGTTCAGATTCCAAACTGGGTGGAGTTTTCATGTTCTCCCCGTGTCCGCATGGGTTTCCTCCGGGTTCTCCGGTTTTCTCACACAGTCCAAAAACATGGATCAAGTCAAATGAGTTCTCCAAATTGCCCCATATAGAGTTTGTCTGTGTGTGTGAGTGATAGATTGGCACCCTGTCCTGGGTGTATCTGCCCAGAACCCGAAACGTTCTCCCCTGGATGGGTATGGGGAACCCGTGTGACCCTAATAGAGGTTAAAGCGGAAGATGATGGATGGATAGATATAAAAGACAGTGAGTGTGTAAATAAGGATGTGTATCTAATGAAGTGGCCAGTATAGGTTTACTCAACATACTGCATGTATTAAGAATTAATAAGTGTTGACGACAAGCTTAAAAGACACCTATTTTTACAGGGTAATTAGTGCTTTAATGAGACACCCATCCTAATCAGGACTGCAGGGGTCATGATGAGACCAACGCAATGGAACTTCACTATTTAACAGCAGAACATGGTTCCTCCAGCTTTAAAAACCCTTGCTGGCCTTCAGATATACAGTATTCCATCCATTATCTTCCACTTTATCCTCTATCAGGGTCGCGGGGGGGGTTCCCCATGCCCATCAAGGGGAGAACATGGAAACTCCACCCAGATTGGGATTCGAACCCACTCATAAGCACTGAGAGGAGAAGATGCTAATCACCAAGCCACCGTGCTGCCCATGTTAGACAGTATTGTGCCGCTTTATTATAGAATTTTTAAGTCATTTGTATGTAAACGATAGACAGGGTAATTAATGCTTTAATGAGACACCAACCAAGGCAACTGAACCATCCATCCATTATGTTCCGCTTTATTGATATTAGGGTCGGGGGGTTCCCCATGCCCATCCAGGGGAGAACGTCTCGGGAGCTGGGCAGATACACCCAAGACAGGGCGCAAAACTGGGCACACACTCACTCACACAAACACACTCTATATGGGGCAATTTGGAGAACTCAATTTTTAAGTCATTTGTATGTAAACGATAGACAGGGTAATTAATACTTTAATGAGACACCAACCAAGGCAACCGAACCATCCATCCATTATGTTCCGCTTTATTGATATTAGGGTCGGGGGGGTTCCCCATGCCCATCCAGGGGAGAACGTCTCGGGCGCTGGGCAGATACACCCAAGACAGGGCACAAAACTGGGCACACACTCACTCACACAAACACACTCTATATGGGCAATTTGGAGAACTCAATTGACCTGAGCCATGTTTTTGGACTGTGGGAGGAAACCGGAGAACCCAGAGGAAATCCATGTGGACACGGGGAGAACATGGAAACTCCACCCAGATTTGGATTCGAACCAGGAACCAAGGCAACGGAACTTCACTACTTTACAGCAGAACATGGTTCCTTCAGCTTTAAAGACCTTGCGGGGCTTTAGACGTACAGTATGATTTATTATGAGATGTTCTTATGTCGCTTTATTGATCCACTAAAGGGTTCATACAGAATATAACGAGAACGAGTTTTCTATAGAAGACACAGCAAAAAGCAACACGATTCATTTATCCAAACGAATTTCCAATCCAGTGTAGAAAGCGTTTTTTAAAAAAATGAGACTGGACCGGCTCGGTCGCCATGGCAATCTGAACAGCAACTCCAAAGCCTGAATGGCATCTCGTCATAACGTCGAGTCGATTTAGCCCTGACATTTAACACACATTCATTTCTCGCTGCAGTGCAGTATTCATTGAGAAAGAAAAGGTATGGGAGGGGGAGGGGGGGTATTCAGAGAGCTTCTTTCTGAATGCGTACGAAACGCAGAAAGGAGAAGAAAAGCCGTGTTGGAAAATATGAAGGACTCTCTCTATGACAGGACTCACAAGCAATTCATCAAATCGGCCGCTTCAATTAAACCCACTCTGCCGATTGTTTTCGCTCCACTTTTTGAGGACGGATAATAAAAAATGATTCGCATCAATACAAGTCTTCTGGAATCAGGGTGGGATGTTATTTTCCCCAACGTGGGACGACCATCGTGCTAATAACCATCATTATTATTGCATAAGTCATCAGGCTATTTTTCTGATATTAATTCATTAAAGTTTTGAGGGTTAGCACGTCCGCCTCCCAGCGCTGGGATACGGGTTTCGAAACCCCATTCGAGACGTAGTTTCCTCTGGGTTTGCTCCCACAGTCCAAAAACATGGATTCAAAGTAAAGTTAATGCTCTAAATTGCCCCATACAGAATTTGTCTGTCTGTGAGTGAGTGTGCCCAGTGATAGAGTGACACCCTGTCCAGCGTCCGAAACGTTCTCCACTGAATGGGCAACCCTCCCGCGACCCTAGTGGAGGATAAAATGGAAGTGAATTAATAATTAATTGAATGAGTGCTCTATATTGCCCCATATAGAGTATGTCTGTGTGAGTGAGTGTGTGCCCAGTAATAGACAGGCGCCCTGTCCTGGATGTATCTCCCCAGCGCCCGAAACATTCTCCCCTGGATGGGCATGGGGAACCCCCCCCCTGCGACCCTAGTGGAGGATAAAGTGGAAGATAATTAATAATTAAATGAATGAGTGCTCTAAATTGCCCCATATAGAGTGTGTCTGTATGAGTGAGTGTGTGCCCATTAATAGATAGGCGCCCTGTCTTGGATGTATCAGCACAGCGCCTGAAATGTTCTCCCCTGGATGGGCATGGGGAACCCACCCGCGACCCTAGTGGAGGATAAAGTGGAAGATAATGAATGAATGAATGAGTGTTCTAAATTGCCCCATAGAGAGTATGTCTGTGTGAGTGAGTGTATGCCCATTGATAGATTGGTGCCATGTCTTGGGTGCATCTGCCCAGTGCCTGAAACGTTCTGCCCTGGTTGGGCATGGAGAAATCCCCCATGCCCCTAGTGGAGGATAAAGCGGAAGATAATGAAGGAATAAATGAATGAGTGCTCTAAATTGCCCCATATAGAGTATGTCTGTGTGAGTAAGTGTGTGCCCAGTGATAGATTGGCACCATGCCCTGGGTGTATCGGCCCAGCGCCCGAAACGTTCTCCCTTGGATGTGCATGGGGGACCCCCCCCCACACACACACACGACCCTAGTAGAGGATTAAGCAGACGGTAATGGATAAAACATTTGGTATAAAGAACATCAGTGCTTCCTTATAAAACAGACTACGACAGAATCCATGCCAGCAGCATCCTACACAGTAGGCAAAAGGTGCAGGCAATCATGACTAGTATTATTTAGACTACTTTGTTAAATACAACAGTCCCTGCTGCAGAAAAACAACCCCCACAACATGAGGCTACCACCACCCAACTCCTCATTCAGGACGATGCTCTCAGACGTGTAAGATTTTCCCTTTAATGGCCTCTTCATGCCATTTTGTACGGAACTCATTTCACCGTGTGAATGACTCTCTTACCAGGGTTCTGGTTGAGCTACACGTTACATGTCCATCTCTGGGTAACAGAATCCATCTCCTTTCTTTCTTTCTGTATGATGGCTGGACATTTCCATGCTTTTAATATTTGCGTATAACGGCTTGGACCGATAAACATGATAAAAACTCGTTTTTATAATCCATCCATCCATTATTTTCCTCTTTATCCTCTATTAGGGTCGCAGGGGGGGTTCCCCATGCCCATCCAGGGGAGAACGTTTCGGGCGCTGGGCAATCTATCGCTGGGCACACACACACTCACTCAAACACACTCAATTTGCAATTTGGAGAACTCAAATGACTTGATCCATGTTTTTGGACTTTGGGAGGAACCCGGAGAACCCAAAGGAAACCCACGGGGACACGGGGAGAACATGGAAACTCCAGCCAGACTGGGATTCGAACCGGAAATCCCTAGTGCTGAGAGGAGAACATGCTAACCACTAAGCCACC
>JAFMOD010000077.1:67727-105038 GCA_019802435.1 Corydoras maculifer
CAGGACAGGACGCCAATCTATCATTGGGCACACACACTCTATATGAGAATTCAATGTACTTTGAATCCATTGACTGTGGGAGGAAAGCAGAGAACCTGGAGGAAATCCACACGAACACAGGGAGAACATGGAAACTCCACCCAGATTGGGATTCAAAACAGGAATCCCTAGTGCTGAGAGGAGAACATGCTAACCACTAAGCCACCGTGCCGCCCATTAATAATCCATCCATTTTCTTCCGCTTTATCCTCTACCAGGTTCTCCCCATGCCCATCCAGGGGAGAACGTTTCGGGCGCTGGGCAGATAGACCCAGGACAGCACACCAATCAAACGGTGGGGGCACACACTCACTCACACATACACTTTATATGGGGCAATTTAGAGCATTTAATGTACTTTGAATACATGGACTGTGGGAGGAAACTGGAGAACCCATAGGAAACCCACACGGACACGGGGAGAACATGGAAACTCCACCCAAATTGGGATTCGAACCTGGAATCCCTAGTGCTGAGAGGAGAACATGCTAACCACTAAGCCACCCTAAATATTTTTCAACAATATATTTAGCCTATGTAATTTTGCCAACATAAAATTGGCTTATTTAATGGGGTTTTTTTGGCATTTGCTATTTTTCTGTTTGTTTTCGGCCCAAGATATTTATTTCAGTGCATCATTAATTGAAAACATAAAACGCCCACATATGTCAATGGGATTGTTTTATCAGTGTAATTACAAAAGAGATCAGAGAAGAAAGATATGTAGATATTTGGCTGTAATAAAACAAGCTTTGAACAGCTGATGGGTCACAGCTGCAGAGAAAAAAAACACCTGTTAGAAACATTTCAAATCCCAACACAAGTACAGAAGCTTACAACTGTTACAGAGAACCATCCACCATGCTGCAAAATAAATACAGGATTCACAGACTCAGAAACTCCACTATTCACTCACCCATTATCTTCCACATAATCCTCTACTAACTCTGGCTTAGTGGTTAGCATGTTCTCCTCTTGGCGCTAGGGATTCCTGGTTCAAATCCCAATCTGGGTGGAGTTTCCATGATCTCCACGTGTCCACACGGATTTCCTCCCACAGTCCAAAAACATGGATCAAGGTCAATTTGAATTCTCCAAATTGCCCCATATAGAGTGTGTGTGAGTGAGTGTGTGCCCAGCGATAGATTGGTGCCCTGTCCTGGGTGTATCTGCACAGGGCCCGAAACATTCCCCTCTGTATGGCATATGCGAACCCCCCCACCCAGGAAGGAAAAAGCGGAGGATAATGGATGGATATTCCTCTACTAGGGTCGCGGTTGGGCGGGGGTTTCCCATTCCCATCCAGAGGGGAACATTTTGGAAGCTAGGCAGATATACCCAGGACAGGGCGCCAATCTATTACTGGAACACTCACTCACACAGACACACACTATATGGGGGCAATTTAGAGCATTCAATTTACCTTGAGTCCATGTTTTTGGACTGTGGGAGGAAACCGGAGAACCCAAAGCAAACCCACACAAACACGGGGAAAACATGGAAACTCCATCCAGATTGGGATTCGAACCTGGATCCCAAGTGCAGAGAGGAGAACATGCTAATCACCGTGCCGCTCAATTCCACTATTAGCTCCTTTATTATTTTATAAGTCGTGGAGATTAAAGTAACATGAGAATCACAGAGCACTCTGCATCTCTGCATGTTGATGCTGTCATGACAATGTGAGGTGCAGGAAAGGTTCTGTAAAAGTGCACATGCATGTTCCAAAACAAGAAAAGAGCCGCAACATGAGCACATCATAGCCCACATATAAGTAAGCGTGTGGTTTTACTGTTCGGCGAAGACAATTTGCAGGAGGGCAGGAAATGATGAAACATATGTATGTATGCTATGGTTTTCATGCAAATACATCCTACTGCTGGGTGTTTTACCACCGTCTCTGATGTGTGAAGCTTATATGGTTTCCGTGACTTTATACGCCTAAGAGTATGTCCATACAAAACAGGGGTTAAATAAAAATTCTGTTAAATATTGCAGACAAGGGCGGCACGGTGGCTTAGTGGTTGGCATGTTCTCTTGTCAGCACTGGTGATTCCAGGTTCAAATCTCAATCTACGTGGAGTTTCCATGTTCACCCCGTGTCCGCATAGGTGTTCTCCGGGTTCCTCCCACAGTCCAAAAACATGGATTCAATGTAGATTAAATGCTGTAAAATGCCCCATATGGAGTGTGTTTGTGTGTGTGAGTGTGTGCCCAGTGATAGATTGGCACCCTGTCCTTGGTATATCTGCGCAGCGCCCGAAACATTCTCCTCTGGATATGGACATGAGGAACCCCCCGTGACCCTAGTAGAGGAGTAAGCGGTATATAATGAATAAATGAATAAATTGCCCCATATAAAGTGTGTTTGTGTGTGTGTCTGTGTGAGTGAGTGTGTGCCCAGTGATAGATTGGCGTCCTGTCCTGGGTGTATCTGCCAAGCACCCGAAATGTTCTCCACTTGATGGGCATGGAGAGCCCCACCTCAACCCTAGTATAGGATTAAGCAGAAGATAATGAATGAATATTGCAGACATTCTGTTAAGTGGCCATTGACATTCACAGTTGTCGCTCACTATATCAGAGATCCCTTTTCACAGGTTTTTGTTTTTTATAATATATCTAATTCTGTATTACAAAGTTTTAGCTATATAGCGGGATTTTACTTTATATACGTTGTTAAACTGTGTCAATAAATGACTTATTAATTAAATGCCGTGCTTTATCATTAGCTCTAACTGCCTTCCTTGTCTGTTTCTTTTGAGGTGTGACCGGCTTCCTGGAGATCTTCATCCATGGCTCTGCCGACAAACACTGGATGAAACCTGATTATTGATTGGACTGGCGGTCCTGCAGGACGCCCACTAATGGACTCACATATAGTTTTCCAGTTTTTCCATTTGTTTAATATCTGTACATTAGTGTCCTACATTGTTGTTGCTGCCTGGCCGCTCAAGGAGGATGAGTCCCCCACTGAGTCTTGGTCCTCCCAAGGTTTCTTCCTTGAATAACAACATAAAAGGGAGTTTTTTCTTGCCACTGTCGCTTCAGCTTGCTCTTTGGAGGTTTAAAGGCTTTTCATTCTGTAAAGCTGCTTTGTGAAAATGTACTGTTGTAAAAAACGCTATAGAAATAAATAACTTGAACTTGAACTTAACTTAAAATGACATAGGCTTATGAGTGTAGAAAACATTAAGGATTATTTAAAGTGTTTATATTAGTGTGTGAAGGGTTAATAAGAGAGTGGGCAGGGTTTAATGATAAAATAAACAGAACGCCGCTACTTTAGATAGCAGATTTTAACCTATCCCAGTGCTCTCTGGAATGGAACTCGTATGATGTCAGGAAGAGAAATCCATCCATCCATTATCTTCCGCTTTATCCTCTACTAGGTTCCATCCAGCGGAGAACGTTTCAGGCGCTGGGCAGATAGACCCAGGACAGGGCGCCAATCCTTCGCTGGGCACACACTCACTTACACATACACACACACTCTATATGGGGCAATTTGGAGAACTCATAGACCTTAATCCATGTTTTTGGACTGTGGGAGGAAACCAGAGAACCCGGAGGAAACCGATGCAGACATGGGGAGAACATGGAAACTCCACCCAGATTGGGATTCGAACCGGGAATCAGGGAGAGAAATAAATCCAGTCTTTAGAAAGTAACAGTCAGGCTTTAACTCTTAAAGAGTTAAAGATGCTGGCTCTTAAACATTTCCAAACTCTTGCTTCAGCTAGGTTAGTAGTGTGATGGTACTACATTCTCCTAAATACAAAGTGTGTGTGTGTGTGTGTGTGTGTGTGTGTCATGCAATGGGCCGGTAACCTGTCTAGTAGGGTGTTTCCCTCATTCTTGATCCCATAGAGCTCAAGTTGACATGTATTTATTTATACAGCACTTTGAACAATATTAAAGCTTCCTAAAGCAGCTTACCCCTACAGCGCAAGGCAGAGTGTAGATTAGCTGGAATAGGTTGCCATGTGGAGGATTTTTAAGGCAATAATAAAATAGTTTTTACAGTTCTGTTTAGTTGAAATCAATACAACTAAGATCATATGATTAAGAAATAGGTCATGCCGGTAAAAGCACCAGTCTGCCTGAAAGCCGGCTTCAGTTTACAGTTTTTGGTAAACAAATTTCAGTTGCAAATGGTTACAGGCTGCAAGCCGCCTTCGGGCAACCTGCTCAGTGCAAAAGAGATGCTGGTGACGTATTCCATTGTATTTTATAATCACGTATTAATGGGTCAACACACTCGACAAAACCGTGGTAAAGAAATACATTAAAGGGACATATATATTTCCATCTGCACATGACACCTACAGGAGCTTTTTTATTGGCCCCTTTTGCTAATAAACACCTTTCAATATTCTGGATTGGCTTTCTATAAGATTTTACAGTGTGTCTGTTTGCCTTTTCACCCAGAAAGTAAATGCATGTTGGATGAGCCCTGTTTGTGTATATCAGCAGCATATTGGCTATATTATGGCATTGATAAGTTTTGTGACTGAGTATCACAGACTTTAGATCACTAATGGATTCCAAAATGCAAAGTATTTTAGTTGGTGGGATCCTTTCAAACAGCCATCCATCCATCCATTATCTTCCGCATCATCCTATTTCAGAGTCGCGGGGGGTTCCCCATGCCCATCCAGGGCACGTTTCGGGCGCTGGGCAGATACACCCAGGACAGGACGCCAATCTGTCGCTGGACACACACTCACACACACATACACACTCTATATGAGGAAATTTGGAGAACTTATTTGACTTGATCTATGGTTTTGGACTGTGGGAGGAAACCGGAGAACCCGGAGGAAACCCACGTGGACACAGGGAGAACATGGAAACTCCACCCAGATGAGGATTCGAACCGGGAATCCCTAGTGCTGAGAGGCGAACGTGCTAACTACTAAGCCACCGAGCCACCCCCTCCTTTCAAACAATTCTTTCATATTCAACCATCCATCCATCCATCATCTTCCACTTTATCCTCTATTAGGGTCGCAGTGGGGTTCTCCATGCCCATTCAGGGGAGAACGTTTCGGGCACTGGGCAGATACAGCCAGGACAAGAGGCCAATCTATCGCTGGGCACACGCTTACTCACACAAACACACTCTATATAGGGCAATTTGGAGAATTCAATTTACCTTAATCAAGGTTTTTGGACTGTGGGAGGAAACCGGAGAACCCGGGGAGAACATGGAAACTCCACCCAGATTGGGACTCGAACCGGGAATCTCTAGCGCTGAGAGGTGAACGTTCAAACCACTAAGCCACCTTTCCGCTATTTTCAACGATATAAAAGATATTTCTGGTGGTTTTAATGTTTGAGAAGTTGTATAGTATTGGCAGTCTGGATGAGCCCTGACCCACATCTGTCATTTGTTGTCATTTATGCCAGATGTGTTGGATGGGGTTAAGGGGTATTTCTACATCACACTCTCTTTACACTGCCTTTACGGTCCTTCTCCACTGAGCCTTGGTCCTCCCAACGTTTTTTTCAACAACACCAGGGAGTTTTTCCTTGCCACTGTCACTTTGGCTTGCTCTATGGGGGTTAAGGTTGGAACACTGTAGAGCTTCTTCATGATAATGTACCATTGTTAAAAGGGGAGGTATTAAAAAAGCAACTTCCTTGCCAAACTTTTCAGGGATTGAGAGGTGTGTCCCAATACTTTTGTTTGGGAAGAAGCAACAAAACAACAGAATATCCATGACAGGAAGATAATGACAAGATAAATGGTTAACGGTAGCCATTAAACCACTAGGGTTCTGTAAAACCAACAAAGAAACAGACTTCACTGAAAAGACCTGAACTACTTCACTCCTTTTCTCTTCTCAAAGACAATAAGAAACATCTCCATTTTCTTTACAGTACGGGAATTCAAACCGAAGTACAGTTACTGTGAGTAAACTGTGACATGGGTTATGAGTTCAAACTCCAAGTCTCCAAGCTTGTGCAAGGCCCTTAACCCTAATTGCTGGGGCTGTATCATGGCTGACCCTGTACTTTGACCCCAACCACCATGTCGGGATATTTGTACTCTTTGGATGAAAGAAGCTGATGTAATGTAATGCAATATGATGTAATAAAGTCACATTCACTGGAATCAAAAAAGACCAAACCAACGGAAGAAATTCACCTCCATCACTACAAACCATTTAGTTCTATTTAAATCCATCCATTATCTTCCGCTTTATACTCTATTACAGATGCGGGGGGGTTCCCCATGCCCATCCAGGGGAGAACGTCTCGGGCGCTGGGCAGATAGACCCAGAACAGGGTGCCAATCTATCAATCTATTCCTGTACACACACTCACTCACACAGACACACTCTATAAGGGGCAATTCGGAGAATCAGAGAAACCCCATACGGACACGGGGAGATCATGGAAACTCCACCCAGATTGGGATTTGAACCGGGAATCCCTAGAACTGAGAGGAGAACATGCTAACCACTAAGCCACCATGCCGCCTTAAACTCTATATTATTTTAAATAATTGGTATTCACAGTTTTTCAATTTTAGATACAATTTTAAGTTTTGAATCACAGGGCAGCGCGGTGGTTAGTGCTGGGTACACACTCACACACAGACACACTCCATATGGGGCAATTTGGAGAATTCAATTGACTTGATGCATGTTTTTGGACTGTGGGAGGAAACCGGAGAACCCGAAGGAAACCCACGTGGACACGGGGAGAACATGGAAACTCCACCCAGATTCGGGAATCCTAAGGGGCGAGAGGCGAACATGCTAACCACTAAGCCACCGTACTATTTAAATGATGCAGATTATTAAAATGAAAGTGTGTGTCTGCCCAAAGAAGAATTTATAACACTATAACAATAAGTGTTCCTGTGTACTTCTGTTTCTATAGTGTTAATTCACTAGATCTGACGTATCAAGAGAACACAACCTAGAAAATCAACATCACATGACTCTCAATCTGTCTGCTAAAGCTTAAATTTTGCTCCAGTTCTGCCACATCATGGCCCACGCTGTGGATAAGTCGCTTTGGATAAGAGCGTAAATGATCTTCTGTCATGTGACCATGGGACATGCTATTGTAACAATGCAGGCGGCTACAATAACAATATACAGACAATTATTATTATTACAGAAAATGTTATTATTGGCTCTAAAATGTTACTATAAGGTTGAATGATAATCAAGAAATTGTTTTCCATATTTTTAAATGTTACAACAGAATCAAAGTATTCGTATTATTTTTATTATGATTAGTGTGTTTTTTGAAGGTATATTTTAGAGGCAGCACCCACTTGCCTTGTGTGCCGCCAACGGTTCGAGTCCATCGCGATTAAATTCCTGAAACTCAAAATTCTTCTTTTACAATACAATACAATAAATCTAATTAACATAACAATCTAAAGTGTAAATTCAGCCAATTGTTAAGATCCTAATTGGTCGGTCAGAAAAAACTGCATCACCTCCACCTAACCGTATAAAAATAAAACATCGCATTGCTTAACTCAAATAGAATCCACCTAGTACACAAACACATGCACCTTTTAAAAAAACTATTAAAGTAAATGCGTTTCGTAACATTGCCCTAACATATGGCCTACTCTATGTCGTGTAGCGGAGTACAGTTACACCTCTTTCCCATGATTTATTCACAATAATACACATCCTTGAGTGTCTTATTACTTTTATAATATGCTTACAAACATTTATTTATTGTAATTTTACCTCATTAGAAGCATTAACGTTAATAAACTGATCTTCTGCGACGTAAACTAGTCCGGTTTTTAAAAGTGAACACTGACCCCATGTATTGTATATCACGCATTGACACCAATGTGAAGCGCTCAGAGGTGTGTGTTATTGTCAATGATGTCACGGCTGGACAAACGGCTCAGCCAATCAGATATAAGGACCGGAACTACCTTTTTTATATTGGTATTTATGGAACCACTAAGGCTCTAGTTATACCTTTATGATAAGATTGTGTTAAAAATGTCTAAAGTGGGGCGACAATCGTGTTTCAGTGTTTAGCATGTTCTTCTCTCAGTGTTGGGGATCCAGGTTTCCATGTTCTCCCCGTGTTTGTGTGGGTTTCCTCTGGGTTCTCCAGTTTAAAAACATGGCTTTAGGGTAAACTGAATGCTCTAAATTGCCCCATATTGTGTGAGTGTGTGCCCGGTGATAGATTGGCACCCTGTCCTGGGTGTATCTGCCCAGCAACCGAAACATTCGCCCCTGGATGGGCACAGGGAACCCCCCCCCCACAACCCTAATAGAGTATTAAGCGAAACATAAGCGAAGCTTAGTTTGATTTTAATCTTTTAACTCAGAATCTGGACGTCATTCTGCACAAAATAAGTTCATGCAACAACAATAATCTGTTAATATCTGCTTTTAACAGAGCATAACTTTTATCGGTCACATGACCTTTCAAGGGCGGCACGGTGGCTTAGTGGTTAGCATGTTCGCCTCTTAGCACTAGGGATACCCGGTTCGAATCCCTATCTGGGTGGAGTTTCCATGTTCTCCCCAGTTTCCACGTTTCCTCCCACAGTCCAAAAACATGGATTACCTCAATTGAATTCTCCAAATTGCCCCATATAGAGTGTGTATGCGTGCGTGTCTGTGTGAGTGTGTGCCCAGCGATAGATTGGCGCCCCTGCCTGGGTGTATCTGCCCAGCGCCCAAAACGTTCTCCCCTGGATGGGCATGGGGAACCCCACCGCGAGCCTAATATAGGATAAAGCAGAAGATAATGGTTGGATGGATGAATGACCTTTTAAACAACGTCCACTCTCATTCACACAACAAAAGACTGCAAGAACCCCAACTAATGTGTGGTAACGCAGAACCTGAGAGAGCACCATGGCTGTGCTGGATAACAGAAGCCTGGATTTCATTTCTATAATTATAATACAGCTCGAAAAAGTCTATTTACATATCTCAGAAAAGAAATAAATGCCGATGGGTTACGCAATGGACATATATGACTCACTGTCTTGTGGGAAAACACTCCATGGCCCAATTTGCAAGAAGTTATGCAATAACCGAGTACATGAGTCAAAGCTTCGAAAATATACATAATCCTAGGCCGTTGTGCCAAACTAATCCACACACTGCTGGCCTCGATGCTCCAGTGCACTGCACCTATTCTTTAGAACCGTTTTAGCACAGTGGCTTTCCAAAATACTAAGACTACCAAAACAAAGCGGGAGTTTAGGTTACCAGCAGTGTTTCATCACCCTGTGAACAGAACATGACGCTTCCTCTCATACGACAGAGAAACTGCAAACCCTCGGTTACCATCAACACAGAAAGGATAGGAGTTTATTTTTTAAAGCAACAAATTCATTGACAAACTTGATATTTGCTCTAGAAAATGATGGCGAATGAGAAATGTGTTCTGAGGAGCTGCAGCTTTCAAAGGGCTTCACAGTCTGGAGACCATTTCCTGTTTTTTTTTTATGTTGGAAAGCAAGACAATGCTCCATCTTAAAGGTAACACGAGACAGGTACTGAGAAACAGGCCAAACAAGTACTGATGTTGACGTGGACGTTGTTTGAAAGGTCATTCATCCATCCAACCATTATCTTCCGCTTTATCCTATATTAGGGTCGCGGTGGGGTTCCCCATGCCCATCCAGGGGAGAACGTTTTAAGCGCTGGGCAGATACACCCAGGACAGGGCACCAATCTATTGCTGGGCACACACTCACACAGACACGCACACATACACACACTACATGGGGCAATTTGGAGAACTCAATTGAATTGATCCATGTTTTTGGACTGTGGGAGGAAACCGGAGAACCCGGAGGAAACCCACGCGGACACGGGGAGAACATGGAAACTCCACCCAGATGGGGATTCGAACCGGGTATCCCTAGTGCTGAGAGGCGAACGTGCTAACCACTAAGCCACCGTGTCACCCTTGAAAGGTCATGTGACCGATCAAAGTTATGCTCTATTAAAAGCAGATATTAACAGATTATTGTTGTTGCATGAACTTATTTTGTGCAGAATGACGTCCAGATTCTGAGTTAAAAGATTAAAATCAAACTAAGCTGGAAAAAAGATTATTATTATTATTATTATTTTTTTTTTTTACGTTGGAAAGCAAGACAATGCTCCATCTTGAAGGTAACACGAGACAGGTACTGAGAAACAGGCCAAACAAGTACTGATCGGCACGAATACAGACCATAATGCAAGGAATCAAAATACGAAAATACGATTGGCTTAGAAAATCCATATACAAAACCCTCTATTTTTTAGACAAATAGGATTCCAAAAAAGTTGGGACACTAAACCAATTGTGAATGAAAACTGAATGCAATAATGTGGATATGGCAAATGTCAAAACTGTATTCAGAATAGAACACAAATCACAGATCAATAGTTTAAACCGAGAGAATGGATCAATTAGGGGTGCTGAAAAAAAACGATTCTTCAAAGACGAAACGATTCAAAAATGCCCAAGAAGCGATTTTTAAAAAATGCGTTTAAGTTTTATTTTTTGGCGCCCCCCCCCCCTCCCGAGCGTACTGCATATCACATTACGTATCTGCTCGGCAAGCTTGTTAAATAGCTCCCGTTGTAGTTCGCTAGCATGCTAGTTCATGATAGCGGGAAGCAAGGAGAAGGGGGAGAGCGTGATTCGATTCCCCCGTCATCGTTAAAGCCAGTGCTTGGCTTTTAAAGCCAGGAAGAGAGAGAGAGCTCGACATGTTTACAACGAGTGGAACATGAAATACAGGTACTTTGGAAATACGAGAAATGCGCGAGCTCTTTTTGTGCGACATCAAGAAGCTGAAAATATATTTGATATTTAAGGTTAAGTTTTGAAAATGTAGCGAATGTTGGTGCAATATAGTTAAAAAGACTGAAGTATGGATTTTATGTTTAAGTTTTAAAGATTTGTAAAATCTAAATGCACTCTGACTGTACAGTCTGTATTTTAGTTGCAATTAAAGGTGAATGCACCATGGTAAACTTTTGTAATAATATATTTTGAATTATTTGTTCAGTGAAAGGTGTTTATGTAAGAAAAAGCCCGGCAGCTAAGCGAACCTAACACTGCTCATTTTAATTTAGCGCAATCCAATTTTTGTATAAATATAAAATGATGCAAAAAGATTTGATACAGGGAGCAACCTGAAAGTATTGTTTTAAATAAATGTTCTATTTGTTTACATAGTCGATCACATGATTTAAACCAAATTTAAAGACCATTTGACCCGAAAAATCGTTTCTGAATCGAGAATCGATTATGGTTTGAATCGTGACCTCAAAAATCAGAATCGAATTGCCGGACACTGAAATATATAAATATATATACACACTATATAAAACACTACATAAAAATATAATAGAATTTCATGGCATCAACAGATCCCAAAAAATCTGTTGGGGGCACGGCCATTTTCACCACCGTGTGGCATCCTCCCTTCTTCTTACAACACTCAACAGACGTCTGGGGAAAGAGGAGACCAGTTTCTCAAGTTTAGAAATAGGAATGCTCTCCCATTCACGTCTAATACAGGCCTCTTGTTCAATCGCCTTGGACATTCTTTGTCGCACCTTCCTCTTTACGATGCGCCAAATGTTCTCTATAGGTGAAAGTTCTGGACTGCAGGCTGGCCATTTCAGTACCCGGATCCTTCTCCTATGGAGCCATGATGTTGTGGTCGCTGCAGAATGTGGTCTGGCATTATCTTGTTAAAAAATAAGAGTCATTCCTGAAGGAGATGACATCTAGATGGAAGCATATGTTGTTCTAGAACCTGAACATAGTTCTCTGCATTAATGGTACCTTTCCAGACATACAAGCTGCCCATGCAACCCCATACCATCAGTGATGCGGGCTTCTTAACGGAGCATTGATAACAACTTGGGTTATCCTTGTCCTCTCTGGTCCGGATGACAAGGCATCCCGGTGTTCCATAAAGAACTTCAAATCATGACTCATCTGACCCCAGAACAGTCTTCCATTTGGCCACACTCCATTTGAAATGACTTTCACTAGCCTAATACTCTAAAACTGTTTACAATGCGATAAGCTGTGTTTCGAAAGCGCGATTACAGTTCGAGACGTGTAGCATCGAACAAAACAAAATGTTTACTTACAGCAGTCCAGACCAATTCCATAGTTTACGGTTAAGAAAAGGGTCATGTGATCGGGATGTGGTGAATGAGGGAAGGAAACGTCTACGCTGGAGCGTAACAAAGCCGTTTACGACCTAAAACAGCGTTGCCAGTGCTTTCAAAGGTCACTTTTAATGGATGTGATAACTCCAGAGTGGTGTGGACTTAACAGAGCAACAATGACAGTTTAAGAATGAAAATGGATGCATGTGGACCCGCCTTCTTCATCACATGACCACCTGATCACAATAGCGTTTTGACAAGTCAATGATTTAGATTCCAACTACTGAGCAGAGTAGATAAATAATCGGATTCGTGGGGCCCTGCAACTGCCGACAGCAATGTCCAACAAATCAGTGTGTTTTAGTCCAGGGGTTCTCAACGGATCTCAGACTGGGACCCACATGTTCTCATGGTAATTACGTTGCGAGCCACATTTATAGAATACAAACCAAACTAATTAATTATTTTTAAATATACTTAAATATACAAAAACACATTGAAACATACATAAGCATGGCAAGTGAATCTTAAAAACACTTGAGAACACAAACAGAACTGAGAAATGAAATAAACAGTTATTTCATAATGGTTTAGTGGTTAGCATGTTCTCCTCTCAGCAATAGGGATTCCCGGTTCGAATCCCAATCTGGGTGGAGTTTCCTGTTCCTGTTCTTCCTGTGTACGCATGTCCTCCCACAGTCTAAAAACATGGATCAAGGTCAATTGAATTCTCCAAATTGCCCCATATAGAGTGTGTCTGTGTGAGTGAGTACATGCCTAGGGATCGATTGGCACCCTGTCCTGGGTGTATCTGCCCAGCGCCTGGATGGGCATGGGGAATCTCCCCCGCGACAATAATAGAGGAAAAAGTGGAAGATAATGGATGAATGAGTTATTTTATAATCTTTTATAAAAAAATAATATGAAAGACCATTGTAAATAGTATCTAAACATTTCAATTGAACAGCACTCCCATTTCTCTTCATCAGTTTTTGATCCTAATAAACTCATTTGCCATAATTGAACTTTATCGTGGGCGGCACGGTGGCTTAGTGGTTAGCACGTTCGCCTCTCAGCTCTAGGGATTCCCGGTTCTAATTCTCATCTGGGTGGAGTTTCCATGTTCTCCCCGTGTCTGCGTGGGTTTCCTCCGGGTTCTCCAGTTTCCTCCCACAGTCCAAAAACATGGATCAAGTTAATTGAATTCTTAAAATTGCCCCATATAGAGTGTATCTGTGTGAGTGAGTGTGTGCCCAGCGATGGATTGGCACCCTGTATTGAGTCTATCTGCCCAGCGCCCAAGACGTTCTCCCCTGGATGGGCATGGGGAACCCCCCCCCGACCCTAATATAGGATAAAGCGGGAGATAATGAATAATGAATGAATGAACTTTATCGTGGACGACGACTCCATACACAAGGCCGATTTCGGCGATCTCAACACCGTTCTCATATTTTTTATGTTTTGCTTCTTTAAATCAATCGTGTTTCTTTTATGAGCTGCTGGCTCTGGAAATTTGTTTTGGTCTCTTGATGGAGCTGAAAGCAAAGCGTTAATTTCACTTCTCAAGGGAAACTCAACGGCAACAATGAGACGCCTTCATGTCACATGATCACGCCGATTAAACTTAAAGCAACTCACGAAAACACAGACGTCATTTTCACAGGAAGAAAGAAAAACCAATGAACACAGAATCCGGTGATATCCCAAGTCAACGGAAACAGAGCTTCCACTGTGTTTTTTTTTTTTTTTATAAGCGACCCACTCAGAAAGTGTCCGCGACCCACCATTTGTGTTTTTTGTTGTTTTCTTCAACCCACAACAGGGTGTCAACAAAACGCAAACAAAACACAATCTGGTGCAAGATTACTCTTTTTAACTCTTATTTATGATCATCTATAAAACAAATGTTCATTTAATCAAATTGGTCCAAAATTATTTGTTTACTTGTTGTGCATTGTTAGAATTCATTCATTCATTCATTATCTTCCGTTTATCCTCTATTAGGGTCGCAGTGGGGTTCCCCATGCCCATCCAGGGGAGAACGTCTCGGGTGCTGGGCAGATAGACCCAGGACAGGGCGCCAATCCATCGCTGGGCACACACTCACTCACACAGACACACTCTATATGGGGCAATTTTTGAGAATTCAATTAACCTGAACCATGTTTTTGGACTGTGGGAGGAAACCGGAGAACCCGGAGGAAACCCACGCAGACACGGGGAGAACATGGAAACTCCACCCAGATGGGGATTCGAACCGGGAATCCCTAGCGCTGAGAGGCGAACGTGCTAACCACTAAGCCACCCCATTGTTAGGGGCCCCATTGTTAGAATTATCCCACATATTTCATATTTCGATCAAATCCATCTGGTGATACACTCATGAATGACAATCAGCTTATACTATACAATCCTATACAAACTGTACAACACGCGACACCAAGTCCATTAAAAATCACACAATCGCTTTGAACGCAATACAATAACACACCCCCACAAAATCAGTTACTGCCGCGCACAGAATTATCCATCGCTCAAAGAATACCTGCTCTGTGGGGGGCCCTCCGGGGACCTGATCATTAGAGAACAAAGTAGAGGAGAAATAAACACAAGCAAAGAAACAAACAGACTACAGTCTGTAACTACAGCATAACAAAGTTTTGCTCATACGTGTCAAACTCCAGACCCGTGGGTCATATCCGGCCCGTAATACAATTCTTATTTAAAGAATTATCTAAAGATTAAATTTATTTTTCTAAAATGGTCCAAGAACAAAGAAAACAAAATGTTTTTGTTTGAACTTTTGTGGAAAAGCAGTTCCATCCATCCATCCATTATCTTCTGCTTTATCCTTTACTAGGGTTGCTGGGGAAAGTTTTGCGCACTGGGCAGATACACCCAGGACAGGACGCCAATCTATCACTGGGCACACTCACTCACACAGACACACACAAACACACTCTATATGGGGCAATTTGGAGAATTCAACTGACCTTGATCCATGTTTTTAAACTGTGGGAGGAAACCAAAGAACCCAGAGGAAACCCATGCGGACACAGGGAGAAAATGGAAACTCCCAGATTGGGATTCGGACCTGGAATCCTTAGCGCTGAGAGGAGAACATTCTAACCACTAAGCCATCGTGCCGCACTGGAAAAGCATCATTTTAATTTTATTTATTTCATTTATTTGCAGCAGGTTCATAGTTGTAACTTTAATAATTTTGAGAAGAGATATTGTTACAGAGCGACTTAGCGGTTAGCACGTTCAACTCTCAGCATTACCAATTCTAGGTTCGAATCCCAATCTGGGTGGAGTTTCCATGTTCTCCCCGTGTCCGCGTGGGTTTTCTCTGGGTTCTTTGGTTTCCTCCCACATTCTAAAAACATGGATCAAGGCCCCATGTATTGGCTTAGCGTAGCATTCATAAATATATGAATGCTCTAAATTGCCCCATATAGAGTGCGTCCAGTGATAGATTGGCACACTGTCCTGGGTGTGTCTGCCCGGCGCCCGAGACGTTCTCCCCTGGATGGTCATAGGGAACCCCCCCCCCCCCCGCGACCCTAAAAGAGTATAAAGTGGAAGATAAATGAATGCAAAGCATTTTAAGTTCTATAAAGTTTATTTATCAGGGAAAATTATTCTGTTTGCTTTTGATGTTGAGAAAACATTTACTTTCCGTGTGTTTAAGAAATGTTTATCCAATTCGACCCGCCACCCAAAGTGTGCTTTGAGTTTTGGCCCCCGGTGCAATTGGGTTCGAGACTCTGGTTTAGCTGACGTGGAAACGATGAGATTGCCCTAATAAAGTGGCCAGTGCGTACTGCTAAAAAATAATAACTCACAATAACAGGTCTGTAGAATAAACACATAGCTAAGAAATCTTTACATATTTTCTAGTATTCAAATATATTCTCTGGGCATGAACTAAACATGTAAATAACCTTCCACTCCTCAGACAGCGCGAGAAGAACAGACGGCTGATTGGAAACGCAGGAGAACGTATGACTGCAAGCCTTTTCTGAAAAGAACCTGAGGATCCATGAGTACTCCATTCATTCACTATCTTCCGCTTTATCCTATATAAGGGTCGCGGTGGGGTTCCCCATGCCCATCCAGGGGAGAATGTTTCGGGCGCACGGCAGATACGCCCAGGACAGGACGCCAATCTATTGCTGGGCACACACTCACTCACACAGACACTCTACACGGAGCAATTTGGAGAACTCTATTGTGTGGAGGAAACCGGAGAACCCAGAGGAAACCCACGCGGACACGTGGAGAACATGGAAAGTCCACCCAGATGGGGTTTCGAACCGGGAATCCCTAGTGCTGAGAGGCGAACGTGCTAACCACTAAGCCACTAAAAAGTAAAAAAAATGAATCTGGTATTTCATTTTTCAGTTTTTTAGCCATCACAACAAGACAGCAGAGATGCCCATCACTGCGATAATAATAATAGTAATTATTATTATTATTATTATTATAATTCCAACCCGATCATCAATCTGTACCAAATGTTAAGGGGCCACAGTATGACCCCTGAACAAGAACACAAACAAGGATTCAGCAAACGTGCTAGTGGATTCACACACATGTTGTGCAATGAATCAGCAGAGAGCCTTCAGACTGACAGCGCATGGTAACCTTCACTGCAGCCACACTGAGCATGTCTGCAGTTCCCTCACATCCACACGGTTTGATTCCTGCACAGCTCCTGCACATAAACACGACATCAGGGCTTTTATAATAATAAATAAGCTCTTTCTAAAATCATCTAGGATTCCTCCGAACTCTCGGTTTCTGGGTTAAGTCCAGCAAAGGATCCCGTAAAAGGGGGGGAAGCTATAATGTAGGCTTCTATTCTGATTAGATCCCTGAAAGCCAGTAAGACACGCTCGGTTTTCTGACTCAGCATCAGCTCTACCTCATTAACCAGAGTTTCCAGCGTCTCCTGTTACTAAACACGAGCAGTCCCGCAATTACCTCCCAAATCCAACACTCCATTCAGCACAAGAGCGAGGGCTGAAGGGTTAAACAGCATGAGAATAAGCCAAAAAATTTTTTTTTTGCTGCTTCTCCCACACAAACCGTGCGGGGCAAAAGTATGTGGACGTGAACAGGCAAGGAGAAGAAGCATCAAAATGTGAATAAAATAAAAATAAATGTCATAAAATAGGTATATATGTTTATGACTTAGTATATAATATATAAAATAGGTATATATGTTTATGACTTAGTATATAATATATAAAATAGGTATATATGTTTATGACTTAGTATATAATATATAAAATAGGTATATATGTTTATGAAATTGTATATAATATATGTTCTGCAGTTTAAAAACAGTAAATCAGAGTGAAAGCTGTGAGTGAGAGCTGGAAGTAGCAGAAATAAAGCTGCTGTGATTTTCTTTATTAGAGATGAAGGATGGACAAGACTAGAAATGAGTTTATTAGCGTAGGACAGTGCAGGTAGGATGTTTTGGGGATTAAGTTAGCGAGCTGAGACTGAGATGCAGATGGAGGTTCTGACTCAGCATCAACCATCCATCATCTTCCGCTTTATCCTCTACTAGGTTCCCCATGCCCATCCAGGGGAGAACGTTTGGGGCGCTGGGCAGATACACCCAGGACAGTGCGCCAATCTATCACTGGGCACAGTCACTCAAAAGGACACAAACACACTATATAAGACAAATTAGGGCATTTATCCATGATCCATGTTTTTGGACTGTGGGAGGAAACCGTAGAACCAGAAGGAAACCCATGTGAACATGGGGAGAACATGGTAACTCCACATTGATTGGGATTCGAACCGGGAATCCTTAGCAGTAGGGAATGCCCATGCCCTTCCAGGGGAGAGCCTTTCGGGCGCTGGGCAGATACACCCAGGACAGGGTGCCAATCTATCACTGGACACACTCACTCACACAGACACACACACTATAGATGGGGCAATTTGGAGCATTCATTTGACCTTGATGCATGTTTAACCCGGAGGAAACCCACGTGGACACGAGTAGAACATGCAAACTCCACCCAGATTGGGATTCAAACCTGGAATCCCTAACGCTGAGAGGAGAACATGCCAACACCACCAACACTCTACCTCATTAATCCGTTTCCAGCGTCTCCCGTCACTAAACACGAGCAGTCCCGCAATTAACTTCCTAATCCAACCCTCCTGAAGGGGTTAAAGGGTTAAAGAGCAGGCGAATGAGCCAAAACCCCTCTATTTTGCAGCTTCTCCCACACGAACCGTGCGGGCAAAAGTATGTGGACACGACCACGCAACCTCCCTGCTGTATTAAAGCCCGCTTTGCTGAAATGCATGCTAAAGAGGATCAGGACGTCCCCCGTGTGTACTCACCTTCGTGTAAATAGGGAGCTCCGGCTACAAAACGAGAACAAAATTAAGGATCCATCCGAGGCTTGCTTGCTTTGCCCATTTGAGGCCTTCCGAATCAGCGAGCTCGAGTTGCAAGGTATCCGGGAGGGGCGACGCACATTTCCGCCCCGCTTGCTACGAGCCTCGCCGCGAAGACGAGGTGTGCTAAGTGTGCTAAGATAAATCCCGAAACAATGCTCTCCGCGTGAATTTTCCCCCAAAAAAAGATTACACCATTTCCAAACGGTTGTTCGAGCAAATAGTGTTTTGGAAAGCTTAGCTTAAAGATTAGGAAAAGGAAAAAAAATCCGCTGCGAGACAAAATAATCCTCCGTGTTTTCCTCAGACTCGTCTCTCTGGCGGCTCTGACTGGAACTGACGGACAGAGACGCCGCGATAGGCTACTGCATATGGGCGGGAACTGTTTACTCCCTCCGGCTGTCGAGCGCGATACAAAAAGCATAGGGAATAAAGCGTAGGCCACCTGATTGACTTTACAGAGAATTGATATACACGGCTATCTAGTGCGCCTATATAGGGATAGTTAGAGGAATATGAAACGAGGCCAGTGAAATCGCCGCCATAGTGGCTCACAAGGGCAAAACATTTGGTGGGAACGCTTGGGAATTAGTTGAGCCAAAATGGCGCCGGCGCTGTTTTAAAAAAACAATAATAAACACATATAAAGACATTATTATTATTATTATTATTATTATTATTATTATTATTATTATTATTATTATTAAATTACAAATAGATATCAAATAGGTCTATATGTTTTTTTTTAATATAAATTGTATGTAATGAAATATATAATGTGATGTTATTGGTTTCCTCCGGGTTCTCCGGTTTCCTCCCACAGTCCAAAAACGTGGATCAAGTCATTTGAATTCTCCAAATTGCCCCGTATATAGTGTGTTTGTGTGCGTGAGTTTGCCCACTGATGGATTGGCGTCCTGTCCTGGGTGTATCTGCCTAGCGCCTGAGATATTCTCTATTGGATGGGCATGGGGAACCCCCCGCGACCCTAATAGAGGATAAAGCGGAATATAATGGATGGATGGATGGATATGATGTTATTAAATTATTACATATATTATCAATAATAAATATATATCCATCCATCCATCCACTATATTCCACTTTATCCTCTACTAGGGTCGTAGGGGGTTCCCCATGCCCATCCAGGGGAGAACGTTTTGGGCGCTGGGCAGATACACCCAGGACAGGGCGCCAATCTAATGCTGGGCACACACTCACTCACTCACACTGACACACACGCACACAAACACACAAACACACTCTATATGGGGCAATTTGGAGAATTCAATTGACTTGATCCAGATTTTTTGACTGTGGGAGGAGACCAGAGAACCCGGAGAAAACCCACGCGGACACGGGGAGAACATGGAAACGCCACCCAGATTGGGATTCGAACCCGGAATCCCTAGCGCTGAGAGGAGAACATGCTAACCACTATGCCACTATGCCGCCTATAAATAAATAAATATATATATATATATATATAGGCGGCACGGTGGCTTAGTGGTTAGCACATTCGCCTCTCAGCGCTAGGGATTCCCGGTTCGAATCCCCATCTGGGTGGAGTTTCCATGTTCTCCCCGTGTCTGCGTGGGTTTCCTCCGGGTTCTCCGGTTTCCTCCCACAGTCCAAAAACATGGATCAAGTTAATTGAATTCTCCAAATTGCCCCGTTTAGAGTGTGTCTGTGTGAGTGAGTGTGTGCCCAGCCCCCCCCCCCCCCCCCCCCCCCCCCCCCCCCCCCCCCCCCCCCCCCCCCCCCCCCCCCCCCCCCCCCCCCCCCCCCCCCCCCCCCCCCCCCCCCCCCCCAGGAGGGTGTTTTGGGGACTGAGTTAGCGAGGTGAGACTGAGGTGATTTGGACCTGTACAGAGGACAGATGAGATAGAGATGGAGGATAGTCAGGATGGAGAATAATGCTCTGCTGTGGTGACTCTTAAATCTGAACAACAAGGAGGAAAAATGGTTTTAAATCTGAAGTGTTTAAAGTGCTTTATTTTTTTGTGTTTACTCAGAAGAATGTGTAATTTTTAACGTATTTGTGCATTAATATATATATATATATATATATATATATATATATATATATATATATATATATGGCACCCGGGGGAGCAGTTGGGCTTTGCCTTGCTCGAGGGCACTTTACCCATGGTATTTGGTGGGACCAGGAATCGAACCAGGGACATTCAGGTCACAAGGCTGGCTCCTTAAACACAAGGCTATGACTGCCCCTGTTAATACGTTATTAATAAATATTAAAACATTTACAGATACAGATGGTTCTGTTAAAACATAATAAAGTTAGATAATAAACTGTATAAAGTTCGTCATACTTTTCAACATGAAACCTGATAGAACACAATTGCAAGGGTTTTGCAATGGCGCCATCTACAGGGCAATGTCCTGCCTGCGCAGTCTGAGTATATATCTGCTGTGAATAATTCATCCATCCATTATCTTTCACTTTATCCTATATTAGGGTCGCGGGGGGGGGGTTCCCCATGCCCATCCAGGGGAAAACGTTTCGGGCGCTGGGCAGATACACCCAGGACAGGACTATCTATCATTGGGCAAACACTCACTCACACGGACACACTCTATATGGGGCAATTTGGAGAATTTAATTGACTTGATCCATGTTTTTTGAATGTGGGAGGAAACCGGAGAACCCGGAGGAAACCCACGCAGACACGGGGAGAACATGGAAACTCCACCCAGATGGGGATTCGAACCGGGAATCCCTAGTGCTGAGAGGAGAACGTGCCAACCACTAAGCCACCGTGACGCCCGTGAATAATAATAATAATAATAATGATAATAATAATAATAATACATTTTATTCACCCAAGGACGCTGTACATTTAAAAACATTTACATTTTACAGTTAAAAATATTCATGTGAAAAAGAAAGTAGAATGAAATAAATTACAAAGATAAAAGTATATCAGGGCGGCACGGTGGCTTAGTGGTTAGCACGTTCGCCTCTCAGCACTAGGGATTCCCTGTTCGAATCCCCATCTGGGTGGAGTTTCCATGTTCTCCCCGTGTCTGCGTGGGTTTCCTCCAGGTTCTCCGGTTTCCTCCCACAGTCCAAAAACATGGATCAAGTTAGTTGAATTCTCAAAATTGCCCAATTTAGAGTGTGTCTGTGTGAGTGAGTGTGTGCCCAGCGATGGATTGGCGCCCTGTCCTGGGTCTATCTGCCCAGCGCCCGAGACGTTCTCCCCTGGATGGGCATGGGGAACCCCACCACGACCCTAATAGAGGATAAGCGGGAGATAATGAATGAATGAATGAATGAAAAGTATATCAGTAATAATTAACAGTGAAAAGGTAATTTAAAAAGATGAGTTTTTAGACCAGTCTTAAACAGAGAAAGGGAGGTGGTGTTGCGTAGTCCATGGTGTAGCGAGTTCCAGAGCCTTTGAATCTTTATAATCTCTTTTGAACCCATCCATTTTTTATCTTTCACTTTATCCTCTGTTAGGGTCACAGGGGGTTCCACCTCCCATCAAGGGGAGAACATCTCAGGCACTGGACAGATACACCCAGAACAGGGCACACTCACTCACACAGACACACTCTATATGGGGCAATTTGGAGAACCCAATCGACCTGATCCATGTTTTTGGACTGTGGGAGGAAACCAGAGAACCCGGAGGAAACAAACGTGGACATGGTGAGAACATGAAAACTCCACCCAGATTGGGATTCGAACTGGGAATCCCTAGTGCTGAGAGGAGAACATGCCAACCACTAAGCCACCGTGCTGCACATCTCTTTTGAACCATATTTTAAAAATATGTCTACTCAAATTGGACCCTAACGCCTTAATAATTTCTAAAGTATATTAAGGAAACAGGGCGGCACGCTGGCTTAGTGGTTAGCACGTTCGCCTCTCAGCACTGGGGATTCCCGGTTCGAATCCCCATCTGCGTGGAGTTTCCATGTTCTCCCCGTGTCCGCGTGGGCTTCCTCTGGGTTCTCCAGTTTCCTCCCAAAGTCCAAAAACATGGATCCAGGTCAATTGAATTCTCCAAGTTGCCCCATATAGAGTGTGTTTGTGTTAGTAAGTGTGTCCAGAGATAGATTGGCGTCCTGTCCTGGGGGTATCTCCCCAGCGCCCGACATGTTTTCCACTGGATGGGCATGAGGACCGCGACCCTAATAGAGGATAAAACGGAAGATAATGGATGGATGGATATTAAGGTAAGAACAAACTACAAACCTCAGATTTGGTCATTTTTAACCCAAAGACAAATAATAGTTTGAAAAATGCAATTAAATAAACATCATGATCAATATAAAATAACTTAGGACACCTGCACTTACACAATACATAAGATGCACAGAAGTCCACAACACAAAACATACATCAAGTGACAATTCATCAGAGCGACAAGAGAAAACAAAAGATGAACTTAACCATTAACAAGTAAGATATTCATTAAATAAGTAGGTAAGTACAGAATTAAGTAGGTAAAAACATAAATAGGTAGGTGATTATGTAGGTAAATAAGTGGGCAAGTAGGCAAGTAATTCAGTAAGTAATAAAATAAGTAGGTCGGCACGGTGGCTTAGTGGTCAGCATGTTCGCCTCTCAGCGCTAGGGATTCCCGGTTCGAATCCCTATCTGGGTGGAGTTTCCATGTTCTCCCCGTGTCCACGTGGGTTTCCTCCAGGTTCACCGGTTTCCTCCCACAGTCCAAAAACATTGATCAAGTCAATTGAGTTCTCCAAATTGCCCCATTTAGAGTGTGTTTGTATGAGTGAGTGTGTGCCCAGCGATGGATTGGCGCCCTGTCCTGGGTCTATCTGCCCAGCGCCCGAGACGTTCTCCCCTGGATGGGCATGGGGAACCCCACCACGACCCTGATAGAGGATAAGTAAGTAAGTAATTAATTAAGTAAGTCAGAAGGTAGGCGGCACGGTGGCTTAGTGGTTAGCACGTTTGCCTCTCAGCGCTAGGGATTCCCGGTACGAATCCCAATCTGGGTGGAGTTTCCATGTTCTCCCCGTGTCTGTGTGGGTTTCCTCCGGGTTCTCCGGTTTCCTCCCACAGTCCAAAAACATGGATCAATTGAAATGCCCCAAAATGCCAAAATTCGAACCAGGAATCCCCAGCGCTGAGAGGCGAACGTGCTAACCACTAAGCCACCGTGCCGCCCTGACACCCAGTCACGTGCACAAAATAAACCAATCACCCAACGGAGACAATGAGTCCACTAAATGAGGGACAGGTGCCCCAGGCACCTGTGACAGTAGGTAAGTGTGTCAGTAAGTAGGTAAGTCATTAAATAAGTAAATGAGTAAGTAGATAAGTGAGTAAAACATTTGCATTTGAATGGGGTTTTAACTGAAGTTGTGCTCCCTCTCATCCATCACTGAACGAGAGTCTACCTCCTCAGCTTTAACCCTGATCTTAAATCAGTCCTCCATCATGCCTCTGCTTCAGCTCACAATCAAACGGAAGTAACAGACAGAAACGTCACCTGTCAATCTCTACTTATGTCAGTCATCTGATTTCTCAGCATGTTTCTGTCTCTCAGCACTGCCACGTAGGTTTCCTCCAGGTCCTTAGGTTTCCTTACATAGATTCAGGGTGAATTTATAAATTCTAAATTTCCCTAATATTGTGTCACGAGGCACGGTGGCTTAGTGGTTAGCACGTTCGCCTCTCAGGGCTAGGGATTCCCGGTTCGAATCCCCATCTGGGTGGAGTTTCCATGTTCTCCCCGTGTCTGTGTGGGTTTCCTCCGGGTTCTCCGGTTTCCTCCCACAGTCCAAAAACATGGATCAAGTCAATTGAATTCTCCAAATTGACCCCTATAGAGTGTGTCTGTGTGAGTGAGTGTGTGCCCAGCGATGGATTGGCGCCCTGTCCTGGGTCTATCTGCCCCGCGCCCGAGACGTTCTCCCCTGGATGGGCATGGGGAACCCCACCGCGACCCTAATAGAGGATAAGCGGGAGATCATGAATGAATGAATATATGAATTGTGTCACGATCGGCTGCGCTGTCCGTAAGATGGCGGCACAGCGCGGTGCGGTGTGGTTGTAGGAAGCGAGCCAGGCGACCAAACAAATATCAGTTTAATAACTGAAGGCAGCGGGAACGCCGCTGGTGGCACGGCGAGACGTGCCGGAAGCAAAACACATATACACAATAACTAGACAGCGGGAACGCCGCTGAAGGCACGGCAAAACATACATGTATCCGCATAAGCACATACATATGCAATGCTGGCCTGCTGACTCAGGGTGCATGCGCGCTTTAAGTGTAGTCAGCAGGCCACATGTGATCAGATAGAACCCAAGACAGACCCAGACAGAGGGGAGTGGCCCAGCCTTCCCAACCTGACATATTGTCTGTTGACCCAAGTAGAGGATTAAGCAGAAAATATCAAAATATAAAAAATATGAAAAGGTCCAGACATGCAATGAGCAAAATTTTGGACTTAAACAGATTGTTAGTGTCATGCTTTTTTCGAAAATATCCATCCATCCATCCATCCATCCATTATCTTCCGCTTTATCCTCTACTAGGGTTGCGAGGGGGTTCCCCATGCCCAACCAAGGGAGAATGTTTCAGGCGCTGGGCAAAAACAACCAGGAAGCCAATCTATCACTGGGCACAGTCACTCAAAAGGACGCACACAAGCCAATCTATCACTGGGCACACATTCACTCACACAGACACACACACTCTATATGGGGCAATTTGGAGAATTTAATTGACCTTGATCCATGTTTTTAGACTGTGGGAGGAAACCGGAGAACCTGAAGGAAACCCACGCAGACACGGAGAGAACATGGAAACTCCACCCAGATTGGGAATCGAACCGGGAATCCCTAGCGCTGAGAGGAGAACATGCTAACCACTAAGCCACCGTGCCGCCCCTTTTGGAAAATATAAAAATAAAATATTTGGATTTTTTTAAACAAAATAAAAAAATTTTATTAATAACACAAGTTATTATGAAATCTTAAAAAATAATAAAAAGCGTTTGCTGATAAAATGACCCGATTCACTCTTTTAGAGTAGTAAACCACTTACAGAGATTTATAAAGTAAGTAGTTCCGGTCCTTAAATCTGATTGGCTGAGCTGTTTGTCCAGCTGTGACATTATTGACAATAACACACACCTCTGAGCGCTTCACATTCGTACCAATGCGTGATATACAATACAGTATTTTCCGTTTTTTAAAATTTGTTTATAAAAGGCATTCTGTGTCGCCACTAGATGGCACTATTTGATTGTTAGCGAAACCTTACACATGTTGCTTGGCAATCAGCAAACCTTTTGTTAAATTGTCTAGACTATATTACGTTTGTGGAAGACTAGTTTATTAACCTTTATGCTTTTAATTAACACATTCATGAATCAAACCTTGTTTTTTTTATTATAATGTGTTTGTAAGTGTTTTATTAAAGTAATAAGACACTCAAAGTTGTGTATTATTGTGAATAAATCACGGGTTAGAGGTGTAACTGTACTTCACTACACGTCATGCCTAATAACACCTCTTTCCTGTGATTTATTATCAACCCAGATAGGGATTCGAACCGGGAATCCCTAGTGCTGAGAGGAGAACATGCCAACCACTAAGCCACCTTGCCGCGGTACAAGGATATATATTTTTTATTTTGGGAATGCATAATACTTAATAAAAGTTTATTAAGTGCATAAATCTTACCGTAAAATAATCAGTGTTTTATTTAAAAGTTATAACAGTGACATTTTAATCGTAAAATTATTGCAAACATCGACGTCATAAAGTAGTCCGCGACAGAAACTGAGCTCATTCACTACAGTAGCGCACTACTTTCAGTACCGAACGCATGTGCTTTTTAGTGCACTGCGTTTAGTGTAACGAGGGGATTGGAATACAGCCATTCAAAACAGAACATGGCGGCGTTTCTGCTGCAACATGGAAGCCTGTACAGTAAACAGTTTGGTCGGGATATTTGCTCGTTGGCTTTGCGTCGTAGATATTTCACCTTTAATTACAACAGAAAGTTGGTTGATAATATTTTAGGTAAACACGCGTCGTGCTCGAAATGTACTGGCACGGCGTTTGCAGCCGAGGCCGAGCTGAGACGTCACTCAGGATTCCTTCAGGTCAGTTCAACTTCAAAGGGTTTTAATGAATATTAATTCATTTATTAGGGTCGGCACAGTGGCTTAGTGGTTTTGCATGTTCTCCTCTCAGTGCTAGGGATTTCAGGTTCGAACCCCAATTTGGGTGGAGTTTCCATGTTCTCCCCGTGTCTGCATGGGCTTCCTCCGGGTTGTCCGGTTTCCTTCCACAGCCCAAATACATGGAATTGAATTCTCCAATTTGCCCCATATAGAGTGTGTATGTGTGCGTGTCTGTGTGAGTGAGTGTGTGTTCAGTGATAGATTGGCGCCCTGACCTGGGTGTAACTGCCCAGCGCTCGAACCCCCCTACGCGACCCCACTATAGTATAAAGTGGAAGATAATGGATGGAATACATTTATGGTAATAATAACAATTTAAGGTTTCCTCCCACAGTCCAAAAACATGGATCAAGTGAATTGAGTTCTCCAAATTTTCCCATATAGAGTGTGTACGCGTGCATGTCTGTCTGTGTGAGTGAGTGTGTGCCCAGCAATAGATTGGTATCCTGTCCTGGGTGTATCTGCCCAGTGCCCGAAACGTTCTCCCCTGGATGGGCATGGGGAACCCCTGCGACCCTAATAGAGGATAAAGCGGAAGATAATAGATGAATGAACAAAAATTTAACACGTGTTTGACGTCAGTAATGTGCTGTGGTCATTCTGTATAGTTACCTGTGTAATGACCTCTACTTTTGTGCTTTGTAATTGGGGTGGCATAGTGGCTTAGTGGTTAGCATGTTCTCTCTGGGTTCTCGGGGTTCCTCCCACAGTCTAAAAACATTGATCAAGATCAATTTAGTTCTCCACATTACCCCATATAGAGTGTGTCTGTGTGAGTGAGTGTGTGTCCAGTGATAGATTGGCACCCTGTCCTGGGTGTATCCGCCCAGCGCCCGAAACCTTCTCCCCTGGATGGGCATGGGGAACCCCCCTGCGATCCTAATAGAGGATAAAGCGGAAGATAATGGATCACTCTCACAGACACACTCTATATGGGGCAATTTGGAGAATTCATTTGACCTCGATCCATGTTTTTGGACTGTGGGAGGAAACCGGAGAACCTGGAGGAAACTCCACCCAGACTGGGGTTCGAACCAGGAATCCCTAGTGCTGAGAGGAGAACATGCTAACCACTAAGCCACCGTGTTGCACTAATTAATTTTTTTAATTCATGAATTTCTGACTGTCGCCTTAGCAAATCCTGAACAGACCACAGAGTCCAGCGTTTCATGGCTTGGGGAGAACATGTAGGAGAAGTTGTAGGAGTAGTTTGATGACAGAAGCAGAAGCATTGTGGAAAAGTCTTGGTAAGTGACAGTAATGTTCAGCTTTTATTTTATTCAGGTTTATAATTTTGTCTCCTTAATTGCTGGACAAGTCTTATCTCACCTTGTACAATTTAAATTTACTGACAAGGACTAGTTAAGTTATACCAGTGTGTAGAGAGATGCAGGAGGATTCAAGGAGAATTTATTGTCATTTACATCACATGGGGCACATGGAACAAAAATGAAATTCTATTTCACAAATCAAGTTTCGACCCGAAGCATTTTCTTTTAGAGATAGAATAATAAATTCATTTAAATATTTGATTTATTTTTTCATTCATTCATTATCTCCCGCTTTATCCTCTATTAGGGTCATTGTGGGGTTCCCCATGCCCATCCAGGGGAGAACGTCTCAGGCGCTGGGCAGATAGACCCAGGACAGGGCGCCAATCCATCGCTGGGCACACACTCACTCACACAGACACACTCTATATAGAGCAATTTTAAGAATTCAATTAACTTATTCCATGTTTTTGGACTGTGGGAGGAAACCGGAGAACCCGGAGGAAACCCACGCAGACACGGGGAGAACATGGAAACTCCACCCAGATGGGGATTCGAACCGAGAATCCCTAGAGCTGAGAGGCGAACGTGCTAATCACTAAGCCACCGTGCCGCCCATATTTGATTTATAATTCATAAATATACATCCATCCATTATCTTCCACTTTATCCTCTACTAGGGTTGCGGGGGTGGGGGGGTGGTGTTCCCCATGCCCATCCAGGGAAGAACGTTTCGGGTGCTGGGCAGATACACCCAGGACAAGACGCCAATCCATCACTGGACACACTCACTCATACAGATACACATATGGGGCAATTTGGAGAACTCAATTGACCTTGATTCCTGTTTTTGGACTGTGGGAGGAATCTGGAGAACACGGAGGAAACCCATGTGGACACGGGGAGAACATGGAAACTCCAACCAGATTGGGATTCGACCCGGGAATCCCTAGTGGTGAGAGGAGAACATGCCCTTATATCATATTATCCATCCATCAATCTATTATCTTCCACTTGATTCTCTACTAGGGTCGCGGGGGGGGTCCCCATGCCCATCCAGGGGAGAACGTTTCTGGTGCTGGGCAGATACACCCAGGACAGGACGCCAATCTATCACTGGGCACACACTCACTCACACAGACACACATATGGGGAAGTTTGGAGAGTTCAATTTACCTTAATCCTTTCTTTTGAAAGTGAGAGGAAACCGGAGAACTCGGAGGAAACCCATGCGGACATGGAGCGAACATGGAAGCTCCACCCAGATTGGAATTCGAACCGGGAATCCCTAGCGCTGAGAGAAGAACATGCTAACCACTAAGCCACCATGCCGCTCTGATTAAGTATTCCATCCCTCCATTATCTTCCGCTTTATCTCTACAAGGGTTGCGGGGGGGGGGGGGGGTTCCCTATGCCCATTCAGGGGAGAAGGTTTCAGGCGTTGGGCAGACACACCCAGGACAGGGCGCCAATCTATCACTGGACACACACTCACTCACACAGACACACTCTATATTGGAGCAACTTTGACAGAGGCAATTAAGAGCAGCCAATTCACCTTGAATTCATGTTTTTGGACTGTGGGAGGAAACCCACGGGGACACGGGGAGAACATGGAATGTCCCCTTTATATTTCAATAGTTTTTAAGCATTTCTGCCTTGTACTGGTTGTGTAAATGTCCAATAGCACTGCATTGTGGGACCTTAGAGAAGCGTGAATGGTTTAAAGCAGGGGTGCCCAATAGGTTGAGGGGTGTTGGGTAGATCGCGATGCAAGTTTGGAAAAAAAAAAAGCGCACAATACACCCACGCGCGCACATTTTAACACACACAACATGATTCATTCTGAATCGCAATCTCTATCTCTGTGCAAGCGAGCCATCTGCCCCCCCCCCCTCTCGCTTTTCCCAAAAACGACACGCGGCCCCGCCGCCGTGCCTAAATGTGAAGCACTGCCTCGCGAATCATCTACATGATTCGCGTGGCTTAGTGGTTAGCACGTCCGCCTCTCAGCGCTAGGGATTCCTGTTTCGAGTTTCCATGTTCTCCCCGTGTCCCCGTAGGTTTCCTCCGGGTTCTCCGGTTTCCTCCCACAGTCCAAAAACATGAATCAAGTCAATTGAGTGTGTTTGTGTGTGTGAGTGTGTGCACAGCGATAGATTGGTACCCAGTCCTGGCTTTATCTGCCCAGTTCCTGAAATGTTCTCCCCTGGATGGGCATGGGGAACCCCCCGCAACCCTAATATAGCATAAAGCGGAAGATAATGGATAGATGGATGGAAGATGAGTGAAGGACTTTTCCCCCAAAATAATTAAAATGGATTAATATTTTTTACAAATGTCGTTTCGGGTGCTGTGCAGATACACCCAGGACAGGGCGCCAATCTATCACTGGGCACACACCCACAGACACACTCTATATGTGGCAATTTGAAGAATTCAATTGACCTTCATCCATGTTTTTGGACTGTGGAAGGAAACCAGTGAACCCGGAGAAAACCCACATGGACACGGGAAGAACATGGAAACTCCACCCAGATTGGGATTCGAACCTGGAATCCATAGCTCTGAGAGGCGAACATGCTAACCACTAAGCCACCGTGCCTCCCACCAAAGAAGTTCCAATGTCATGCTATTTGTTGGAATGTATTTAATGAAAGAGCAATATCTGTAAAAATAGCAATCTGAAGCCATTTTTCAGTCCTGATTCGACAATATTAACATTCATCCATCCATTATCTTCCGCAATATCCTTTATTAGGGTCGCGGGGGGTTCCCCATGCCCATCCAGTGGAGACACACCCAGGACAGGGTGCCAATCTATCGCTGGGCACACACTCACTCACACAAACATACTCTACATGGGGCAATTTGGAAAACTCAGTTGACTTGATTCATGTTTTTGGACTGTGGGAGGAAACCAGAGAACCCGGAGGAAACCCACGCTGACACGGGGAGAATATGGAAACTCCACTCAGATGGGGAATCGAACCGGAAATCCCTAGTGCTGAGAGGAGAACATGCTAACCACTAAGCCACCGTGCTGCCAATAATTTTAACATGATGTGTGTAAACAGGTTTTAATATAAAAGCCTTAAAAAAAATTATATATATATACACACCATGGTAGATCTCAATGATCTGTCCAGTGGAAAACTCTATCTTTTCAAAATGCACTCGACTCGTTCACTTCGCTCCAGTGACGTTTGCCGCCTGGTGGTTCCACCTCACTGAGGAGCTAATTCTCACTCCGTGGCGTTCACCACTGCAAAATGGTGGAACCATCTTCCCAACTCTGTCCGTAAGGCAGAATCACTAAACAGTTTTAAGAAACTACTGAAGACGCATCTCTTTAACAAATACCTGTTGTAGAGAAAAAAAAGGGGGAGGGGCCGCAGCATCAAATAACAATCAGGTTTGATGAATTTACAGTATAGTTGGTTTTCTCCATGGCTTCTGACTTGTGGTTCTCATTTGTAAGTCGCTTTGGATAAAAGCGTCTGCTCAATGACTGAATGTAATTGTAAAAGTAGCTCTCGGGCCAGAAAAGTGTGGGCACCCCTGGTGTAAAGGCTTCATCTATGCTGTAGTTGTATTATGATAAAGGTCCACCAACACATATTCTGGCTTTGGTTTTCTCATCAGGTGGCATCTGTTATTTCAGTACATCTTCAAGGAGGCAAGAGCAGAAAGATGCACCTAAAGGCAAAACTCCCAAAGAAGACGAAGGTACACATGATTTGATTTAAGTTTTGTGATGGGCATGGATAGCTGTGGTGTGTGGTGGTGTGTGGTGGGGTGTGGTATTTCCGTAGTGTTACTGCAGCTGCATCACCACCTAGTCCCTGCAGCGGGTAGTGAAGACGGCTGAGAAGATCATCGGTGTCTCTCTCCCCTCCATCACGGACATTTACACCACACGCTGCATCCGCAAGGCAACCAGCATTGTGGATGACTACACTCACCCCTCATACTCACTCTTTGAACTCCTGCCTTCTGGAAAAAGGTACCGGAGCATCCGGGCCAACACTTCCAGACTGCGAAACAGTCATCAGACTCTTGAACAATTCGACCAGACATTAACATACCCGCTGCTAGCATGTGTGCCCATACCTCTTTGCACCTTTTGCACACTTTTGCACAAAGATCTGCCACAATTACAAACGCTTTAGGAATTTTTAAAATAAAGGACATTTTTTTCTTGACACGTGGCTCACACCACTAGGAGGCCAGCAGCACTGTTTCCTCTCCACTCAATGTTAACTGTTTACAATAACCAAACTCAGGGTTTACTTTCAATACCATACCTGAGTGTTTATTGTTGACTGTACTGTGTTTCGTCCTTGTGTTTGCACATGTGCACTTTTAAGTTGGTTGTGTAGCAGCTGTTATATGTAGCACCTTGTTCCTGGGGAACGCTGTCTCGTTCCACATATACTGTACTGTACTTTATATTGTGGAATGACAAATAAAATACTTGAATACTTGAAAGTGGTGTTGTGTGTCCTGTTTCTCAGAGAAGAAGAAAAAGCAGAAAGAGCAGGTGGATCAGATTTATAAGGACCGTCTGCGCGTTCTCATCTTCATCGCCATTTTGATGAGCGTGCTGAACTCCTTCACCACCAGCGGAGGAATCATCTCATGGAACGACTTTGTAAACGAAATGCTGGCCAAGGGTGAGGTTTCAAGGGTGCTGGTGATCCCAGAGAGAGAAACCGTGGAGATCTACCTCCACGCTGGAGCCGTGGTCTTCGGCAGGCAGGTGAGTTTTTATTTGAAATTTGTTTATGTGGCTAAAAACACAAGAGCTCCCCCTCCTGGAAGGATTAAAACATGACTTCAAATCCATCCATCCATCCATCCATTATCTTCCACTTTATCCTCTATTAGGGTCACGGTGGCGGGGTGAGGGAGTGGTTCCCTATACCCATCCAGAGGAGAAAGTTTCAGGCGCTGGGCAGATACACCCAGGACAGGGCGCCAATCTATCACTGGACAAACACTCACTTATACAAACACACACACACACACTTGATATGGGGCAACTTGGAGAATTCAGTTGACCTTGATCCATGTTTTTGTACTATGGGAGGAAACCGGAGAACCCGGGGAAACCCACGCAGACACGGGGAGAACATGGAAACTCCACCCAGATGGGGATTTGAACCAGGAATCACTAGTGCTGAGAGGAGAACATGCTATGCACTGAGCCCCTGTGCCGCCCCCCTCTCGTTCCATCCATATAATCTTCCACTTTATCCTGTAGTAGGGTCATGGGGGGGGGGTTCCACGCCCATTCAGGGGAAAATGTTTCGGGCGCTGGGCAGATACACCCAGGTCAGGGCACCAATCTATCACTGGACACTCACTTACACAAGCACACTCTATATGGGGCAATTTGGAGAATTCATTTGACCTTGATCTATGTATTTGGATTGTGGGAGGAAACCGGAGAACTGGGAGAAAACCCCTGCAGACACGGGGAGAACATGGGAACTCCACCCAGATTGGGATTGGAACTGGGAATCCCTAGTGCTGAGAGGAGAACATGCTAACCACTAAGCCACCATGCTCCCCTTTCATACTGTTTTTCTTTTATATACACTCACACCTACAGTAGTTAATGTTTGCCATCTGTTGTTCCATGATGAAAAACCAGAGGTGGTACTTTTGGTTTGTTACTTAGTCTAAAAAGTTTTAGAACCAATGGGTTACAGTGTTGAGTTCATCATGCGTAGCTTCATCAAACGTCACCTTGTGGCAGTTCTGGATGTCGCAATCACACGTTCACTTTTGTTTTAGCCATCGCTTTTCCATCCATCCATTATCTTCCGCTTTATCCTCTATTAGGGTCGCGGGGGGTTCCCCATGCCCATCCAGGGGAGAACGTTTCAGGGCAGATAGACCCAGGACAGGACGCCGATCCATCACTGGGCACACACTCACTCACACAGACACACTCTATATGGGGCAATTTGGAGAACTCAATTGACTTGATCCATGTTTATGGACTGTGTGAGGAAACCCACGCGGAAGCGGGGAGAACCGGGAACCACTAGCACTGAGAGAGAACATGCTTACCACTAAGCCACCGTGCCGCCCGGCCATCGCTTTTCTTTTTTTAATTTAATCTGCGTTTTCGTCTTAACTCTGATTCCTTTGCTGTATTATTTTGAATGTTTATATGTTGCAGAAACCTCCGCTGCTGTACCTGATGCAGGTTGCCAACATTGATAAGTTTGAAGAGAAGCTGCGTGCGGCAGAAGAGCAGCTGAACATCGACCCCAAAGACAGAATCCCTGTTTTATACAAACGCAGAGGCTTCTTTGGCCAGTAAGTAGCTCGTTTTATTTGTTCTTGCAGGAGGAAAAAAATGCGTGACACGTCCTGGGATTAGTTCAGTGAAATCAATACAATTAAAGAATCATGGAACGACGTGGATCAGTCTTAATAATGCTGACGACTGACAGCTTGTCTGGTTTCCATTCTACTTCTGATGTGTATTTCCGTCCATCCATCCATTATCTTCCGCTTTATCCTCTTCTAGGTTCGTGAGGGGTTCCACATGCCCATCCAGGGGAGAACGTTTCAGGCGCTGGGCAGACACACCCAGGACAGGGCGCCACTCTATCACTGGACACACACTCACTCACACAGACACACTCACACATACATTCTCTATGGGGCAATCCATGATATTGGACTGTGCACCAACATTCACTACATTTCCAAAACTTACAAAAACAAACCATAAATATTAAATATATTTTTCTTATATACCGTATTTTCCGGACCATAAGGTGCACTGTATTATAAGGCGCAGTCTGAATTACGGGGTCTGTTTCTGTATTTGACCCACGTATAAGGCGCACCGTACTATAAGGCGCAGTCTCATTTACGGACTCTACTTCTATACGGTACTTTTTCTGTACGGCAGCGTATTATAAGGCACTTGCTAAAACATACGATCTACAAGAAAAGTAAAGGATGCAAAACGCTGATTTATAATTGAAGTTTATTCTACTACTTGACAAAACACACATTATTTTAATCACTATTCTCCCACAAATCCATCAAAGTCCTCGTCTTCTGTGTCTGAATTAAAAAGCTGTTTCACTATCGAGCACTCCGGGTTCCCTCTCATCAATGTCTGAGTCCGTCTCGTTTCCAGGCGGCTGTTCAGCAATGATGCCGGCTTTCGTGAAAGCTCGGACAACGTTTACAGCAGAAACCTCAGTCCAGGCCTCCACAATCCATTCACAGACGGTGGTGTAACTCACCCGCCGCTGCCTCCCGAGTTTTAGTGAACGTGTGTTCACCGTCTATCATCCATCGCTCCCACGCCGCCCGCAACTTTACTTTAAACGCCCTGTTTACGCCAATGTCCAGCGGTCGGAGTTCTTTATTTAATCCTCCCGGAATGACAGCGAGCTCCGAATTCATTTTCTTCACTCGGCTTTTCTGTGAGATGAGCGCGCATGGAGACACAGATCAGCAGGGAGGTGAAGTGTGTAAAAAAAACCACCTAGTCGCACAACAATACCTTTTTAGATTTTGGAACTCAGTACACGTATAAGGCCACCGGATTAAAAGGCGCACGTCGGATTTCTGGGAAAATTTTAGGCTTTTGGGTGTGCCTTATAGTCCGGAAAATACGGTAAATATATTTTTCTTATATAAACTTATTTAGTTCAAGGCTCATTTGGTTCCAAAGTATCCCAATTTGATTGTACACTCATTGCAAACAGTTGTCATGTCGGGTGCTCTTTCTGGCTTTAAAACCCAAACACTGGCCTTTAACGACGACGGAACGACAGACGAATCCCGCTCTCCCCCGGCTCCATGCTTCCCTGACTCCATTCAGACAAGGGAGCTGGTTAACAAGCGTGCAGTATGGTGGCCGAGCGGATGCGTAATGCGATATGCAGTATGCTTGGGAGGGGGGGCTTGGGAGGGGAGTTTTTTAAAAACTCGATTCTTGGGTTTTTTGAATCGATTCAGAATCGCCAGGACTACGAATCGCGATTCTTTAAAGAATCGATTTTTTTCAGCATCCCTAGCAATTTATAAAGCCGGTTCAGAGACAGCTCCTTCCCCCAGGCAACCAGACTGTGGAACGACCAGTAGAACAGTGTAATGTCCATCTTACACCACTGCCATGCACCCTCGGTCTTTCCCATATCTGATTTCTATCTCTTTATTTGATTCCATTATTTTTTTGATATTTTAATTTTATTCTATATATATATATATATATATATATATATATATATATATATATATATGCGGCACGGTGGCTTAGTGGTTAGCACGTTCGCCTCTCAGCGCTAGGGATTCCTGGTTCAAATCCCCATCTGGGTGGAGTTTCCATGTTCTCCCCGTGTCTGCGTGGGTTTCCTCCGGGTTCTCCGGTTTCCTCCCACAGTCCAAAAACATGGATCAAGTTAATTGAATTCTCAAAAATTGCCCCATTTAGAGTGTGTCTGTGTGAGTGAGTGTGTGCCCAGCGATGGATTAACGCCCTGTCCTGGGTCTATCTCCCCAGCGCCCGAGACGTTCTCCCCTGGATGGGCATGGGGAACCCCACCACGACCCTAATATAGGATAAGCGGGAGATAATGAATGAATAAATGAATAATAAACACATATAAAGAGATTATTATTATTATTATTATTATTATTAAATTACAAATATATATCAAATAGGTCTATATGGTTATATATATATATATATATATATATATATATATATATATATATATATATATATATATATATATATTTATAATATAAATAATATAATATATAAAAATATAAAATATAAAAATATAATATATAATATAAAAATATAATATTTATTCATTCATTCATTCATTATCTTCCGCTTATCCTCTATTAGGGTCGCGGTGGGGTTCCCCATGCCCATCCAGGGGAGAACGTCTCGGGCGCTGGGCAGATAGACCCAGGACAGGGCGCCAATCCATCGCTGGGCACACACTCACTCACACATACACTCTAAATTGGGCAATTTTAAGAATTCAATTAACTTGATCCATGTTTTTGGACTGTGGGAGGAAACCGGAGAACCCGGAGGAAACCCACGCAGACACGGGGAGAACATGGAAACTCCACCCAGATGGGGATTCGAACCGGGAATCCCTAGCGCTGAGAGGCGAACGTGCTAACCACTAAGCCACCGTGCCGCCTTA
>JAFMOD010000077.1:120581-134137 GCA_019802435.1 Corydoras maculifer
GTTCAATTATGTTTGCTGGCTTGTTAATTATTATATTTGCTGGTTGTTCCTTCATTGTTTTTTTTTGCTGATTTGTTTGTTCAATATTTTGTTTGCTGGTTGTTTTGTTCATTTATTTGTTTGTATGCTTGCTTTTGTTTACATGCTTGTTTGCTTGTTCTGTTTCCTTGTTTGCTGGTTTGTTCATTTATTTGTTTGCTAGTTTGTTTGTTCAATTATGTTTGCTGGTTTGTTTATTATTATATTTGCTGGTTGTTCTTTTTTTTGTTTGTTTGCTGATTTGTTTGTTCATTATTATATTTGCTGGTTGTTCTTTTTTTTGTTTGTTTGCTGATTTGTTTGTTCATTATTATATTTGCTGGTTGTTCTTTTTTTTGTTTGTTTGCTGATTTGTTTGTTCATTATTATATTTGCTGGTTGTTCTTTTTTTTTTTTTTTGCTGATTTGTTTGTTCATTATTATATTTGCTGGTTGTTCTTTTTTTTATTTTTTTGCTGATTTGTTTGTTCATTATTATTTTTGCTGGTTGTTCTTTTATTAATTTTTTTGCTGATTTGTTTTTTCAATATTATGTTTGCTGGTTGTTTGTTTTATTTGTTTGTTAGTTTTTTGTTTGCATGCTTGTTTGCTTTGTTTGTTTTCTTTCGTTGTTTCCTGGTTTGTTTGTTCATCTATTTGTTTGCTGATTTGCTTGTTTGTTTGTGAGAGAGAGAGTCGTTGCACTTGTTTAAACTGAACGTCAATGTATCGTCTGTTTCAGGAGAGAAAGGAGATTTTCGAGCAGCACTTAAAGATTTTAAAACTTTCCCATCCTGCTGATTTCTATTCCTTACGACTGGCCGAGCTCACACCAGGCTTCAGTGGTGGGTTTCCTTATGAGTCTCTGAGGGTTTTTACAATAGAGTGAAAATGCATTCAGTGTGGGAGCGATCGCATTACTATGATAAAGTCTTAAGCGCATTACCTGCTCTACCCTGTAGATGGCACCAATTTACCACAATTTTTTGTTTACTCACTCAAGTTATAATCCTCGAGTGCCTTACTGCTTTAATAAAACACTTACAAAAAACACTATAATAAAAAACAAGGTTAACAAGTGTTTTTATTTTAAAAAATTAAATATTAATAATCTAGTCTTCTGCCACGTAATCTAGTCGAGTTTTTAAAGTAAACATTAATGGCTGAGTAACAGGATACCGGCTTGGTGCTCATATTTCAATGTGTATTAAAGTTAAGATAAGATAGACCTTTATTTGTCCCACAATGAGGAAATATATTTTCTCAGCAGCAAGTTACATCAGAAAAAAGGTGATAAAGATATTTAGCAATTAGAAAGAATTTTAAAAAACTAGGAAAATTTAAATAGAAATCTCTCTCTCTCTCTCTCTCTCTCTCTCTCTCTCTCTCTCTCTCTCTATCTATATATATATATATATATATATATATATATATATATATATATATATACATACGATAAATTCAAATTTACAGTTATGTACAAGACGTATAACAGAGGAATAAAATTAAACAGATATTGTACATATTATATAGTTTGGTATCTGATTAAACAGCAGAAAGGTATTATACCATGAATGCATTTACATACATTTACATTTGGTCTTGCTCAAGGACCCACACTGGTAATTTCAGTGGACCTGGGATTTGAACCACCAACCTTCAGATTGATAACCCAACTCCCACTGAGTTACCCTACCCACATTTATTGCACAGTGATATTTTTAGTTTGGTTTGGAATGATTACTGAGAGCAGTGCTGATTCTGCAGTCTAACTGCAGCAGGAAGGAAGGACCTGCAGTAGTTCATTCATTCATTCGTTATTGTCTGCTTTATCCTCTACTAGGGTCGTGGGGGGGGGGGGGTTCCCCATGCCCATCCAGAGGAGAACGTTTTGGGTGCTGGGCAGATACACCCAGGATAGGGTGCCAATCTATCACACACAGACACACTCTATATGGGGCAATTTGGAGAATTCAATTGACTTGATCCATGTTTTTTGGAATGTGGGAGGAAACCGGAGAACCCGGAGGAAACCCACGCAGACACGGGAAGAACATGGAAACTCCACCCAGATGGGGATTCGAACCGGGAATCCCTAGCACTGAGAGGGGAACGTGCTAACCACTAAGCCACCGTGCCGCCACCTGCGCTAGTTCTTTTATTTCTTAATTTTTATTTAGCACAGCTACATGGCTGAAATGTGATCTCACAATATCCATATATATGAGCCTGGTTTCTTTTTCAGGTGCTGACATTGCAAACATCTGCAATGAAGCGGCTTTACATGCGGCGCGGAAGGGCTTCAAGTCCATCGATACCTTCAACTTCGAATACGCCGTTGAAAGAGTATTAGCAGGTAATGTGGAAATCTGTCAGTCACATCCCTGGTTTCACCACATCAAGCTGTTATCTCATCGTGGGGTTTCTGTTTTATTAAACAGCCAAATACTGTCATCTAGGGGTTAAATTAAAGAACACAATTTATAACCCTTATAATCTTCCACTTTATCCTCTATTAGGGTTGGGGGGGGGGGTTCCCCATGCCCATCCAGAGGAGAATGTTTCGGGCGTTGGGCAGATACACCCATTGGACAGGATGCCAATCTATTACTGGCCACACACTCAAACACACTCTATATGGGGTAATTTGGAGAATTCATTTGACCTTGATCCATGTTTTTGGACTGTGAGAGGACACCGGAGAACCCGGAGGAAGCCCACAGGGACACGGGGAGAACATGGAAACTCCACCTAGGTTGGAAGTAAAATCCCTAGCGCTGAGAGGAGAACATGCTAAACACTCAGCCACCCTGCCGCCCTACAGTTTATAGCCAACATCGCGAAAATAACGTATTGTATATCACGCATTGATACTAATGTGCAGCGCTCAGAGGTGTGTCCTATCAATAACATCATGGCTTGACAAACGGCTCAGCCAATCAGGTTTAAGGACCGGAACAAACTGTATTATATTGAATAATAAAGTTGTTTAATATTCATGATTACGTGCTTGTTTTTTATGAGGAAAACACCTGAATTCACAGTTGATGAGATGTACTTTCGTCCATCTAGTGTTTTACCTACTTAACAAGTGTTCTGTTTCTTCTTCTGAACTTTGTGTTTTGCCCAAGTGTAACCAAGATGAAACAATCTGTGCAGGTAGCATCAAGAAAAGCAAGATCCTGTCGAAAGAGGAACAGAGGGTGGTGGCTTTCCACGAGTCTGGTCACGCTCTTGTGGGCTGGTTGCTGGAGCACACAGAAGCTGTTATGAAGGTACAGCTCTACAGGAGATGGTTGAGTCATAATGCTTTAAGGTTTAAGATATGGTTCCCATTACAATGAGATACTGTACTTTGGGTCTACCAGGTGTCCATCGCACCCAGGACCAACGCAGCTCTGGGATTTGCTCAGATTCTACCGAAGGAGCAGTACCTGTTTACTAAAGAGCAGCTGTTTGAAAGAATGTGCATGGCTTTGGGTGGAAGAGCTTCTGAGGCCATCACCTTCAACAAGGTCACCACAGGTAGGTCATCTCATTGTGTTTTGGTGTTGAGGCTTTCAAAGATGGCATAGAAACTTGGTCTTGGTCTTCTACAAGACTATTAAAAACTAGAACATCACCTGGTTCTGCAGTTCCACGGTTAAGGAATAGCATGTGTATTCATTCCTCCACAGGTGCTCAGGACGATCTGAGGAAGGTCACCCGCGTTGCTTATGCCATGGTGAAACAGTATGGCATGATGCCCAGCGTGGGGCATGTGTCCTTCCCGGATGCTGAGAACGAGCTGGGTATCGGACGCAGGCCGTTCAGCCAAGGCCTCCAGCACCAGATGGACCATGTTAGTAAGAGTTTATCCATTTCATATTCGGTTCTGATCACATCTGATGTTCATTTATCGCTTGTGGATAGAGCGGTCAGAATATCAGAATTCTAACTTATATGTAGTGTTCAATATACCCTGATTCTCAATCACCAAACAATACTTTTGACACAGACTGCCCTGTAGACCACTGATTTCAGATCCGTGTTTGAATTGGAAAGGCTATGGGGAGCCTTTTAAAGGACTAAAAAAAAAATCTCTAGCCTTTTCATTAAATGCTTGAAACCAGGGTCCATCATCGCTGAATCAGAATACTTTATTATTAACCAAATGGGAAATTGCATGGAAGCATGTCCATCCGCCCATCCATCCATCCATCCATTGTCTTCCGCTTTATCCTCCACTAGGGTCGCAGGGGGTTCTCCATGCCCATCCATAGGAGAAAGTTTTGGGCGCTGGGTGGATACACCCAGGACGGGGCGCCAATCTATCACTAGGCACACACTCACTCACACAAACACACTCTATATGGGGCAATTTGGAGAATTCAGTTGACCTTAATCCATGTTTTTGGACTGTGGGAGGAAACCGGAGAACCCGGAGGAAACCCACGCGGAGACGGAGAGAACATGGAAACTCCACCCCGATTGGGAACCGGGAATCCCATGTGCTGAGAGGAGAACATGCTAACCACTAAGCCAGCGTGTCGCCTTCTGTTTAACATATCTAATTCTAATTCAGAGTTTTCGTTGTACTGTGGCATTTTGCGCTTTATATGTTACTACATTTCTGTAGTTTTAAGAGTTGTGTTTAATATCTTATGAGGTGTTTAGACGAGTGCAGGAAGTGTTTATGAAACCTCAAACATATCAATAATTAGGGCTGCAACAACGAACCGATAAAATCGATCAAGAAAAGTGTTGGCAATGAATTTCAATATCGATTAGTTTGTGTCGCACGATTTCCGCGTTACTCGCATCGTTGTAACTGCTTATGTCACCTGCAGCGCTTCTTCAACACTGAGAATTAATAAGAGTGGGGTTGAACGGAATGAAGCGGAGGTGGAATCTGCGAAACAAGTTTAATAAAGTTTAAAAAACTCTACAAATGAAAAGGTGCCCTGAGCCTTATAAATACTCAAATCTGGTTTAGGGGCCGAACATCAGTGTCGTTAATAACCTCTTGAAATGCTTCTAGATCTTTTTTTGTGACAAATTTTGAATGGTGTGTGTTTTTTTGCCCGCAGGAAGCTAAAATGTTAATATCCCGTGCATACAGACACACAGAGAAGCTTCTTCTGGACAACAAAGACAAACTGATTCTGGTGAGTTCTCTTCAGGTTTTAAGGTTTCGATCGCTGGACACACACTCACTCATTCTCTCTCACACACACACACACACACACACACTCTATATGGGGCAATTTGGAGATTTCAGTTGACATTGCTCCATGTTTTTGGACTGTGGGAGGAAACCAGAGAACCCGGAGGAAACCCACGCGGACACGGGGAGAACATGGAAACTCCAGCCAGATTGGGATTTGAACCGGGAATCCCTAGCGCTGAGAGGAGAACATACCAACCACTAAGTCACTGTGCCACCTACAATACATTAATTCCAGAATTGTTTTCAATGAACTGGGTTCTGTAATTTGGCCTCTAGATGTCAGTATTTGATTATTATAGAAATGAGAGTCCTGTTATTCAGCGATCAGCGTTCTCTTGAAAAACCGGACTCAGTTATGTGGCAGAACTCCAGGTTATTAATGTTTATGCTTTTAATAAACACATTTATAAATCAATCCTTGTTTTTTTTTATTATAGTGTGTTTGTAAGTGTTTTATTAAAGTAATAAGACACTCGAGAGTAAATTTACATGATTTATTCACAATAATGCCACACCCTTTCGTACCTTGCTTATTATTATACATTATTTTAAATCATGAGGTTCAGATTAATATAAACAGTGAGCCGACTTCCGATGCGCACTAAGCCTGTTGCAGCTGTTTTTGTATAAACTGCATTCTGTAATTTGGCCACTAGTCTTTGATTGGTAGAGAAACCGGAATCCTGTCACTCAGCGATGAGTGTTCACTTTGAAAACCGGACTAGGTTACATTGCGGAAGACCAGATTATTAATGTTTATGCTTTTAATAAACACATTTATGAATCAAACCTTGTTTTTTTTTATTATAGTGTGTTTGTAAGTGTTTTATTGAAGTAAATAAAAAAATGTATCACACAATACTCACTCACACTAAATTTCTGACCTTATTTTAATGGATCCGGGCGGCACGGTGGCAATGTGGTTAGCACGTTCTCCTCTCAGCACTAGGGATTCCCGGTTCAAATCCACATCTGGGTGGAGTTTCCATGTTCTGGATCAAGTCAATTGAATTCTCCAAATTGCCCCATATAGAGTGTGTCTGTGTGAGTGAGTGTGTGCCCAGCGATAGATTGGCGCCCTGTCCTGGGTCTATCTGCCCAGCGCCCGAGACGTTCTCCCCTGGATGGGCATGGGGACACCCCGCGACCCTAATAGAGGATAAAGCGGGAGATAATGGATGGATGGATTTTAATGGCTCCTTAAAGCATGTTGTAATGAATCCTGGACGTCTCTGTCTGTTCCTTTTTTTTGCCTCAGCTGGCCAACATGCTGCTGGAGCGCGAGGTGATCAACTACGAGGACATCGAGGCTTTGCTTGGTCCTCCGCCACACGGACCCAAAAAGATGATCGCCCCTCAGAGCTGGATCCAGGCTGAGCGGGACAAGCAGGACACCGGCGAGGACGAGCCACGTAGACCCCCAAGACGCCCGAGGAAGAATGACGAGGAGGACGATGTGAACCTGGGGCCGGCCTGATCTTCTGAGCACTTTGAACGCAGGTGGACGTTTAGAGAACCGTATAAAGCTCCATTTAATGTGGACGAAGAGCTGGACCTGAGAAACAGTCACATGATGATGATGATGATGATGATGATTATGATGTATAACATGTCGTTCGGTTTCTCTTGTATTGTTTGTTATTGCTACAAACAGAAATGTTGCTTTAAGTCTATTTTCAAAACTAAGGGTATAGTTCATGTACATAAGTATTAATAAATTATTTCCATGTTCTCCTCGTGTCCGCGTGGGTTTCCTCCGGGTTCTCCGGTTTCCTCCCACAGTCCAAAAACATGGATCGAGGTCAATTCAGTGCTCTAAATTGCCCCATATAGAGTGTGTTTCTGTGCCCAGCGATATATTGGTGCCCTGTCCTGGGTGTATCAGCCCAGCACCTGAAACATTCCCCACCCAGAACAGTAGGGCATCTGGGTGGAGTTATCACATTCCCGTGTCTCTCGTGTCTGCATGGATTTCCTCCGGGTTCTCCGGTTTTCTCTCACATTCTAAAAACATGGATCAAGTCAATTGAATTCTCTAAATTGCCCCATATAGAGTGTGTCTGTGTTTGTTTGTGTGCCCAGCGATAGATTGGTGCCATGTCCCAGCACCCGAAACGTTCCCCATCCAGAACAGCAGGGCATCTGGGTGGAGTGTTCATGTTCTCCCCGTGTCCACATGGGTATCCTCTGGTTCTCCGGTTTCCTCACAAAGTCCAAAAACATGGATACTAGGTCAATTGAATGCTCTTAATTGCCCCATATAGTGTGTGTTTGTTTGTGTGCCCAGCGATATATTGGTTCCCTGTCCTGGGTGTATTTGCCCAGCACCCGAAACATTACCCATCCAGAACAGCAGGGCATCTGGGTAGAGTTTTCATGTTCTCCCCGTGTCCACATGGGGCTCCTCTGGTTCTCCGGTTTCCACGCACAGTCCAAAAATATGGATTTAAGGTAAGTCGAATGCTCTAAATTGCCCTTATGTGGTGTATGTGTCTGTGTGACTGACTTTGTTGCCAGTGATTGATCAGTGCCCTCTCCTGGGTGTATTTGCCCCACACCAAAAAATACTCTTCCATGGATGGGCACATGGGAACACCCCGACCCTCTCTGAAATTAGGCTTATAAATATTAATAAACCACTTATGTTAACAATAATTTGAAATAAATAATAAAAAATATAAATAATGTTCCCCCTGTATCTGCAAAGGTCTCCTCCGGGTTCTCCGGTTTCCTTTCACAGTCCAAAAACATGGATTCAAGATAAATGAAATGCTTTAAATTGCCCCATATAGAGTGTGTTTCTGTGTGTATCTGTGTGACTGAGTCTGCTCAAGGATAGGTTGGCGCCCTCTCCTGGATGTATATGCCCAGCTCCCAAACTGTTCTCCCATTGACACCCCCCACCCATCCTCCCCCCTGACCACCGTATACACTTATGTATAACATCTCCCTGTGTCCGCATGGGTTTCTTCTGGGTTCTCCGGTTTCCTTCCACAGTCCAAAAACATGGATCAAGGTCAATTAAATGCTCTAAATTGCCCCATATAGTGTGTGTTTGTGTCTGTAAATAAGTGTGTGTCCACTTATAGATTGTCATCCTGTCCTGGGTGTATCTGCCCAGTGCCCGAAATGTTCTCCCATGGACACCCCCACACCCTACCTCCCCGCTGACCCCCTCGGAAATGAAGTGTATACACTTATGTATAACATTCTCCCCGTGCCCGCGTGCGTTTCCTTCTGGTTCTCCGGTTTCTTTCCACAGTCCGAAAACATGGATCAAGGTCAATTAAATGCTCTAAATTGCCCCATATAGAGTGTGTTTGTGTCTGTAAGTGAGTGTGTGCCCAGCGATAGATTGGTGCCCTGTCCTGGGTGTATCTGCCCAGCGCCTAAAACATTCTCCGCTGGATGGGCATTCGTGTCCGCATGGGTTTCTTCCGGGTTCTCCGGTTTCCTTCCACAGTCCAAAAACATGGCTCAAGGTCAAGTAAATGCTCTAAATTGCCCCATATAGAGTGTGTTTGTGTCTGTAAGTGAGTAAGTGTGTGTCCACTTGTAGATTGTCATCCTGTCCTGGGTGATGCCCTGTCCTGGGTGTATCTCCCCAGAAACGTTTTCCCCTGGATGGTCATTGCCCTAATATAAATTTGGTCATTTATTGGACGCTTTTATCCAAAGCGACTTACAAGCTGAGCACAGGGTTAATCACAACATCCCTGGAGCAATGAGGGTTAAGGGTCTTGCTCAAGGACCCACATTGGTAACTTCAGTGGACCTGGGATTTGAAACCCCCAACCTTCAGCTTGACAGCCCAACACCCGAACCACTGAACTACCACTCCCTCCTAATATAGGATAAAGCGGAAGATAATGAGGTGTATTATTGAAGTTTTTTTATTTAGAGCATTTTACAAAATCTAGCAATGCCATTTCATATGAATAAATATTAACACACAGATTTAAGTGTTTAAGAAAAAAAAAACAAAAAAAAAGAGACAAACAAACCAACCGAGTGTTTAAGAATGGAATTACAGTGTAACAGTACAACAAGTTCAAGTTCAAGTTATTTATTTCCATTGTCACAAAGCAGCTTCATAGAATTTAAAGCCTTTAAACCCCCGAAGAGCAAGCCAAAGCAACAGTGGCAAGAAAAAACTCCCTTTTATGTTGTTATTCAAGGAAGAAACCTTGTGAGGACCAAGACTCAGTGGGGGACTCATCCTCCTTGAGCGGCCAGGCAGCAACAACAATGTAGGACACTAATGTACAGATATTAAACACTTGAACTTGAACTTAACTTCGTGTAGTTCTTTATAACAGAGTTGAACCGTGATCTTCCTGAAGCTCAGTGAAGGATCTGACGTTGCAGGTTTTACACGTTGCTCAAAAACAAACCCACTTTTTCATCTCATAATTTTTACAAAAAATCATAAGAGTAAACAAACGAAAGGGGGACGTCACGTTCACCTCAGGTTTCCATGTTCTCCCCGCGTCCAGGTGGGTTTCCTTTGGGTTCTCCGGTTTGCTCCCACAGTCCAAAAACATGGATTTAATGTAAATTGAATGCTCTAAATTGCCCCAAATAGAGTGTGTGTGTCTGTCTGAGTGTGTTCCCGGTATTCCCGGTTCGAATCCCAATCTGGGTAGAATTTTCATGTTCTTTCCATGGTTTTCCTCTGGGTTCTCTAGGTTTTCCGGGTTTCCTCCCACAGTCCAAAAACATGGATCAATGTGAATTAAATGCTCTTAATTGCCCCATATAGAGTGTGCCTATGTGAGTAAGTGTGTGTCCAGTGATAGATTGGCGTCCTGCTGTCCTGGGTGTACCTGCCCAGCGCCCCAAACGTTCTCCCCTGTATAGGCATAGAGAACCCCCCCCACCCCCCGCAACGCTAGTAGAGGATTAGGCAAAATATTATAAGATGAAGGGGTGGCTTAGTAGTTAGCATGTTCTCCTCTCAGCACTAGGGATTCATGGTTTGAATCCCAATCTGGGTGGAGTGTCCGCGTGGGTTTCCTCCGGGTTCTCCAGTTTTCTCCCACAGTCCAAAAACATGGATCAAGGTCAATTGAATTCTCCAAATTGCCCCATTGCCCAGTGATGGATTGGCGCCCTGTCCTGGGTCTATCTGCCCAGCGCCCGAAACGTTCTCCCCTGGATGGGCATGGGGAACCCCCCCGCGACCCTAATAGAGGATAAAGCCGGAGATAATGAATGAATGAATGAATTAAATTGCCCCATACAAAGTGTGTCTGTGTGAGTGAGTGTGTGCCCAGTGATAGAATGGCGCCCTGTCCTGAGTGTATCTGTCCAGCGCCCGAAACATTCTCTCCTGGATGGGCATGGGGCGACTCTAGAGAATTGGGTAGAAGATGATGAGATAGGGATAAAAGATCTAGAATCAAGAATCTAAAAGATTTTGGAAATTTAAATGTGCTAAAAGGCACGGTGGCTTAGTGGTTAGCACGTTCGCCTCTCAGCGCTAGGGATTCCCGGTTCGAATCCCCATCTGGGTGGAGTTTCCATGTTCTCCCCGTGTCCGCGTGGGTTTCCTCCGGGTTCTCCGGTTTCCTTCCACAGTCCAAAAACTTGGATCAAGTTAATTGAATTCTCAAAATTGACCCATATAGAGTGTGTGTGTGTGAGTGAGTGTGTGCCCAGCGATGGATTGGCGCCCTGTCCTGGGTGTATCTGCCCAGCGCCCGAGACGTTCTCCCCTGGATGGGCATAGGGAACCCCACCGCGACCCTAATAGAGGATAAGCGGGAGATAATGAATGAATGAAAGAATAAATGTGCTAAAAGTTTTATTTTATATTTAAAAGCGTTTAAATCTCATGAATTTCTTCCGTAGAACAGTGGAAATGACATCTAGGGTCTCAGAAGTTTTTTTAATCTACCAATAATATATTATCGAAAAACAATATTGTCAAAGTTTCATATTTTGCATTTCGGGGTGTCATTGGTTTTTCAGTTGTATGTATTTAATTAATGCTATATGCCTTTAACAGTAAGAGGAATCTGTTTCTCTCATAAGAACACTGCCCTTTGCCTTATTTAGAGCAGACATGTTAATAAAAAAAGTCTTCCTCACTCTTCATCCTCACATACATCCCATACTGCTCAGCAGGGACGACTCGACGACCCCAAAATGCTATGACTGGACGGTGTTCAAATGTGCTTTGTTCCTGTATGGCTGTAGGGTCCTGATATCTAGCGAGGGTCATACATGTTGGCCAGCTTCTTAAACCGAGGTCCCCAGTCGTTGAGGTAGTCGTAGTCCTGATCCTCGTCCGATCCTGAGGAGGCGATGGAGCTCAGGCTTCCCGCCAGAGACCCATCTCCTTCGTAGTCATAGATGAGAGCCGTGTCATACGGAGGGACGTTGGGGTCGTTGTCAGCAACATCCAGGCCCTGATGCACAGTACAGAGAACAGTCACTACAGAGGGTATAAATAAAGCGATACGGTATGAGAGAGGGGAGTGGCACGGCGGCTTAGTGGTTGGCATGTTCTCCTCTCAGCGCTAGGGATTCCAGGTTTAAATCCCAATCTGGGTGGAGTTTCCATCTTCTCCCCGTGATGCGTGGGTTTCCTCCGGGTTCTCCAGTTACCTCCCACAGTCCAAAAAACATGGATCAAGGCCAATCCATCCATTGTCTTCTGCTTTATCCACTATTAGGGTCGCGGGTGGGGGAGGGGTGTTTCCTCATGCCCACCCAGGGGAGAACGTTACAGGCGCTGGGCAGATACACCCAGCAAAGGACACCAATCCATCGCTGGGCCCACACTCACTCACACAGACACACTCTATATGGGGCAATTTGGATAATTCAATTAACTTGATCCATGTTTTTGGACTGTAGGAGGAAACCGGAGAACCCGGAGGAAACCCACGCGGACACGGGGAGAACATGGAAACTCCACCCAGATGGGGATTCGAACCAGGAATCCCTGGTGCTGAGAGGAGAACATGCTAACCACTAAGTCACCGTGCCGCCCATCAAGGTCCAAATTGCCCCATATAGAGTGTGTTTGTGTGAGTGAGTGTGTGTCCAGTGATAGATTGGCACCCTGTCCTGGGTGTATCTGCCCAGCGCTGAAACGTTCTCCCCTGGATGGGCATGGGGAACCCGGTTCGAATCCCAATCTGAGTGGAGTTTTCCTGTTCTCCCGGTGGGTTCCCTCCAAAAACATGGATCAAGGTCAATTGAATTCCCCAAATTGCCCCATATAGAGTTTGTGTGTGTGTTTGTCTGTGTGAGTGATTGTGTGACCAGTGATATATTAAAACCCTGTCCTGGGTGTATCTGCCCAGCACCCGAAACGTTCTCTGTTGGATGGGCATGGGGAACCCCCCCCCCCACACACACACACACAACCCTAATATAGGATAAAGTAGAAGATAAGTTCAAGTTATTTATTTCTATAGTGCTTTTTACAACAGTACACCGTCACAAAGCAGCTTTACAGAATGAAAAGCCTTTAAACCCCCAAAGAGCAAGCCGAAGCGACAGTGGCAAGAAAAAACTCCCTTTTATGTTGTTATTCAAGGAAGAAACCTTGTGAGGACCAAGACTCAGTGGGGGACTCATCCTCCTTGAGCGGCCAGGCAGCAACAACAATGTAGGACACTTAGGTACAGACATTCAACAAATGGAAAAACTACAAACTGGAAAACTATATGTGAGTCCATTAGGGGGCGTCCTGCAGGACCGCCAGTCCAATTAATATTCAGGTTCCATCCAAGATAATGGATGGATGATGTTATAAATTAAATCCTTTCATCTCTCTTCATCTTTTAAAGTTCCGCCAAACACTATAACTGATTTAGAACCTTTTTTCAGTTCACAGGGACCTGGTCTTCACGCTGAGACTCTGAGAGGTATGTAGATGGCCTGATCATCACTAAGCTGAAGGACTAACTAATAAATCACAGATGTTATGGCCCTGTATAATTATATTAGTGAGAAGCCGTCTGTTCACTCACATCATTAATGAAGTCTTCAATATCAGTGGGGTCTCCTGGGGGTTTGCGAGGGTATGGAGGTGAGGGAAGATGATACGGAGCATCTCTCCTGAGTGGCTGTTTCCGATTCGGGAGGCCAGATCCAGGTTTGCCAAGTGCTCCCGGAGAAGACACCATGTCGTTAGGGGTCCTCAGAAAATCCATGTTAAAAGCATCCTGAACACAAAGAAAAGAAAACAGGTTACATACTGTGTTATAAAGAACTACACAAGATACCAACTCTGTTATAAAGAACTACACAAGATACCAACTCTGTTATAAAGAACTACACAAGATACCAACTCTGTTATAAAGAACTACAC
>JAFMOD010000077.1:149515-179991 GCA_019802435.1 Corydoras maculifer
ACTCGCGTTCCGTAATTTGCCCCACATGTCCATCGTACATCCAGTTGTGGTTTCCCCAAACCCAGTGTTCTCTTTGAGAAGATAGTGACAATAGTGTTGAGAGACCATCCATCCATCCATCCATCCATCCATTATCTTCCACTTTATCCTCTACTAGGGTTGTGGGGGGGTTCTCCAGCTCATCCAGGGGAGAATGTTTCGGGCGCTGGGCAGATACACCAAGGACAGGCCGCCAATCTATCGCTGGGCACACACATGTGACTGTGGGAGGAACCCGGAGAACCCGGAGGAAACCCATGCGGACACGGGGAGATTGTGGAAACTCCACCCAGATGGGGATTCGAACCGGGAATCCCTATTGCTGAGAGGCGAACGTGCTAACCACTAAGCCACCGTGCCGCTCCATCCATTATCTTCCACTTTATTCTCTACTAGGGTTGTGGGGGGGTTCTCCAGCTCATCCAGGGGAGAATGTTTCGGGCGCTGGGCAGATACACCCAGGACAGGCCGCCAATCTATCGCTGGGCACACACTCACACACAAACATACTCTATATGGGGCAATTTGGAGAACTCAATTGACTTGATCCATGTTTTTGGACTGTGGGAGGAAACCGGAGAACCCGGAGGAAACCCATGCGGACACGGGGAGAAGACCTGGATTGGGATTCGAACCTGGAATCCCTAGCGCTGAGAGGAGAACATGCTAACCACTAAGCCAGCATGTCGCCCGTGTTGAGAGACCATTCAATTAGCTCCAGTTCTCCTTCGGTAGAGCAGTGTTATGATGGTTCCCATACAGACGAGACGGAGAAGCCAAGCAGAAATGGGAAGGACGGAGGGGGAGAAAGACCCTAACCCTCAATGCTCCAGGGTTACTGTATCATGACTGACCCCTGTTCTGACCCCAGCCATCAGGTCCGAATACCATCCATCCATCCCTCCATTATCTTCCGCTTTATCCTATATTAGGGCAGCACGGTGGCTTAGTGGTTAGCATGTTCTCCTCTCAGCCCTAGGGATTCCCGGTTCAAATCCCAACCTGGGTGGAGTTTCCATGTTCTCCCCGTGTCCGTGTGGGTTTCCTCCGGGTTCTCCGGTTTCCTCCCACAGTCCAAAAAACATGGATCAAGGTCAATTGAATATTTCAAATTGCCCCATATAAAGTTTGTTTTTGTGTGTGAGTGTGTGCCCAGCGATAGATTGGCACCCTGTCCTGGGTGTATCTGCCTAGCGCCTGAAACGTTCTCCACTGGATGGGCATGGGGAACCCCACCGGGCGCTGGGCAGATACACCCAGGACAGGGCACCAATCTATTGCTGGGAGGTCCGAATACCTCATGAAATGAAACCGTAAGGTTCCTCGGTTCTTACTCACCCGAATCCGTGACCCTTATAACTGCGCTGTACTTCTTGTTCTTAACAAACTTCGAGCGGATGCTGAAGGACTTTCTGGCGGAGACGGTCCCATTCTCACGAACGATGGACAGCCACTGCTCAGGATCCTCCATTATTTCGAATCTGAGGGCAAATATCAACGTGAACAATTAAAGAGGTAGAACCTTAAGTCTGACTGAAAATTCAAAAATCAAACATTTATAAGAATAATGACTGGATTAAACCACAAATCCCCAAAAAACAGGCACTACATCAGCTGCCATCATCCCATTGCTGATTCAAGGTGAATTGGATGCTCTAAATTGCCCCTGTGTGACATGGTTTCCCTGTGTTTGTGTGGGTTTTCTCCAGGTTCTCCGCTTTCCTTCCACAGTCCAATAACAGATTCAAGGTGAAAAGGGTGCTCCAAATTGCCCCGTGTGGTTTCNGAGGAAGTTTAAAAATAAGACATGCATAAGAATAATGACCAGATTAAACCACAAATCCCCCAAAAAAAGGCACTACATCAGCTGCCATCATCTCATTGCTGATTCAAGGTGAATTGGATGCTCTAAATTGCCCCTGTGTGACATGGTTTCCCTGTGTTTGTGTGGGTTTTCTCCAGGTTCTCCGCTTTCCTTCCACAGTCCAATAACAGATTCAAGGTGAAAAGGGTGCTCCAAATTGCCCCGTGTGGTTTCCATGGTTTCCTTGTGTCTGTGTGGTTTTTTCCATGTTTCTAGATTTCCTCCCACAGTCCAATGGCATAGATTTAAGGTGAATTGGATGCTCTTTATTGCCCCTGGGTAGTTCCACTGGTTTCCCAGAGGAAGTTTAAAAATAAGACATGCATAAGAATAATGACTGGATTATCCCATTGCTCATTCAAGGTGAATTGGTTGCTCTTAATTGCCACTGGTTGGATCCCATTGTTTCCCTGTGTCTGTATGGGTTATTTCCACATTTTCCAAATTTCTCTCACAGTTCAATAACAGATTCAAGGTGAATTGGATGCTCTAAATTGCCCCTGGGTGGTTTCAATGGTTTCCCTTTGGGTTCTCAGATTTCCCACCACTGTCCAATAACATTTATTCAGGGTGAATTGGGTGCTCTAAATTGCCCCTGGGTGGTTTCCATGGTTTCTCTGTGTCTGTATGCATTCTCTCCAGTGTCCAATAACATATATTCAGGGTGAATTGGGTGCTCTAAATTGCCCCTGGATGGTTTCAATGGTTTCCCATCAGGTTCTCAGATTTCCCACCACTGTCCAATAGCATACATTCAAGGTGAATTGCCTATGGGTGGTTTCCATGGTTTCCTTGTGTCTGTGTGGGTTTTTTCCATGTTCGTATGTTTCCTCCCACAGTCCAATGACATAGATTTAAGGTGAACTGGATGCTCTTAATTGCCCCTGGGTAGTTTCCCTGGTTTCCCAGGGGAAATTAAAAAATAAGACATTCATAAGAATAATGACTGGATTAAACCACAAGTGCCCAAAAACATGCACAACATCAGCTGCCAGTCATCCCATTGCTGATTCAAGGTAAATTGGACCCTTTAAATTGCCCCTGTTTGATTTCCATGGCTTCCCTGTGTTTGTGTGACTTTTCTCCGGGTTCTCCGGTTTCCTCCCACAGTCCAATAACAGATTCAAGGTGAATTGGATGCTCTTAATTGCCACTGGGTGGTTCCCATTTTTTCCCTGTGTCTGTATGGGTTGTTTCTTCTGTCCAATAACATATATTTAGGGTGAATTGGGTGCTCTAAATTGCCCCTGGGTGGTTTCAATGGTTTCCCACCAGATTCTCAGATTTCCCACCACTGTCCAATAGCATACATTCAAGGTGAATTGGATGCTCCTAATTGCCTCTGGGTGATTCCCATGATTTCCCTGTGTCTGTGTGGGTTTTTTTCATGTTCCTTGGTTTCCTTCCACAGTCCAATGGTATAGATTCAAGGTGAATTGGATGCTCTAAATTGCCCCTGTGGGATTTCCATGGTTTCCCTATGTTTGTGTGTTTTCTCCGGGCTCTCCGGTTTCCTCCCACAGTCTAATAACGGATTCAAGGTGAATTGGATGCTCTTAATTTCCCCTGGGTGGTTCCCATGGTTCCCCTGTGTCTTTGTGGGTTTTTTCCATGTTCCTAGGTTTTCTCCCACAGTCCAAAGGCATAGATTTAAGGTGAATTGGATGCTCTTAATTGGCCCTGGGTGGATTCAATGGTTTCTCTCCGGGTTCTCAGATTTCCCACCACTGTCCAATAATAAACATTCAAGGTGAATTGGACACTTTTAATTGCCCCTGGGAGGTTTCCATGGTTTCACTGTGTCTGTGTGTTTTTTTTAACCATGTTTCTAGGTTTCCTTCCACAGTCCAATGGCATACATTTAAGGTGAATTGGATGCTGTTAATTGCCCCTGGGTGAATCATATGGTTTTCCTGTGTCTGTATGGGTTCTCTCCACCTTTTCCAGATTCTTTCTACAGTCCAATAACAGATTCAAGGTGAATTGGATGCTCTAAATTGCCCCTGGGTGGTTTCAATGGTTTCCCTGTGTCTGTATGGTTTCCCTCTGGGTTCTCCGGTTTTCTACCACAGTCCAATAACAGATTCAAGGTGAATTGGATGCTCTTAATTGCCCCTGGGTGGTTTCCATTGTTTTCCTTTGTCTGTATGGGTTCTCTCTGGGTTCTCCAGATTCCAATAACGGACTCAAGGTAAATTGGATGCATTAAATGCTTCCGTCTGGTTTCCATGGTTTCTCTGCCTGTGTTTTTTTTTTTTACATGTTTCCAGGTTTCCTCCCACAGTCCAATAACATTGATTTAAGGTGAATTGGATGCTCTTAATTGCCCTGGGTGGTTTCAATAGATTTCCTGTGTTTGAGTGGGCTTTCTCCGGGTTCTTCAGTTTCCTCCCACACTCCAATAACATAGATTCAAGGTGAATTGGATGCTCCACATAACATACATCTACATAACATCTATATAGTAGTATAGTGTGTCTGCAAACAATGAATTGGCACCCTGTTCTGGTTGTATTATCTGCCCAGCGTTTGAAACGTTCTCCCCTGGATGCTATGGGGACCACCCACCCAGTGACACCCCCCCTCACCCCCCCCTGCACCCATGACCCTAACAAAGGACTGAGCAATCAAGATATTGAGATGGGATTTAGCACTATTTACATTAATCCCTTTATTAAATAATCAGTAGTTTTCTCTATGTGACATGAAGCCATATTTTTGTATTCTTTTTATTTTTGAACACATTCTTACACAGGGCCTATAAATAAACATCATCTGCAAGTGTCACTGTGATGGATTTTGCGATGAAAGCCCAAACAGAGTTCATTACTGAAGTGCCAGGGTTACTGTAAACTATACTGTTTACTACAGCATCATAAATATGATGTATTCTGTACGGATCAGAGTCCATCATATCAGGATCGCTGAAGTAAACATGAGGACTTCATCCCGCCGTGGTTTACAGTAACACTGGCACTTCAGTAAACCAGCGTGCTGCGGGATTTCCCTTTAATCCGTTTATTTTTAATGCATTTCTGACGGAACAGGATGCAGACGGATGCTGATTACCTGAGCTTGCCGTTTTCAGGATCATAGGCGATGTCTTTGATGAGGACAGTTCCCGGTGTGATGGATTCTGGGGCCTCCTGTTTTATGGGGTCATTATAGAAACGTGGCGCTTCATTCTCATTAAGTACTTTAATAGTCACAGTGGCAGTGCTGGGTTGTTTATAGGTGGCTTTAACACTTAGAGGAACCTCATTCTCCACTCTGACGGTGAGCTGGTACTCCGCCCGAGTCTCATAATCCAGAGGCTACAGAAAAATAAAATGAGAAGCGTGAGAGTTTTGATTAAAGAGATGATTATCCAACATTTTCCACATGCCCATCCGGGGGAGAACGTTCCGGACACACCCAGGACAGGGCGCCAATCTTTCTCTGGGGACACACTCACACATACACACTCTATATGGGGCAATTTGGAGAATTCAATTGACCTTGATCCATGTTTTTAGACTGTGGAAGGAAACCGGAGAACCCAGAGGAAACCCACGCAGACACGGGGAGAAGATGGAAACTCCACCCAGATATGGAATCCCTAACTCTGAGAGGAAAACATGCTAACCACTGCCGCCCGATAATGAACGTTATTGAAATAATTATTTTAGTTTAAATCATACTATTAGAAGCAATTAATTAATCAATAACAAGCAAAAATATTATACATTTTGTATATATGTATGTTTAATAAAAAAAAAACACCCCTATATCATGTTAAACTACTTCATCCTAAATTAATTCTGCTTGTGAAGTATAAATCTTTATTAGAAAATATAATTCGATTATAAATTGCTCCATATTTATTCATAAAAACAAAATGAATGAATTACCACTAATTAGTTAATTCATTGATAATTTTTTTAAATTGATTTGTGTTGCCATCAACGATGAACAATTGTGCAAAGTTTAACTTGGACAACGGGAAGGGGCAGAGAGGAGAACATGCTAACCACTAAGCCAGCGTGTCGCCTGTGTTGAGAGACAATTAATTAGTTCAATTAGTTCCAGTTCTCCTTCGGTAGAGCAGTGTTATGATGGTTCCCATACAGACGAGACGGAGAAGCCAAGCAGAAATGGGAAGGACGGAGGGGGAGAAAGACCCTAACCCTCAATGCTCCAGGGTTACTGTATCATGACTGACCCCTGTTCTGACCCCAGCCATCAGGTCCGAATACCATCCATCCATCCATCCATTATCTTCCGCTTTATCCTATATTAGGGCGGCACGGTGGCTTAGTGGTTAGCATGTTCTCCTCTCAGTGCTAGGGATTCCCGGTTCAAATCCCCATCTGGGTGGAGTTTCCATGTTCTCCCCGTGTCCACGTGGGTTTCGTCCGGGTTCTCTGGTTTCCTTCTACAGTCGAAAAAAACATGGATCAAGTCAAATGAGTTCTCCAAATTGCCCCATATAGAGAGTGTGTCTGTGTGAGTGAGTGTGTGTTAAGTGATAGATTGGCATCCTGTCCTGGGTGGATCTGCCCAGCGCCCGACACGTTCTCCCCTGGATGGGCATGGGGAACCCCACCGCGACCCTAATAGAGGATAAAGCGGGAGATAATGGATGGATGGGTAACGGGAAGTGGGTGAAATAGCAAACTTTTTACCATACACACAGACAAACAGATGAAAGTAATATATCCATCCATTATCTTCTGCTTTATCCTACATTATGGTCACGAGGGGGGGGGGGGGGGTTCCCTATACCCATCCAGTGGAGAACGTTTTGGGCGCTGGGCAAAAACACCCAGGACAGGACACCAGTCTATCACTGGGCACACACTCACACAGACACGCACACATACACACTCCATATGGGGCAATTTGGAGGACTCAATTGACTTGATCCATGTTTTTGGACTGTGGGAGGAAACCGGAGAACCCGGAGGAAACCCATGTGGACACGGAGAGAACATGGAAACTCCGCCCAGATGGGGATTAGAACCGGGAATCCCTAGCGCTGAGAGGCGAATGTGCTAACCACTAAGCCACCGTGCTGCCCTAAAAGTAATATGGGGGTAATTAAAAATAACATGTTGTTTCCTGTATACACACCTTCATTACAGAGATGATTCCCTGATTGGTGACTTGATCGGTGCGGATGGCGAAGTTACCCGATGCATCCCCTCTTATTATGGAATACACAATCCTCCAGTTCTCTCTATCTTTCTGATCTTTATCAGTGGCGTTCAGTCTGCCTACGTCCTTCCCCACCTTATTCTCCATGGCAACCAACGTGTACTGTAATAAGAGGAGGCGGTTTGGCTCATGGTAATACAGTGGAGCCGGTCAGATGGATGTTATTTGATGTGAAGTGTTGGTACCATGTTAGGTTTGAACTCTGGAGCGTGATTATTGATGTCTGTGATGTGGATAATGGCTCGGCCCGTGCTGGTCAGCCCCTGTCCGGACATGTCGGCTACCTGCAATGTGAGCCGGAATGACTGCACGACCTGGCAGGAGAAAATGGCAGCATGTTGGGTATGAATGCTTTAGTTTAACCCTTATATACAATAACAAACATAACACACTGTAATGTAAGACGCAGCATAAGGTTCTTATTTGTTACTTATTTATTATTAATTACATATATATTATTTATATTGTTTATATGGCCACCAAAATGTCCATCCATCCATTATCTTCTGCTTTATCCTATATTAGGGTCACGGGGGGGGGGGGGGGGTCCCCATACCCATCCAGGGGAGAATGTTTCAGGCGCTGGGCAGATACACCCAGGACAGGATGCCAAATTATCACTGGACACACACTCACTCACACAGACACACTCTGTATGGGGCAATTTTGAGAATTCAACTGACCTTGATTCATGTTTTTTGGACTGTGGGAGGAAACCGGAGAACCCGGAGGAAACTCCTGCTGACACGGGGTGAACATGGAAACCCAATCTGGGAAACACCCAGATTGGGATTTGAACCGGGAATCCCTAGCGCTGAGAGGGGAATGTGCTAACCACTAAGCCACCGTGCCGCCTTACCAAAATTTTATTTAATAAGTTATTCATAAGCGGTACAGTGGCTTAGTGGTTAGCACGTTCGCCTCTCAGCGCTAGGGATTCCCGGTTCGAATCCCCATCTGGGTGGAGTTTCCATGTTCTCCCCGTGTCTGCGTGGGTTTCCTCTGGGTTCTCCGGTTTTCTCCCACAATCCAAAAACATGGATCAAGTTAATTGAAATCTCAAAATTGCCCCATATAGAGTGTGTCTGTGTGAGTGAGTGTGTGCCCAGCGATGGATTGGCGCCCTGTCCTGGGTGTATCTGCCCAGTGCCCGAGACGTTCTCCCCTGGATGGGCATGGGGAACCCCACCGCGACCCTAATAGAGGATAAAGCGGGAGATAATGAATGAATGAATGAATGAATGAATGAATGAATAAAATTTGCACCACATTATACATATTGCACACAACACTACCACTTTAAAATTATGTCAAGCCAAAGCATATAAATCTCATTCTTAGGTACACTGTTTGGTGTAAATGTGAATGACAATGCAGTCTGTCTTTTCCTATGTCTATGTTTGTGATGTCATGTGTGTGTTTCAATTTTCGACCTATGGGAGCTATGATAGTCATGGAGGTGGTTGAATTTGAAAATGAATGATGGGATAACCTACGTCTCGGTCCAGTCCCACATCACGAATGTAGATGACTCCGCTCTCATTATTGATGCCGAACATGGTTTTGTTGATGCTGAATGGTGGGCTGCTCTCCTGAGCCGTAATGGCGTAGCTCAGTGCTGCGTTGTCTGTGGTTGGATCATCAGCATCTTCTGCTGAGACTCTCAGCACGGGGGGGGGGGGGGGGGGGGGGGGGGGGGGGGGGGGGGGGGGGGGGGGGGGGGGGGGGGGGGGGGGGGGGGGGGGGGGGGGGGGGGGGGGGGGGGGGGGGTGTGTGTGTGTGTGTGTGTGTGTGTGTGTGTGTGTGTGTGTGTGTGTGTGTGTGTGTGTGTGTGTGTGTGTGTGTGTGTGTGTGTGTGTGTGTGTGTGTGTGTGTGTGTGTGTGTGTGTGTGTGTGTGTGTGTGTGTGTGTGTGTGTGTGTGTGTGTGTGTGTGTGTGTGTGTGTGTGTGAGATAGAGAGAGAGTCTGTCTGTCTGTCTGTATAATATATATTTAAAATTAAGATAGAGGTCTGGAGGTGTGTGTGTGTGTGTGAGAGAGAGAGTCTGTCTGTATAATATATTTAAAATTAAGATAGAAATCTGTGTGTGTGTGTATGCGTGAGTCTGTCTGTATAAGTCTGGATGTGTTTGTGTGTGTGTGTGTGTGTCTGTCTGTCTGTCTGTCTGTCTGTATAATATATTTGAAATTAAGATAGAAGTCTGTGTGTGTGTGTGTGTTTGTCAGTCTGTCTATCTGTATAAGTTTCTGTGTGTGTGTATGTGTGAGTCTGTCTGTCTGTATAAGTATGTATATGTGTGTGTGTATGTTTGTCAGTCTGTCTGTCTGTCTGTATAAGTTTCTGTGTGTGTGTGTATGTGTGTGAGTCTGTCTGTGTGTATAAGTTTCTGTGTGTGTGTGTGTATGTGTGAATCTGTCTGTCTGTATAAGTCTGTATGTGTGTGTATGTGTGTGAGTCTGTCTGTCTGTATAAGTTTCTGTGTGTGTGTGTGTGTATGTGTGAGTCTGTCTGTCTGTATAAGTCTGTATGTGTGTGTGTGTTTGTCAGTCTGTCTGTCTGTATAAGTTTCTGTGTGTGTGTCTGTATAAGTTTCTGTGTGTGTGTATGTGTGTGAGTCTGTCTGTCTGTATAAGTATTTGTGTACGTGTGTGTGTTATTAACTCTGTTTAGCTCAGACTTCACACACTTCAATGCTGATCAGATGTCGTGTTGTTACCTGGAATAGAAAATTCAGGTACAGAGCTGATATATTCTTCTTGGATGAAGGCCGGTCGGTTATCGTTCTGGTCCAGAACATAGATCTCAATGGTGGTTGGGTTCTCCAGACGTTCTCCACTGGGTGACAGCGCAAAGGCTTTCAGCTAAATATACACAATGAGAAATCACAATTATTTATAAACTATATTACAGGAGGAAATTTAAATGTATTCACCTCTGAATCAAACTTTAAACAATTTGACAAACCTTTATACTTCATATACATTATTTAAAGTATAACAGCTATGTCTTTATTTCCATGTGACTCCCTAAACGTGAAACAGCTGTTCTTTTACACAGCCCCTCTCTGGAGTAAAAGCCGTGCTATTTATGGCCTTCTACATACCGTGAATCTTTTGTGGGTCTCCCTGTCCAAGGGCTTCTTGCTCTTGATCCATCCTGTTTTATCATCAATTTCGAAGAGGTCCCTGGGCTCCTGGTCAACCCCGGGACCCTCGAGCTTATAGATCACCTCTCCAGTGAAAACCTTGTCGGATTTGATCTGCACGAAGAAGCATGGAAAGTGTTCAAACCACATGTGGACAGGGCCTATTTTCCAGGGGGGTCGAACATATTATTCAGAATCAGTTAAAGTGGAGATCGGAATTGAGTGTGTATTCTGATCAGACTGCATCATACTTATTTATTTTGTTAACCCTAAACTTTTTGTAAATGAATGCTATGTATAAAATTGTAGATAATCTAATAAATATCAGGTTTCATGGGCTCACCTCTGACACTGATCCGAACATTTCACTTAAAACTGCGGTAAACGTTACACAGATGTTGTGAAGGCAGTTACAGCACAGCCATCAGCTTACAAACATGTAAGACTATGTTATAAGATACAAAGCCATATGCAGTAATGTATGCATCGCTGGTTAAATTCCATGTTTTATTGCGTTATTGTTCTGAGTGTAAGTAAGCGAACACATCAAAAAGAAAAACTGTATTTTAATGCATAGCTAATAAGAAAAAACATTTAAAAAAACATTTAAACTGTATTTTAATGCATAGCTAATAAGAAAAAACATTTAAAAAACATTTAAAAATTCTAATCGGCAAAAAAACACTGTACCAACAAAAACACTATAATATATATGTATATTATACACTGTGCCACTGTGCCACTGTGCCACCCTATATATATATATCCATATCTATATCTGTTAGCGATCGCTTGTTCTTCCCCGGGAGATCGGCTACGCGGGAGGGAATGCGTACGCCGCTTGCTCCTTGTGAGCGTTTCCCGGAAATCGGCTACGCGGAGAAAAGTGCGTACACCGGTCCGCTGGATGAAAACGCTCCCCGGATATAACCTGCGCGGGGATAGTGCACAGTGTTGTACCGTGGTTTAACGCGGAAGGAGAGTTCGAGACACCGGGATAAAAAACAAACGAAGGTTTATTTTTAAAAATGGTGTAGGGACACCAACGGAAAGGAGGAACAAACGAAACGAACTAACACCGGGGTAATACCACAAACAAAGACGTGCACGGGGATAAAGGAATACGGAAACTAAATACAAAAGACACAGAGTCACGTGCACAGAATAAACCAATCACCCAACGGAGACAATGAGTCCACTAAATGAGGGACAGGTGCTCCAGGCACCTGTGACAATATCCATATATGTGTATATATATATATATATATATATATATATATATATATATATATATATATATATGGGTGGCACGGTGGCTTAGTGGTTAGCACGTTCGACTCTCAGCACTAGGGATTCCGGGTTCAAATCTCCATCTGGGTGGAGTTTCCATGTTCTCCCCGTGTCAGTGTAGGTTTCTTCCGGGTTCTCTGATTTCCTCCCAGAGTCCAAAAACATTGATGAAGTCAACTGAATTCTCCAAATTGCACCATATACAGTGTGTTTGTGTGAGTGTGTGTGTGCCCAGTGATAGATTGGCGCCCTGTCCTTGGTGTATCTGCCCAGCGACCGAGACGTTCTCCCCTGGATGGGCATGGGGAACCCCCCCCCACGCGAATCTAGTAGAGGATAAAGTGGAAGATAATGGATGTTCTACTTGTTCTCCATGGATACAGAACATCTGGGTTTAACTCATCTCCCTTCAACTGCAGACAGTCTATGTGTTGAAAGACAATTATATATATATATATATATATATATATATATATATATATATATATATATATATATATATATATATATCTGGGGATCCATGTTCGAATACCAATCTGGGTGGAATTTCCATCTTCTCCCCGTGTCAATGTGGGCTTACTCCAGGTTCATAATCCAAAAACAGGGCTTCAAGGTAAATTGAATGCTCTAATGTACCCCATACAGTGTGTGTTTGTGTGTGTGACTGTGTGTGCCCATTGATAGATTGGCGCCCTGTCCTGGGTGTATCTAACCCACCGCTTGAAACGTTCTGATAGTGGATTAAGTGGAAGATATTGAATGATGTGTTATTGATGGTAATTACCTGGACCAGCTGTTCTGGTAGTTGTTTGCTGTTTTCCAAAACTCGGATGGGTGGAATGATCCAGTCCCTCTTCCTACGTACCAGACCAGAACTCCTTGTTCTCCATGGATACAGAACATCTGGGTTTAACTCATCTCCCCTCAACTGCAGGCAGTCTATGAGCTGAAAGACAATTGTGTGACTGTAAGTATGAATTCAGCCTGACGGTAACATAATATTTGTAATGCCTCTGTTGCATTTAATACAGCATAAATTTATAGCATCTGATTGATTACTAGATCAATAAAATGCAGTCGGCACTGTGTAAAGTATACTGGGTACTTATTAAATTTGCTTAGTTTTTTATTTTTGTAAAGTGCAAATAATAATAATAATAATAATAATAATAATAATATTATTATTATTATTCTATTATAATATACTATAATGTATTAATATAATCTTAATTGTCTTTAAACTACTAATTCATCTATCTATCTATCTGTAATCTAGTCAGTTTTTTTGAAGTGAACGCTGATCACTGAGTAACAGGATTCTAATTACTCTGACAATCAAATACTGCCACCTAGTGTCCAAACTATAGAACACACTTTTAAAAATCTGGAAAATAATGTATCGTGTATCGCGCATTGATACAAATGTGAAGCGCTCAGAGGTGTGTGTTATTATCAGTGATATCACATCTGGACAAACGGCTTAGCCAATCATATTTAAGGACAGATTTACATTTTATACATATTATATACATGGGCAAAACAGTGGCTTAGTGGTTAGCACATTCGCCTCTTGGGGATCCATCGAATCTTAATCTGAGTGGAGTTTCAATGTTCTCTGGGTGGGCTTCCTGTGGGTTCTCCCGCTTCTCTTTCCACAGTCCAAGGTAAATTAAATGCTCTTAATTGCCCTATATAGTGTGTGTTTGTGTGCATGTCTGTGTGTGCGTGCCCAGTGATAGATTGGCGCCCTGTCCTGGGTGTATCTGCCCAACGCCTGAAATGTTCCCCCCTGGATGGGCATGGGGAACCCCACCGTGACCCTAGTAGAGGATTAAGCATAAGATAAGGGATGGATGAATATTATGAGGACCAGTTTCACACACACACACACACACACACACACACACACACACAGACACAGACACACACACACACACACACACAGCTGTTCATCAATAAGTTCAGGTTTACTAACACAAAGCTTCCCAGACACATGCCGTATTTTTCAATCTACACAACACCTGACTTCGGTCACAGGTCACGATGAATCTGCTACAAACATGCAAACCCAGAGCCTCCCACACATGCACCTCCTCCTCCCCCCCACACACCACCTGTCAAAAAGCATAGAACCCAGAACGAATACACAGCCCTTTGTTAAGTTATTGAATAAGACAAGGTCTCTGCTATACCTCACGCAATAAAACAGTTTTAAAAATGATACTGGCTCTTGGTTTTCTACGTGCTATTCGCACCGTTGTTCGACCCGCTTTTATTGTCTTTTCAGCACGACATGAATATTATACATAATTATACATACCTATATACACACACAAAGCAAAAACAAAAACCAAAATAGGGGAAGGGATTACATAAAAAAAAAAAAATATATATATATATATATATATATATATATATATATATATATAGTGGGCGGCACGGTGGCTTAGTGGTTAGCACGTTCGCCTCTCAGCACTAGGGATTCCCGGTTCGAATCTCCATCTGGGTGGAGTTTCCATGTTCTCCCCGTGTCTGCGTGGGTTTCCTCCGGGTTCTCCGGTTTCCTCCCACAGTCCAAAAACATGGATCAAGTTAATTGAATCCTCAAAAATTGCCCCATTTAGAGTGTGTCTGTGTGAGTGAGTGTGTGCCCAGCGATGGATTGGCGCCCTGTCCTGGGTCTATCTGCCCAGCGCCCGAGACGCTCTCCCCTGGATGGGCATGGGGAACCCTATATATACATATACATATATATATATTTATATACACATTTGGTCATTTAGCCGACGCTAAATTTAAGCGACTTACAAGGTGAGCACAGGGTTAATCACAACATCCATGGAGCAATGAGGGTTAAGGGCCTTGCTCAAGGACCCACACTGGTAATTTCCGTGGACCTGGGATTTGACCCGCCAACTTTCAGACTGATAGCCCAATGCCCTACCCACTGAGCTACCGTATGTCTGTAATTTTGTTTTATATATATATATATATATATATATATATATATATATATATATATATTGCGGCACGGTGGCTTAGTGGTTAGCACGTTCGCCTCTCAGCTCTAGGGATTCCCGGTTCGAATCCCCATCTGGGTGGAGTTTCCATGTTCTCCCCGTGTCTGCGTGGGTTTCCTCCGGGTTTTCCGGTTTCTTCCCACAGTCCAAAAACATGGATCAAGTTAATTGAATTCTCAAAATTGCCCCCTATAGAGTGTGTCTGTGTGAGTGAGTGTGTGCCCAGCGATGGATTGGCGCCCTGTCCTGGGTCTATCTGCCCAGCGCCCGAGACGTTCTCCCCTGGATGGGCATGGGGAACTCCACCGCGACCCTAATAGAGGATAAGCGGGAGATAATGAATGAATGAATGAATATATATATATATATATATATATATATATATATATATATATATATAAAACTAAATTACAGACATATAAGAAATATAAGAAATTTAAAACAAAATGTATAAATAAGATGCAAAACACAGCATAATACAAAGGTATTATTATTATTATCATTATTATTATTATTATATACTAATTATCCAAAATTGGCTTAGCCTTTTCTTCTTTGGAAATGTCATTTTTTCTAATGCCAAGTCATTACAACGACTGGCTCACACAATTACAATCGATACTCACACATAGGGCTGCAACTAATGATTATTTTAATAATTGATTAATCGATTATTTTTCCAATTAATCTATGAATTGGATAAAGAAATAATTTCCATTTTTTTGTTAAACAGGTCAATGAATGTCTGGTTTTATTTACAGTTTGAGTTCAAGGCATCTAAGTAGCCCAAAGAGCAATTAAACACAAATCTCACACACACAACGACACAAGATGTAGCATTGTGTGTGTACAAAAATACTAAATTACACAAATTTGAGTCGCTCTAATATGTTACCTCATCCTCGTCTAAATGCAATTCATCCTACCTCACTCCCATAGAGAGCAGTGTCTTCACTCATACTGTCAGAAAATTAAAATGTGACGCTTAATCATTTACAAACTGTATGTATTCATAAAGCACATTTAAGCACTGCTTAAGTTAATTAAACCAAACACGTTCTCCATCACTGTCATTATCCAGTTAAACACCAAAAACAGTATGAAGCGTGCTCTGGTTCTCAAAGTGCGAGTGCACCGTTACGTTGATTCACTTTTATTATATTGTAGTGATTTCCACTGCTGCTGAGCTCCTTCATCCTCATCTGTGACTCCAACGTGTTTCGTTTCAGGTGGTGGATCATCACCGTGGTGCTCAATGCAGGTCAAATTATTTTCGCAGAGTTTGTATGTTTACGTTCTTTATTTGTGTGAAACGTGAAGTGCTCTCACACTTTTGATGATTTAAACCGAAGCTTTTTTTCTGCGTCGGCTATGTTTCATTTGTAGTTTATTAAACTTTGTTAAACCTGTTTCGCAGATTCCACCTCCACCACGTTCCGTTCAACCCGCTATTATTATTTATTTTCAGAGCTGCAGGTGACGTAAGCGGTTACGACATTGCGAGTAACGCGTAATTCGTGCGACACAATGAAGCGGTAATGAAATCCGTTATCGAAACCTTTTTATCGATTTTATCGGTTCGGTGTTGCAGCCCTACTCATACATGCCGCCCGTTAAAAGGGTTCTAAGTTGCTGGTTTTTATTATTATAGTTGCATTGTTTTGCCTGTATTTTACATTATGTCTGTTCGTTTGTTCATTATTTATGCATTTATTGTAAATAAATTCCTCTTTTGCTGATTAGTTGCCGTTAGTAACCCGCTGCCTGTAGGGTTACAATGTTTTTAGTGCTGAGGGCAAATTCAAAATCAGAGTACTTTATTAAAATTGCCGTTTTTCCAGATGCTCCATTTGTCGTGTTTAAAAGTAAATATATATTAAAAAACGTTAAATGTTCAAGTTAAGTTATTTATTTCTATAGTGCTTTTTTACAACAGTACATTGTCACAAAGCAGCTTTACAGAATGAAAAGCCTTTAAACCCCCAAAGAGCAAGCCGAAGCGACAGCGGCAAGAAAAAACTCCCTGTAATGTTGTTATTTTAAGGAAGAAACCTTGTGAGGACCAAGACTCAGTGGGGGACTCATCCTCCTTGAGCGTTCAGGCAGCATCAACAGTTCAGTATACTAATATAATCAAAATGAGGCACGGTGGTTAGTGTTTAGCATGTCCGCCTCTTTGCGTTTGGGATCCTGATCTGGGTGGAGTTTCCATGTTCTCCCTGGGTCCATGTGGGTTCTCCGCAACCGGTCCCACATGGATTCCGCTCCCACAGTCCAAAAACATGGATTCAATTCAAATGAACTACTCTAAATTGCCCCTATAAAGTGTGTGTGTCCACTTATAGATTGCCGCCCTGTCCTGGGTGTATCTGCCCAGCCCCCGCAACGTGCTCCCCTGTATGGGCATGGGGACCACCCACGGGGACTCGTACTATTATTCACCGCCCCAATGACACCTGCACTGTGGGGGTTATGATCATCAGAGAACCGAGTAAAGGGGAATAACAGAGTATGTAGAGGAAGAGATGGACTACAACCCTAATCATTTATTCATTATCTCCTGCTTTATCCTCTACTAGGGTCGTGGGAGGGTTCCCCATGTCCATCCAGTGGAGAACGCTTCAGATGCTGGGCAGATACACCCAGGACAGGACGCCAATCTATTACTGGACTTACTCACTCACACAAACACACAATTTAAGAGCATTCAATTTACCCTGCATCCATGTTTTTGGACTGTGGGAGGACATCGGAGAGCCCGGACGAGGCTCACACAGACATGGGGAGAACATGGAAACCACCCCAGCAATGAGAGGAGAAGCTGTAAGCCACAATATCGCCCATCATGCCCACCACACAGTAAATACATATTATAATATGAATATAAGAAGGACATTTAAATGAAAAAAGGATATTTTTTTGTATTCTGTCCTAATCATAGTAGCTATTCTGTAGGAATGTCGGTACTATAGAATGTCTGTGATCAGCGGGTGAAGAATCGCAGTCATGCGGAACACTCCCAGCCGTTACTGACTAATCTTAGTCATCCTGCATTCTAGCTAGCTGGGAGAACCCCTCGATTGGCAGATAGATTTGAACAACTGGAATTCTTATGTTTTATTATATATATATATATATATATATATATATATATATATATATATATATATATATATTCATTCATTCATTATCTCCCGCTTTATCCTCTATTAGGGTCGCGGTGGGGTTCCCCATGCCCATCCAGGGGAGAACATCTCGGGTGCTGGGCAGATAGACCCAGGACAGGGCGCCAATCCATCGCTGGGCTATAAATATATATATATATATATATACACACACACACACACATATTGCAAAATATAAACCGAAAAAGAAAACTGCTGACACAACAGTTAAGTATTCATTCATTCTCTTCCACTTTATCCTCTCAGAACATTTCGAGCGCTGGGCAGATACACCCAGGACAGGGCGCCAATCTGGGCACACACTCACTCACACACACACACACACACAGACACACACACAGACAGACACTCTCTATATGGGGCAATTTTGGAGAATTCAATCGACCTTAATCCATGTTTTTGGACTGTGGGAGGAAACCGGAGAACCCCGAGGAAACCCACGCGGACACGGGGAGAACATGGAAACTCCACCCAGTTTGGGTTTCGAATCTGGAATCCCCTGCACTAAGAGGAGAACATGCTAACCACTAAGCCACCATTCCATCATCCATTATATTCTGCTTTATCCTATATGAGGATCGTGGGGGCGTTCCTTATGCCCATCCAGGGAAGAACGTGTCGGGTGCGGGACAGAATGCCAATCCATCACTGTACACATACTCACTCACACAGACACACACACACACACACACACACACACACACACATACACACACACACACACACACACACACACACATGATATATGGGGCAATTTAGAAAATTCAATTGATCATGAATCTATGTTTTTAGACTGTGTGAGGAGACAGGAGAACCCGGAGGAAACCCACATGCACACGGGAAGAACACGCATACTCCAACCAGATTGGTATTCCACCCTGGATTCCCAGCATTGAGAGAAGAACATACTAACCACTAAGCCACCGTGCTGCCCCCGGTTAAGAATTAAAAAATAAACAGGAACTTAAACCCAACAAGTCACAGACAAATTAGGTAATTAAACTATAAGTTGATTTATTTAATCAAATAACTCATTCTGTGTTTCACAACATTGTTTTTAGTTTAATTTTCAGCAGACAGTCTGACAGGCCACATTTGCTGACTGTCCTTCAAGAGATTTTACAGTCAGGTTTAGGTTGTGGGGTGGGGGGGGGGGATTATCTGGATTCATTGCTGCCCTTTGTCTGACCTGATGACCAGCAGCTGTAAGATGTTAGAAGTTGTGGAACCAAGAGAAACTCCTGAATGTTTTTACCTTAGTCCATATTGGCTTATCTCGCTTTATCCTCTACTAGGATTGCGGGGAAGTTCCCCATGTCCATACAGGGGAGAACGTTTCGGGCGCTGGGATACACCCAGGACAGGACACCAATCTAACACTGGGCACTCACTCACTAACACAGACACAGACACATGAACACACTCCATATGGGGCAATTTAGAGCATTTAATTTACATTTTTGGACTGTGGGAGAAAACCGGAGAACCCGGAGGAAACCCACACGGACACGGGGAAAACATGGAAACTTCACCCAGATTGGCATTCGACTCTGGATTCCCAGCACTGAGAGGAGAACATGCTAACCACTAAGCCACGGTGCCACCCATAATTACCATACATCCATTATTATCCATTGCATCTTGCACTAGGGTCACGGTGGGGGTTCAGGGGGGAACGTTTCGGGCGCTGGGCAGATTCAACCTGGACAGGGCGCCAATCTATCACTGAATACCCACTCACTTACACAAACACACTGTATATAGGGCAATGTGGAGAATTAAATTTACCGTGAATCCATGTTTTTTTTTGGACTGTGGGCGGAGAACCCGGAGGAAATCGAACATCAACTGAGTTACCACCCCTATATATATATATATATATATATATATATATATATATATATATGTGGGCGGGGCGGCACGGTGGCTTAGTGGTTAGCACGTTCGCCTCTCAGCGCTAGGGATTCCCGGTTCGAATCCCCATCTGGGTGGAGTTTCCATGTTCTCCCCATGTCTGCGTGGGTTTCCTCCGGGTTCTCCGGTTTCCTCCCACAGTCCAAAAACATGGAATAAGTTAATTGAATTCTCAAAAAAAATTGCCCCCTATAGAGTGTCTGTGTGAGTGAGTGTGTGCCCAGCGATGGATTGGCGCCCTGTCCTGGGTCTATCTGCCCAGCGCCCGAGATGTTCTCCCCTGGATGTGCATGGGGAACCCCACCGCGACCCTAATAGAGGATAAGCGGGAGATAATGAAGGAATGAATATATGGGCGGCACGGTGGCTTAGTGGTTAGCACGCTTGCCTCTCAGCCCTGGGGATTCCCGGTTCGAATCTCAATCTGGTGAGAGTTTCCATGTTCTACCCGTGTCTGCGTGGGGTTCCTCCGAGTTCTCCGCTTTCCTCCCACAGTCCAAAAACATGGATGAAGGTCAATTGAAATCTCCAAAATAGCCCATGTAATTTGTGTGTGTCTGTGTAAGCGAGTGTGTGCCCAGCGATATATATATATATATATAGGAACTTATTAACTTTTAGAATGTGCTTCTATTTCCCAGCTATTCAGCATGTGTGCTTTTGTAACTGCTACACATCTATTTCTGGATGGCCTCCACATTTCAGGACAACAGATGCAACATCTTGATCATTGCCGTCTTTAATAGACATGCCAGACTGCAATGCTTCAAAACAATAATAACAGCTGCAAGAAGAGCAAGACACAATCTCTAAAAGATATGATTAAATCAAAGCAAATAATCAAATGCTCTAATTGGCTGAGACATGCACACTCACAACCTCATAACATCTAAAATCCACTTTGAGCTGATTCTAAGCACCGATTTTCTGATGACCTTTAAGCCGTATCCCGTTTCTTGCCAAAACAATGTTTACTAGACGAGATTACGCCACGTTAGTCCAGTTAATTATTATATTTTTTAAAATAAACACATTTATGAATCAAATCCAAACTTTTATAAAAGCAATAAGACACTCGAGGTTGTGTATTATTGTGAATAAATCATGGGAAAGAGGTGTAACTGTACTCCACTACACGTCGTGCCTAATAACACCTCTTTACATGATTTATTCACAATAATGCCTCTAGTACATTATTGCATTATTATGCAATGGTTAGTTTTAGTCCTGAAATCTGATTGGCTGAGCCTTTGTCCTGCTGTGACATTATTGAAAACAGCACACACCTCTTAGAGCTTTATTTACTGTACGTATTAATGCGTGATATACAATACATTGTTTGTTCAATGATTTTTATTTTTTTTATTATAATTTTCATTCTCTAATTTTGCCACTAGTTGGCAGTATTTGATTGTTAGAGAAACCGGAATCCTGTTCCTCAGCGATCAGCATTCACTTAAAAAAATGGACTATATTACATTGTGGAAGACCGGATTATTAACAATTATGCTTTTAATAAACGTATTTATGAATTAAACCTTTTTTTATTTTAGTGTGTTTGTAAGAGTTCACAGCAATAAGCAATAAGACGCTCGAGGTTGTGTATTATTAATAAATCATGGGAAAGAGGTGTAACTGTACTTGGCTATGTACCATTCGTAATAACACCTCTTTCTTGTGATTGTTTTACAATAATGCCACACCCTCTCGTACCTTGTTAAGTTATTATGCTAAGTCGGCAGATCATTGTGGAAGAATACTAACAAGAGGACAATGGCACTGGTAAAGTAGTCCAATAATTCAAAGTAGGGATGTGATTAATTGCAAAAATAATGAATCATCTCATCTCTAGTTTCAAATACATGAGAAATATCTTATCTTCTGACTTGCTGTTAAAAAGAAGACAAACTCTTAACTATGGGTCCTTCTTTTAAGTATTTGTAATATCCATCCACCCATCCATTATCTTCAACTTTATCCTCTACTAGGGTCGCGGGGGGTTCCCCATGCACATCCAGGGGAGAATGTCTAGGGCAGATACACCCAGGACAGGACAACAATCTATCACTGGACACACACTTACTCACAGACACTCTATATGGGGCAATTTAGAGAATTCAATTGACTTGATCCTTGGTTTTGGACTGTGGGAAGGAAACCGGAGAACCCAGAGGAAACTCACACAGGAAGAACATGGAAACTCCACCCAGAATTCCTCTGACAGTCCAATAACATGGATCAAGGTCAATTGAAGTTTCCAAATTGTATCATATAGAGTGTGTCTGTGTGTGTGTGTGTGTGTGTGTCTGTGTGAGTGAGTGTGTGCCCAGTGATAGATTGGCGCCCTGTCCTGGGTGTATCTGCCCAGTGCCTAAAACGTTCTCCCCTGGATGGGCATGGGGAACCCCCCCCGCGACCCTAGTAAAATAAGGATAAAGCGGAAGATAATGGATGGATGGAATACTTAATCAGGGCGGCACGGTGGCTTAGTGGTTAGCATGTTCTTCTCTCAGTGCTGAGGATCCAGGTTTGAATCTCAATCTGGTGGAGTTTCCATGTTATCCCAGTTTCCGCATGGGTTTCCTCCGGGTTCTCCGGTTTCCTCCCACAGTCCAAAAACATGGATTCAAGGTAAATTGCTTTAAATTTCCCCATATAGAGTCTTACACTCTAGTGCATGTCCAGAGCTCGATTGGCGCCCTGTCCTTGGTGTATTTGCCCAGTGTTTGAAACATTCTCCACTTGGATGAGCATGGAGAACCCCCTATGTGACCCTATTTGAGGAGTAATGAATAAATTAATACTTAATTAAATATAATAAAGCAACTTTTGTACAAGTTCCCACCAGTTTGTCATATTGTTAAAGTTTGTGTGTGCTTGTGAGTGTGTGTGAGTGTGAGAGTGTGTGTGCGTGTGGAAATCGGTTTGCCAGGAAACTGGACAGCTGCTTGAGTGACTGTTCCCAGCAAACATGAGCTCAACACTGGCTGCTTTATGAACTGATTTGTTCATAATTTCACGGCCTCTGAGTGAGGCCTTCCCTTTCCGCTGTCTAGATTACAGAGTGGGACAACCGGCATCAAGTAAATGCCTCCACGAACAGCTGCCATTCGTCATTACAGAGTCTCTCAGAATCGGAGCTCTATAGACAATAAAGTCACGATTTAACCCGACTTAAGCCTGACCTATTCTTAATTTAAATAAAAACCTATTTCAGCTTTGCACTTTTCCTGTTTTTACACTGTGTAAACACAATCTTGGCACTTTTTTTGACACCCGGGGGGGAGGGAGGGGGGCTGGTTCTCCATGAGTTTGTAATGTACACCGCCACTGAACACCATAACAGTAGAAGCGAGTTCGGTGAAATAAAATATATAATGTATATTATTATTATATAATAATATATATATATATATTTATGTAACCTTTTTTATTTGACTACATTACATTAGGGCACAGTGTCTCAGTGGTTGGCAAGTTCTCCTCTCAGCGCTAAGGATGCGTGTTTGAATCCCAATCTGGCTGGACTTTCCATGTTCTCCCTGTGTCCTTGTAGCTTGTCTGGGGGTTCTCCAGTTTGCAATCACAGTCCAAAAACATGGATTCAAGGTAAATTAAATGCTCTAACTTGCCTCATAAAGAGTGTGTGTGTGTGTGTGTGCCCAGTGACAGATTGACCTGTCATAATTTATTTATTCAATATTTCCAATTATTTATTTATTATCTTCCGCTTTATCCTCTTCTAGGGTTACGGTGGGGTTCCCCATGCCCATCCAGGGGAGAACATTTCAGCTGCTGGGCAGATACACCCAGGACAGTGTGCCAATCTATCACTGGGCACAAATGGGTTTATCTGCCCAGCGCCCAAGACGTTCTCCCCTGGATGGGCATGGGGAACCCCACCGTAACCCTAATAGAGGATAAATGAATAAATGAATGAATATATATATATATATATATATATATATATATATATATATATATATATATATATATATATATATATATATATATATATATACAGTATATAGTCATGGCCAAAAGTTTTGAGAATAACACAAATATTATATTTTCACATGATATGCTGCCCTTTGATTTTTATGTGTGTTTTTCAGATGTTTTTATCACATACAGAAATATTATTGCAATCATATTATGAGTAACAAAAGCTTTTATTGACAGTTAGAATGAGTTAATGCAGCAAGTCAATATTTGCAGTGTTGACCATTCTTCTTCAGGACCTCTGCAATTCTCCCTGGCATGCTCTCAATCAATTTCTGGACCAAATGCTGACTGATAGCAGTCCATTCTTGCACAATCAATGCTTGCATTTTGTCAGAATGTTTAGGTTTTTGTTTGTCCACTCGTAACTTGATGATTGACCACAAGTTCTCAATGGGATTAAGATCTGGGGAGTTTCCAGGTTATGGACCCAAAATCTCTATGTTTTGTTCCCTGAGCCATATAGTTATCACCTTTGCTTTATGGCAAGGTGCTCCATCATGCTGGAAAAGGCATTGTTGATCACCAAACTGCTCTTGGATGGTTGGGAGAAGATGCTCTCGGAGGACGTTCTGGTACCATTTTTTATTCATGGCTGTGTTTTTAGGCAAGAGCGTGAGAGAGCCGATTCCCTTGGCTGAGAAGCAACCCCACACATGAATGGTTTCAGGATGCTTTACAGTTGGCATGAGACAAGACTGGTGGTAGCGCTCACCTCGTCTTCTCCGAATAAGCTGTTTTCCAGATGTCCCAAACTATCGGAAAGGGGATTCATCAGAGAAAATGACTTTACCCCAGTCCTTAGCAGTCCACTCCCTGTACCTTTTACAGAATATCAGTCTGTCCCCGATGTTTTTTCTGGAAAGAGGCGGCTGCTTTGCTGCCCTCCTTGAGACCAGGCCTTGCTCCAAGATTCTCCACCTCACACTGCGTGCAGATGCACTCACACCTGCCTGCTGCCATTCCTGAGCAAGCTCTGCACTGCTGGGAGCCCGATCCCGCAGCTGAAACACGTTTGAGAGACTGTCCTGGCGCTTGCTGGTCTTTCTTGGGCGCCCTGGAGCTTTTTTGGCAACAATGGAACCTCTCTCCTTGAAGTTCTTGAAGATGCGATAGATTGTTGACTGAGGTGGAATCTTTCTAGCTGCGATACTCTTCCCTGTTAGGCCATTTTTGTGCAGTGCCTCCTCATCAACACCCACACCTGTGTTAATGGAGCAATCACTGAAACGATGTTAGCTGGTCCTTTTAAGGCAGGGCTGCAATGAAGTTAAAATGTGTTTTGGGGGATAAAGTTCATTTTCTAGGCAAATATTGACTTTGCAATTAATTGCTGTTAAGCTGATCACTCTTTATAACATTCTGGAGTATATGCAAATTGACATTATTAAAACCGAAGCAGTAGACTTTGTAAAAATTAATATTTGTATCAGGCGGCATCAGTGTGGCATATATATATACATACAAACATACACCTGTATATCCATCCATCCATTATCTTCTGCTTTATCCTCTACTTGGGTCGTGGGGGGGTTCCCCATGCCCATCCAGGGGAAAATGCTTTGGCCGCTGGGCAGGGCACTATCTATCGTTGGGCACACATTTACTCACACAGACACACACCATATGGGGCAATTTGGAGAATTCAATTGACCTTACTCCATGTTTTTGGACTGTGGGAGGAAACTGCAGAACCCGGAGGAAACCCACGCGGACATGGGGAGAACATGGAAACTTCACCCAGATTGGGCTTCGAACCGGGAATCCCTAGCCCTGAGAGGAGAACATGCTAACCACTAAACCATATATGGAGACATATTTTACTAAAACAGTAAGCTCAGTGGTTGGAGGTTTAAATCCGAGGTCCACTGAAGTTAACAATGTGGGTCCTTAAGCAAGACCCCTAACCCTCATTCTGTGACAAAACTGTGTTCTGACCCCAACCATCAAGTTGGGATATTTGTAAGTTGTTTTGGATAAAAGCATCTGCTCAATGACCAAATTTAATATAAATGAAACCTCTGAATCAATAAATAAGAGTTGTGTCCAAATATTATTTCCCCTATAGTGTGTGTTCAGTCCAGATATGGATTTTCGATTTGCAATGTTACTAGCAATTTTTGGTGAATACACAATTAAATCAAATCAAATCTTAATCAACAATAAAAATGCAGAAAAGCCAAACGTAAACCAGCAAAATCTGAAGTTTCTAATGATCCAAAAGACAAATCCTGGTCCAAATGACCAGAGACATGTTTGGTCTCATCACTGTTCAATGCCCAACCACAAAATATATCCATACATCCAATAACTTCCGCTTTATCGTCTACTAGTGTTGCGATTCTACCCATCAAGGGAAGAATGTTTCAGGCGCTGGGCAGACACACCCAGGACAGGACGCCAATTCATCACTGGACACACACTCACTCACACAAACACACTCTATATGGGGCAATTTGGAGAATTCAACTGAACTTGATCCATGCTTTTGGACTGTGAGAGGAAACTGGAGAACCCAGAGAAAACCCACACGGACACGGGGAGAACATTGAAACTCCACCCAGATTGGGATTCGAACCTGGAATACCTAGTGCTGAGAGGAGAACATGCTAATGACTAAGCCACCGTGCCGCCCTCACAAAATATATAAGCGTACTAACTGGTGATTTTGCAGATGCTTTCATCCAAAGCAATTTACAAGCATCCTAACTTGGTTGGGGTCAAAACATTGGGTTCACCATACAGCCCCCCTGGACCAATAAGGGTTAAGGGTCTTGCACAAGGACCCACATCAGTAACTTCAGTGGACCTGGAATCTAATAATCGCATGATCAGTGGTTTGTTGAAATGATTTAAAGCTATTTATAAAATCTGATTGGTTGAGCTAGGCGGCCTGGTGGCTTAGTGGTTAGCATGTTCTCCTCTCAGCACTAGGGATTCCTGGTTCGATTCCCAATCTGGGTGGAGTCTCCATGTTCTCCCCGTGTCCGCATGGGTTTCCTTCGGGTTCTCTGATTTCCTCCCACAGTCCATAAACATGGATCAAGGTGAAGTGAATTCTCCAAATTGCCCCATATAGAGTGTGCTTGTGTGAGTGAGTGTGTGTCCAGTGATAGATTGGCTCCCTGTCCTGGGTGTATCTGCCCAGTGCCCGAAACGTTCTCCCCTGGATGGGCATGGGAACCCCCCCCCCCCGCTACCCTAATAGAGGATAAAGCGGGAGATAATGGATGGATGGTTGAGCTGTTTATAATGCACATTATTGACAATTAATAAAACGAGAAGTGATCCGCAATATGCTCTGCATGCTGTAGTATAGGACCCTGGGTTTAAGTATTTAATAAAAAATCTGACCCCAACCCCAGCCACATAGTTTCACAAGCCACCACCCTGCTATGCCCTGGGACAGTTATAGCTGTGAATGGGGCAAACTTAGCAACGGAAGTCATAAAACCGCCTGTGTGTGCAATGACTAAGCGTCTTAACAATTTTTCCATGTAGTGAATGATCCTAGGACAGGACAGTGGCTTAGTATTTAGCATAATCTCCTCTTAGCACTAGTGATCCCAATCTGGGTGGAGTTTCCATGTTCTCCATGTGCCCATGTAGGTTTCCTTCGGGTTCTCTGGTTTCCTCCCACAGTCCAAAAACATGGATCAAAATCAATTGAATGCTCCAAATTGCCCCATAGAGTGAGTGTCTGTGTGTGTGTCTGTGTGAGTGAGTGTGTGTACAGTGATAGATTGGCGTCCTGTCCTAGGTGTATCTGTATCTGCCAATAGATGGATGGAATACTTAATCAGTGTGGCATGATGGCTTGGTGGTTAGCATGTTCTCCTCTCAGCACTGGAGATTCCCGGTTCAAATTTCAATCTGGTTGGAGTTTCCATGTTCTCCCCGTGTCCGCGTGGGTTTCCTCCGAGTTCTCCGGTTTCCTCCCACAGTCCATAAACATGGATCAAGTCAATTGAATGCCCCATATAGAGTGTGTTTGTGTGAGTGAGTGTGCCAGTAATAGATTGGCGCCCTGTCCTGGGTGTATCTGCCCAGCACCCGAAACGTTCTCCCCTGGATGGACATGAGGAACCGCCTTTTGCCCCTAGTAGAGGATAAGGTGGAAGATAATGGATGGATGGATGGATCTATGATCTTACAATACCTTCAGAAGCTCTCAATGAGAGCATCTACTGATTTGGACGTCTTCCTATTCGAACCGCAAAAACGAGGTTACCTAATACAGCAGTGTCAACAAAACCCTGACAGATTATTTCCCTATGATTAATAATTCTCTGATTTGTCTCCTAATAACCGTGGTAATATATTGGCGGAGCAACGAGAGGTAAAGCCAGAATCCTACAGGAACGATTGAACCTGCCATGCTTTCATCGTGTCATTAATCATCGCCGTTAAATGTTTAGAGCAACCATTTCCAGAGTCTAATCTCACTTGCGGCTGCGATCATCTAATGGCGGGCTGATTAACTCAAACCAGAGGAAGTTCCTGATCCATTATTCTGACATGATCTGTAACGTGTTCTTATAAATGAGCCCAGCAGATGTGGCCCGGGTCACTGTGTATAAGCACCTCCTAAACACTGCACCTCATCGAAATCATGAGCTCATGCTCGAGTGACCTGCAACGGACCTGGCTACTTCAATTAAATTAGGCTGTGATGAAAATGATGGATGAAATGAGTTACGGTCCTGATGAAAGTACCGTACGTCCTGTTTAATACTGAGTTTATAAATATTTTATCGTTTTAATTGTGCGTTTGCGCAATCACATCAATATTGGACGTTGGAGAGTATAGCTTCGTTTACAGAAGGACTACAATGAACCTTTCTAACTACTTTATACAGAGCTTTATATACAGGGATGCCAGATCAATCTACAATCCCCATTTTAGTTTTAGGACTTAGATCCATTTTTTGGTTTGATAATAAAAACAAAGTGAGATGTTCAGTTGGAAAAAGTACTTTTTAAACCTCGAAGACACTTAAAATGTCCCACTACACTCTGCTTTTTGTAAAATGTAACAAATATTGACAGTATTTTAACAATGTGTTTGTTTTCTGACTATCCATCCATCCATTATCTTCCACTTTATCTTCCTGTACTAGGTTCTCCATGCCTATCCAGGGGAGAACGTTTTGGGCGCTGGGCAGATACACAGGACAGGGCGCCAATCTATCACTGGGCACACACTCACTCACTCACACAGACACACTTTATATGGGGCAATTTGGAGAATTTATTTGACCTTGAATCCATGTTTTTGGACTATGGGAGGAACCCGAACATGGAAACTCCACACAGTTTGGGATTCGAACTAGGAATCCTTAGCGCTGAGAGACGAACGTGCTAACCACTAAGTCACTGTGCCGCCCATATAATATAATATAATAATATAATATATAACAGAGCTTAGTAGTTAGCACATCTTTCTCTCAGCACTGGGGATCCAGGTTCGAATCACAATCTGGGTGGAGTTTCCATGTTCTCATTGGGTCTGAGTGGGTTTCCTCCAGGTTTTTCCAGATTCCTCCCACAGTCCAAAAATATGGATTCAAATTAAATCAAATACTCTTAATTGCCCCACATATAGTTAGTTTTTGTGTGTGTGTGATTTTGTGCCCAGTGATAGACTGGTGCCCTGTCCTGAGTGTATCTGCCCAGCCTTAGGCCCCCAACCCCCACTCCCCCCAACCGCAGCCCTGGTAGATTTTTAAGTGGAAGATAATGAATAAATAAATTAATGAATGTATATAACTTGCCACCGCCACTTTACCTATTATCGTATTTATATAATTTTTGTTTTTAGATCTTATTACTAGTATCACCTTACCTTGAAATACATTTAGCACTTTAAAGAATAAAAGACAAATTACTATAAATGATATTTTTCTTAGGGCGGCACGGTGGCTTAGTGGTTAGCACGACTGCCTCTCAGCACTAGGGATTCCAGGTTCGAATCCCAATCTGGGTGGAGTTTCCATGTTCTCCCCGTGTCCACGTGGGTTTCCTCCCACAGTCCAAAAACATGGATCAAGGTCAATTGAATTCTCCAAATTGCCCCATATAGAGTGTGTTTGTGTGTGTGAGTGTGTGCCCAGCGATAGATTTTGCCCTGTCCTGGGTGTATCTGCCCAGCGCCCGAAACGTTCCCCCCTGGATGGGCATGGGGAACCCCACCGCGACCCTAGTAGAGGATAAGGCGAAAGATAATGGATGGATGGATGGATATTCTTCTTTGTATATTACAACATTATAAATGGGGCACCTGTGACAACAACCCTACACATCTGACAGCCAGGAGTTATTAATTCAACAACAGGCAATTAATAAAACAAACAATTTAAAATATGTTAAAAGTTCATCATTATTAAAAGGGTTTAAATATGTGTTAATGAAAATCTGGCATTGAGTTTACATTAGTGTTTCCTTTATACAGGACAGGAGCAGGACGACTTTATAATTACATTAACATTAATTAACACAATTAATTAATAATTAATAATAATAATTAATTAATTAATTCAGCAGATCTTCTTATATAAATATATTTATATTATATAATTTTAAATAGGGGCGGCACGGTGGCTTAGTGGTTAGCACATTCGCCTCTCAGCGCTGGGGATTCCCGGTTCGAATCCCCATCTGGGTGGAGTTTCCATGTTCTCCCCGTGTCTGCGTGGGTTTCCTCCGGGTTCTCCGGTTTCCTCCCACAGTCCAAAAACATGGATCAAGTTAATTGAATTCTCAAAATTGCCCAATTTAGAGTGTGTATGTGTGAGTGAGTGTGTGCCCAGCGATGGATTGG
>JAFMOD010000077.1:189172-235270 GCA_019802435.1 Corydoras maculifer
CAGGGCGACAAGGTACAGGGCTCAATAGCGAGGTAACAGGGCAGAGACAGGGCTTGTAGTGTCGGGGCTTGGCAAAGGCGTGGCACGAGACAAACTAGCGGTGACGGGCAGGTAGTGCGAGGTATAAGTAGGGGAATGTGATAGGGACCAGGTGCTCGTGATTACGGGGGCGTGAACACAAAACCCAACCCACACCACGTGACAAAACAAACCATGACAACTACAGCGTTTCTCATATGGAGAATCACCTCCCCATGATTCATAGCATGAAGATGTCTGCACATTTGCTGACATATTTCCCACAAACATCTCAACATTGTTTAGACGACGTGAGAGCGCGAGTCAACCCTTTACTATTAAGACCTTTCAGCACATTTGATCTGTGTTAACTGAAGGTGCCACTTTCGATAACCCTGCACGCCTTTGATGCTTCAAAGGGAACAGTGTGTGTTCTGTCCTGTTTGGATTAATAGAACTTTAAAGTCTCTGCTTTCCAGATGCTTTGTCGTTTGGCTTCAGCCTCATGTAACTACATGTGATGAATGATGTAAAGCAGCCGTGCAGGAGCCGGCCATGTTCACATGTTCACTGTCTAAATAATAATCTTTGTAATAATAATACAGAATAAAAGCAGCTATCATATTTTAAGGTAAAGGAGCTGTACATGTGGATATTCATATACATTTATTTGATCTCACTCTGGTCCAAAGCAACTTACAAAGATTAGACCGTCAGGTTACATAAGCAATTTAGGCTATCAGGTAATAAAAGCACTTAGATCAAGCTTAAAAAATTACTTCTTGTCTGTAACAGAGTTCTAATTCACACAATTACATAAAATAAATAAATAACGGCGGCACGGTGGCTTAGTGGTTAGCATGTTCTCCTCTCAGCGCTAGGGATTCCCGGTTCGAATCCCCATCTGGGTGGAGTTTCCATGTTCTCCCCGTGTCTGCGTAGGTTTCCTCCGGGTTCTCCGGTTTCCTCCCACAGTCCAAAAACATGGATCAAGTTAATTGAATTCTTGAAATTGCCCCATATAGAGTGTGTTTGTGTGAGTGAGTGTGTGCCCAGCGATAGATTGGCGCCCTGTCCTGGGTCTATCTGACCAGCGCCCGAGACGTTCTCCCCTGGATGGGCATGGGGAACCCCACCGCGACCCTAATAGAGGATAAGCGGGAGATAAAGTGGAAGATAATGAATGAATAAATGATAAAGGTGGCATGGTGGCTTAGTGGTTAGCATGTTCTCCTCTCAGAGCTGGGGATTCAGTCTCGAATCCCAATCTGGGTGGAGTTTCCATGTTCTGCCCGAGGGTTTCCTCCGGGTTTTCCAGTTTCCTTCCACAGTCCAAAATAGATTTAAGTTAAAGCAAATGCTCTAAATTGCCCCTTATAATGTGTGTTTGTGTGTGTGTTTGTAAGTAAGTGTAGCGATAGCTTGAGTTTCCATGTTCTCCCCGTGTCTGTGTAGGGTCTTCTCTTGGTTTCCTTCCACACTACAAAAAAATAGATTTAAGGTAAATTTAATGCTCCATCTAATAAAATGGCTGATTCCGGTCCTTAAATCTGATTGGCTGAACCGTTTGTCCAGTCATAACATCATTGATAATAACACATACCTCTGAGCGCTTCACATTTGTATCAATTTGTGATATACAATCCATAATTTTCCTGACGTTTTTTATAAACTGTTTTGTTATTTGGCCACAGATGGCAGTATTTGATTGTTGGATTTTGCTTTTAATAAACGCATTTTGGAATCAAACCTTGTTTTTTTATTATAGTGTGTTTGTAAGTGTTTTATTAAAGTAATAAGACACTCGAGGTTGTGTATTATTGTGAATAAATCACGGGAAAGAGTAAACTGTACTCCACTACACATCGTGCCTAATAACGCCCTCTTTCCTGTGTTTTATTCACAATAATGCCATACCCTCTCACACGGTATTGCTTTATTATCCCTTTATGCTCCACTTGCACGGGGATAAGGGGCGTCCGGGGAGGAATGTTTCAGGCGTTACGCAGATACAGGAATTGACCCGTCTATCAATGGGCACACTCACTTAAACAGACACACACACACTATATAGGGGCAATTTGGAAGAGCTAATTCACCTTAAAGCTGGAGAAAACCTATGTAGACACATTGACATGGGATCTCCACACAACTTGGCATTCAAACCTGGATCCCCAGCGCTTAAGGGTTGGGGGGGTGGGGGGTGGGGAAGGGGATGCCTATCCATGGATGCCCAAAGCATGCCAAAGCATGCCCATCCAGGGGAGAATGTTTTGCCGCTGGGCAGATACACCCAGGACAGGGCGCCAATCCATCGCTGGGCACACTTACTTACACAGACACACACACACACAAACACACATTATATGGGGCAATTTAGAGCAGTAAATTTACCTTAAATCCAAGTTTTTGAAATGTGGGAGAAAACCCACATGGACACGGGGAAAACTCCACCCAGATTGGGATTCATTATCTCCCGCTTATCCTCTATTAGGGTCGCGGTGGGGTTCCCCATGCCCATCCAGGGGAGAACGTCTCGGGCGCTGGGCAGATAGACCCAGAACAGGGCGCCAATCCATCGCTGGGCACACACTCACTCACACAGACACACTCTATAGGGGGCAATTTTGAGAATTCAATTAACTTGATCCATGTTTTTGGATTGTGGGAGGAAACCGGAGAACCCGGAGGAAACCCACGCAGACACGGGGAGAACATGGAAACCACCCAGATGGGGATTCGAACCGGGAATCCCTAGCGCTGAGAGGCGAACGTGCTAACCACTAAGCCACCGTGCCGCCCCAGATTGGGATTCAAACCTGGAATTGAGAGGAGAACATGCCAACCACTAATTCCCCATGCCCTTCCAGGGGAGAACATTTCGGGCACTGGGCTCCACCCAGATCGGGTTCTCTGGGTTCTATGGAGTTATTTTAACATGCAAACTCCGCCCAGATCGGGATTCAAACCTGGAACTCCAGCAATGTGAGGAGAACATGCAAACCATTAAGCCACCTCGTCAACTGCATTATGATCATAAAACAGACATAATAATGTAATTATCCTGCTAGAGATTTATGTAGATTTCATTTCAAACAGCCGAAAACAAAAGCCCCAAAAGTTTGGTGGAATATGAATGAGTTACGAGCTGAACGCCTCCCACATATGTTGCGTTCATTTAATTATGAAAGTCATGGCAGGTTGGAGCAAAGTAAATCACCGTGGCAGCAGCCGGCACAGCTGCTGTGTATCTGCCCCACACACCAACCCCAAACGATGAGCTGGGCATTCAAACCGAACCCGGATGTGTGTGTGCGGGAGGTGTGCTCATCACCATGACACTAAACCCAATATAATACAATAGGAGGTGTGAATGTGTGTATGAATATGATAGTCTATGAGACGGTGTGTGTGTGTGTGTGTGTGTGTGTGTGTGTGTGACAGAGCGAGATGATTGGACGGGATAGGACGACTCCACCTGTCTCCGTCATGCTGGGCAACAGCTGGCAGGACTGGGGCACATTCCACAGCTAAGCATACCCACTCCCATGAGCCTCAATTCGCACAGAGAATTGTGTGATACAGAGGGCTGTGTGTGTGTGTGTGTGTGTGTGGGGGGGGGGGGTTCTACCGTCTCAGTCTTCAGATTTTTCCTAGGATAGATCAATTTAAAAAATACCTTTTTTCCGTAGAAAAGTTTTCATTTATTTAACAGAATATATATATACATATATATAAGAGCGGCACGGTGGCTTAGTGATTAGTTCTCCCCTGGATGGGCATGGGCACCCCACCCTACCCCACCCTACCCCACCCAACCGAAATGTTCTCCCCTGGATAGGCTCTAAATTGCCCTATATAGTAGAGTGGTGTATACCCTACACCACCCTACCCCACCCGACCGAAACACTCTCCCCTGGATGGGCACCCCACCCTACCCCACCCGACCGAAACGCTCTCCCCTAAATGGGCAACCACCCTATCCCTCCCGACCGAAACACTCTCCCCTGGATGGGCACCCATCCCCAGAACACTTAACACTTAAACACACATGTAATAAAACATAACATTATAAACATGAGCATTTACCGTCTGCACCTCTCATGGTTGCATGCCTTCACGCTCTCTTGGTTCGAATCACGTGACCCGTTACTCTTCACGGTGAAATGACGTCACGGCAGGTACGGCTGTTACTATGAACACGTATTCATTTACACGTTTTAAACCCGTTCTCATATCCTTTTAGCTCTTTTCTTTATAACTGTATGAACTGCAATAACAACAAATGTATATAAAACAAAATAACTGTCACCACTACTATTAAGCGGAGGATAATGAGATGAAAGGAGTATAAAAAAGCATTTAATTGTGCGGCTGAACCACCAGAGGGCAATGTTGTACTTTCAAATATTAGAACTTTTCCATTCTGATATTTCAAACCGCACGAATTCCACTTTATTTAAATAGTGAATTTAACAATATAAAGTTACAACTATACATTAATAGATACAATAAATAATAATAATAATAATAATAATAATAATAATAATAATAATAATAATAATAATAATAATAATAATAATAATAATAATCCGGCGGCACGGTGGCTTAGTGGTTAGCACGTTCGCCTCCCAGCGCTAGGGATTCCCGGTTCGAATCCCCATCTGGGTGGTGTTTTTATGTTCTCCCCGTGTCTGCGTGGGTTTCCTCCGGGTTCTCCGGTTTCCTCCCACAGTCCAAAAACATGGATCAAGTTAATTGAATTCTCAAAAATTGCCCCATATAGAGTGTGTCTGTGTGAGTGAGTGTGTGCCCAGCGATGGATTGGCGCCCTGTCCTGGGTCTATCTGCCCAGCGCCCGAGACGAGTGTGTGCCCAGCGATAGATTGGCACACTGTCCTGGGTGTATCAGCGCCTGAAACATTCTCCTCTGAATGGGCATGGGGAACCCCACCGCGACACTAATAGAGGATAAGCGGGAGATAATGAATGAATGAATGAATAATAATAATGATCCATCCATCCATTATCTTCCGCTTTATCCTATATTAGGGTTGCGGGGGGGGGGTTCCCCATGCCCATTCAGAGGAGAACGTTTCAGGCGCTGATACACCCAGGACAGTGTGCCAATCTATCGCTGGGCACACACTCACTCACACAAACACACTCTATATTTGGAGAATCTGATCCATGTTTTTGGACTGTATGAGGAAACCGGAGGACCTGGAGGAAACCCACGCGGACACATGGAGAACATGGAAACTCCACCCAGATTGAGATTTGAACCGGAATCGCTAGCGCTAAGAGGCAAACGTGCTAACCACTAAGCCACCCATAATAATAACAACAACAACAACAATAATAATAATAATAATAATAATAATAATAATAATAATAATAATAATAATAATAATAATAATAATAATAAAAGTCAAGGCGGCATGGTGGCTCAGTGGTTAGCACATTCGCCTCTCAGCGCTAGGGATTCCCGGTTCGAATCCCCATCTGGGTGGAGTTTCCATGTTCTCCCCATGTCTGCGTGGGTTTCCTCCGGGTTCTCCGGTTTCCTCCCACAGTCCAAAAACATGGATCAAGTTAATTGAGTTCTCCAAATTGCCCCATATAGAGTGTGTCTGTGTGAGTGAGTGTGTGCCCAGCGATGGATTGGCGCCCTGACCTGGGTCTATCTGCCCAGCGCCCGAGACGTTCTCCCCTGGATGGGCATGGGGAACCCCACCGCGACCCTAATAGAGGATAAGCGGAAGATAATGAATGAATGAATGAATAAAAGTCAAATTTAACATACTAATATTCTGAATCGGGCGGCATGGTAGCTTAGTGGTTAGCATGTTCTCCTCTCAGCACTAGGGATTCCCGGTTCGATTCCCCATCTGGGTGGAGTTTCCATGTTCTCCCCGTGTCCGCGTGGGTTTCCTCCGGGTTCTCCAGTTTCCTCCCACAGTCCAAAAACATGGATCAAGTCAATTAAGTTCTCCAAATTGCCCCATATAGAGTGTTTGTGTGAGTGACTGTGTGTGAGTGTGTGCCCAGCGATAAATTGTTGCCCTGTCCTGGGTGTATCTGCCCAGCGCTCGAAACGTTCTCCCCTGGATGGGCATGGGGAACCCCACCGCGACCCTAATATAGGATAAAGTGGAAGATAATGAATGAATGAATAAATATTCAGAATCAAGAGAGATCATTACAGGAACAGCAAGGAGGAAGATCACATTTAACAATCTATAAGAATATATTTAAAAGGTAAATATAAATTTATGCTCAGCCCTACGGACATAATTCTAATATATGCATTGATAAATAAATGACCTTAAATTGAGTGGAAACTGATTCTGGAAGACCATACAGATAAATGAATTCCCCTCAGTCGTATCCCTGTATACCAATTCATTTATTCATTGTCTTCTACTTTATCCTCTACAAGGATCGTTGGGAGGGGGCTGGTTGGTTTCCCCATGCCCATCCATGGGAGAACGTTTCGGGCACTGGGCAAATACACCAAGGACAGGACACCAATCTATCACTGGGCATAATCACTCACACAGACATACACATACACACACACGCACACACACACACACGCACACACTCTATATGGGGCAATTCAGGGCAATCTATGTTTTTAAACTGTGAGAGGAAACTGGAAAATCGGGAGGAAACCGACAAATACAGAGGGGAGGAGAACATGGGTCCCCAGCACTGAGAGACAAACATTCTAACCACTAAGACTAAGACAAAGGTGCTAACCACCGAACCAGACCATGCAGACCGTTATACTCTCTAAAGAAGGTTTCTTCCTTATATAACAGGGAGTTTTTTCTTGCCACTGTCGCTTCGGCTTGCTCTTTGGGGGTTTAAAGGCTTTTCATTTTGTAAAGCTGCTTTGTGACAATGTACTGTTGTAAAAAGCGCTATAGAAATAAATAACTTGAAAATAACTTAAACTAGTTTCTATCAGAGTTCATACCGTGATTGATTTATTGGAACATCGTGTCAGAAGTGCTTTACAGTAACAGAACTCTGAGAAGGTCTTTTTTCTTTTTACATACAAATTGTGTAAATGTGAGTTGGTTTAACTGTGTGTGTGTGTGTGTGTGTGTGTGTGTGTGTGTGTGTGTGTGTGTGTGTGTGTGTGTGTGTGTGTGAGTGTGTGTGTGTGTATGAAGAATGTATGATAAAACAACCCTTTGTAATGAAGTAGGGTACATCCCTACTCATTAGTAATAGGTGTATACTTACCCAGGTCTGTCATGTTGTCCCAAAAGGGGTAAAAGAGTAAGAAGTGTAAAATGGAAGCTTTTACTTACCTGGGACAACCCATCCTTACAGAATGCCTGGGAGACTGAGTTCAGGTGATTCAAGTGAGACATATGACTTTGCAGTTACATTTACATTTAGTCATTTAGCAGACACATTTATCCAAAGCGACTTACAAATGAGAACATTCCAAGTCAGAAGATATACAGAAAACCAACTATACTGTAAAATCATTAAACCTGATTGTTAATTGATGCTGCGCCCCCCCTTTTTTATTTTTATTTTTTTATAGCAGGTATTTGTTAAAAAGACACGACTTCAGTAGTTTCTTGAAGCTGCTTAGTGATTCTGCCTTACGGACAGAGTTGGGAAGATGGTTCCACCATTTTGCAGTGATGAATGCCATGGAGGGCGGCACGGTGGCTTAGTGGTTAGCACATTCGCCTCTCAGCGCTAGAGATTCCAGGTTCGAATCCCCATCTGGGTGGAGTTTCCATGTTCTCCCCGTGTCTGCGTGGGTTTCCTCCGGGTTCTCCGGTTTCCTCCCACAGTCCAAAAACATGGATCAAGTTAATTGAATTCTCCAAATTGCCCATATAGAGTGTGTCTGTGTGAGTGAGTGTGTGCCCAGCGATGGATTGGCGCCCTGTCCTGGGTCTGTCTGCCCAGCGTCCGAGACGTTCTCCCCTGGATGGACATGGGGAACCCCACCGCGACCCTAATAGAAGATAAGCGGGAGATAATGAATGAATGAATGAATGAACGCCACGGAGTGAGAATTAGCTCCTCGGTGAGGTGGAACCACCAGGCGGCAAACATCACTGGAGCGAAGTGAACGAGTCGGAGTGTATTTTAAAAAGATAGAGTAAAGGTAAGAGGGGGCAGATCCAGAGATGATCCTGTAGGTCAGAGTTGAAGAGGTCTGATTGTGGAAGCTGGGAGACTGGCAAGTAGCGCATTACAAGTAGCGCTATCTCCCTCATGTTGTGAAGAAGGAATCTGCAGGAACGGGCGGTTTTGATAACATGATCAAAAAAAAAAGCAGTTATTTGCCTATGTTCTCTGTGTAAAGAGATCTTTGTCGTATGGTTTACCATGTGCCAGTATGAGCGTCTCTAAATATGTATATAGTTTTTGGGTGTGTAAAAATAAATGGTGACAGAAACAAAAGCAAACCTGCCTTTATTCAAATGCTGCCTCTCACACTCGCCCTACGCTACCGATAGGGTGTTTTCATATCTTTTAAAAGGTATGGGAGATACACTTTATGAAACCCTTATGGAATAGCAACAGTTACTTGAATGTGCTCAGAAGATTCACCATTAAGCGCATCATCCTAGTTGCTTCCTGACCTCCAGATAAACCATATTTTGTTACTTTTCATCTATAATAAGCAATGCTGAACAAAAAGATCAATCGTAAATGACCTCAGTCATCAACTATAACAAAGAATAATCAATTCACCCCCATTCCGAACCTAGTTTATGGTTAAGCAAATATAATGAGATAAAAACATTTTAATTGTGCAGTTGAACCACCAGAGGGCAATGTTGTTCCTTCCAAATCTTGGAACTTTTTCATGCTGGCATTTGAAACCCCACGATTTCATTCATTCATTCATTATCTCCCGCTTTATCCTCTATTAGGGTCGCGGTGGGGTTCCCCATGCCCATCCAGGGGAGAACATCTCGGGCGCTGGGCAGATAGACCCAGGACAGGGCGCCAATCCATCGCTGGGCACACACTCACTCACACAGACACACTCTAAACGGGGCAATTTTGAGAATTCAACCCCACGATTTCCACTTTATAAATAATAATAAGTACAACAACAACAACAATAATAATAATAATAATAATAATAATAATAATAATAATAATAATAAAAATAATAATAATAATAATAATAATAACATTCATATATTCAGAATCAAGAGAGTGCATTAGAGGAACAACAGTAAACACAACTTTAACTTAATAAAACATGTTTTTACTTGAGGTTGGCATGTTCTCCTCTCAGCGCTGGGGATCTAGTTTCGAATCCCAGTCCGGTTTCCTCCCACAGTCCAAAAACATGTATCAAGATTGATTACATTCTCCAAATTGCCCCATCTAGAGTGTGTTTGTGTGTGTGTCTGTGTGAGTGAGTGTGTCCAGTGATAGATTGGCGCCCTGTCCTGGGTGTATCTGCCCAGCACCCAAAACGTTCTCCCCTGGATGGGCATGGGGAACCCCCCGCGACCCTAGCAGTGGATTAAGTGATTTATAATAAATGAATGATTTAATTTGTATTAACATCTCTAAATATTTTACAATAAAGAAATAAGGTAAGAGAGGGAGAGCACAACCTCGAGTGTCTTATTGTTTATAAAACAGAAAGACACTATAATAAAAAAACAAAGTTTGATTTATAAATGTGTTTATTGAAAACAAAATCTAGTCTGTTTTTTTAAAGTGAACGCTGATCACTGAGTAACAGGTTTATGTTTCTCTAACAATGAAATACTGCCATTTAGAGGCCAAATCACAGAACGCAGTTATTAATCATGTATTGATATGAACATGAAGCGCTCAAATGTGTGTGTTATCATCAATAATGTAACAGCTGGACAAAGAGCTCAGCCAATCAGATTTAAAGACCGAACTACCCATTTTATAAGTACATTTCTACATTCTCATTATTCAAAAAACGAATGGAAAGGAACTCTGTTTGATAAGAGCAGCGTTTTTGCTTAATTTAAAGTAAAATTCCAAACGAACGATAGTTTAAGAACCAACGTGGAAAGTAAACTGCTGACTCTTTTCACCAAACGCTACAGTACTTTGTCTTAAGTGTTGGCGTAACGTAAGCTCTGATCTTTGTTTATTGACCTCTATTGTTCTCCGAGCTGCTAATGAGCGTGCTGGATCCCTGTAGTGCGCCTGTGTAGAATATTTATGCCCTCGCGTGGTTCCATCCTCCAGCTACTTACATACTTTCATTCATTTTAATATTGTACAACAACGATGATTAAATTATATTTTCATCAACATTATTATTGCATTTTGAAATGTTTAACTGGCACTGTCACCGCGGAAATGTATAAATCAGTGAATATAAAGAGCTCATTATTCATCAGGTTCATGTTATGAGTCAATAGCAACATCCTGTTCTGAGATTCGGTGTTTGGAGGGAACTGATTATGAACCTGTGAGCAGAATGAATTGGAACCTTTGGTGTCAGTCACCGAGATTCAAAGAGACGAGCACACTAGGACTCTGATTAGTGTCTGCTTCATTTATTATTTCCTCTCATTACTATTTATTACCATTATTTCTTGCTTAGGGTGGCACGGTGGCTTAGTGGTTAGCATGTTCTCCTCTCAGCGCTAGGGATTCCCGGTTCGAATCCCCATCTGGGTGGAGTTTCCATGTTCTTCCCGTGTCCGGTGTGTCTGGGTTTTCCGGTTTCCTCCCACAGTCCAAAAACATGGATCAAGTCAATTGAGTTTTCCAAATTGCCCCATATAGAGTGTGTCTGTGTGAGTGAGTATGTACCCAGCGATAGATTGGCACCCAGTCCTGGGTGTATCTGCCCAGCGCCCGAAACGTTCTCCCCTGGATGGGCATGGGGAACCCCCCGCGACTCTAATAGAGGATAAAGCGAAAGATAATGAATGAATGAATGAATTTCTTGCTTTGTGCATTATCTCTATGTGATCAAGGTTGATTAAATTCTCCAAATTGCCCCATATAGAGTGTGTATGTGTGAGTGAATGTGTGCCCAGCGATAGATTGGCGCCCAGTCCTGGGTGTATCTGCCCAGCGCCCGAAACCTTCTCCCCTGGATAGGCATGGGGCACTCCCCCGCGACCAGCAGAGGATTAAGTGAATTATAATAAATAAATAAATTAATTTATATTTCCGTCTCTAAATATTTTATAATATTTTATAATAAAGCAATAAGGTAAGAGAGGGGAGCACAACCTCGAATGTCTTATTGCTTATATAAATACTAGATTGAAAGAGACCACACTAGGACTCTGAATAATGTCTGCTTTGTCTACTGTTTCCTCTCATTCATTCATTCATTCATTCATTATCTTAGCTTTATCCTATATTAGGGTGGCAGGGGGGTTCCCCATGCCCATCCAGGGGAGAACGTTTCGAGCGCTGGGCAGATACACCTTGGACAGGGTGCCAATCTATCGCTGGGCACTGTTTCCTCTCATTACTATTTATTACCATTATTTCTTGCTTTGTGCATTATCTCTATGTGAAGTAGCGCGGTGGCTCGGGGGGGTGGGGGCCCGGGGGGGTGGGGGCCCGGGGGGGTATGGGTGGATGCTGAATTGATGCTGCTCTGCCTAATGACGTGTGCAGCCTTATAAGCTATGACATCACATGCCGCGGTGAGAGAGATTCCACGAACTCAGACAGGATCAGGACATTGGCATTAAGATCAGCCAGCACATGTATTTGAATGTCAATTTCCCGCTTCTCATGGTGGCTTAGTGGTTAGCATGTTCTCCTCTAGGTTCAAATTCCAATCTCGGTGGAGTTTCCATGTTCTCCCTGTGTCTGCGTGGGTTTCCTTTGGGTTCTCTGGTTTCCTTCCACAGTCCATAAAGGCCATATAGAGTGTGTTCGTGTGTGTCTGTGTGAGTGAGTGTGTGTGTAATAGATTGGCGTCCTGTCCTGGGTGTATCTGCCAAACGTTCTCCCCTGGATGGGCATGAGGAACCCCCCCCTGACCCTAGTAGAGGATAAAGAGTGCATGCAGGCAGTAAGACTCTGTTCTCTTTCCCTCTATATTAATTTGGCAGCACGCTGGTTTAGTGGTTAGCATGTTCTCCTCTCAACACTAGGGATTACAGGTTCGAATCCCAATCTGGGTGGTGTTTCCATGTTCACCCCATGTCCGCGTGGGTTTCCTTCGGGTTCCTCAGTTTCCTCCCACAGTCCACAAACATGGATTTTGTAAGTCCCCGTAAGCCTAATAGAGGATAAAGCAAAAGATAATGGATGGATGGAATTAAACTTGAATCCATATTTTTGGACTGTGGAAGGAAACTGGAGAACCCGCTGTATGTGTGTGTATGTCCAGTTGATAGATTTTTGTCCTGTCCTGAGTGTATCTGCCCAGCCCCCAAAACGTTCTCCCCTGGATGGGCATAGGGAACCCCCCTGTGACCCCAGTAGAGGATAAAGTGGAAGATAATGGATGGACGGATGGATGGAGACTTCTGATGCCTCTCCCATTTGTGACTTTTATTTGGACCCCATATTGGGTTTGGGGGTTTGTGATTGGTTAACAGTCTGATTTGTGTCTGTATCTTCGTATTCACACATCGAGGTTTGTTTTTGTTGGTGTTGTCTAAGACGTTCTCCCCTGGATGGATATGGGGAGCATTTAAAGCATTGATGTGACTTCAGTATCACTGACTAGAGCAGCAGAACTAAAAGGGGCAGATACTGCAGTTTACTGAGTTGAGAGGGCTCCATGGAACAGCATCATGTTGATCGCATAACATTACATTTGGTCATTTAGCAGACACTTTTATCCAAAGCAACTCACAAGGTGAGCACAGGGTTAATCATAACATCCCTGGAGCAATGAGGGTTAAGGGTCTTGCTCAAGAACCTAAAACGGTAACTTCATTGGACCTGGGATTTGAACCCCCAACCTTCAGATTTATAGCCCAACCACTCGCCTTAACCACTGAGCTACCGCTCGCTCTGAAATGCAGCTGTATTTAATAAATCTGGTTACTAAGTCATGATAACCCTAATAAATATTGGTGTCATAAACTATTAATATACTTTTGCATATGGATCAACATGGATGAGCTGCTTCACGTGAAGCTGCTTTCATCAAATGCACAGCACAGCAGCTACACGGCAGTCTCCATGGCAGTGTATTCTAATCACACAAACACACACACACATACACACACACACACACAGACACACACACACACACACACCTGCTGTCTGCAGTCGGTGGTGTGTTACACATGACTGCGCACACTGTGGGGATTAGCCCTATCCTGATGAGAGGGAATATTCAAGTCAAATCTATTTCATTATTCTTTCCTTCATACACACCCGCGGTGTCCAATTCAATTGCTCCTAGCCTACAGGGGCAGTTCAGATGCCTTCAAAGGGGCAAATCTTCAGCTAGATGCTGTTTGTAAAATATTGTTATGAATTCATCTATCCATCCATCCATTATCTACCGCTTTATCCTCTACTAGGGTTGCAGGAGTGGGGGGGGGGGGTTCTCCATGCCCGCCAAGGGGAGAACGTTTCGAGCACTGGGCAGATACACCTAGGACAGGGCAACAATTAATCACTGAACACACACTCACTTACACTCACTCACTCACACAGACACACTCAATATAGGGCAATTTGGAAAATTCAATTGACCTTAAGCCATGTTATTGGACTGTGGGAGGAAACCGGAGAACCCGGAGGAAACCCACGCAAACGGGGGAGATCATGGAAACTCCACCCAGATTGGGATTTGAACCGGGAATCCTTAGTGCTGAGAGGAGAACATGCTAACCACTAAGCCGGCATACCGCACACAGATTATTCCTTTGTTATCTTCTGCTTTATCCTCTACTAGGGTTGCGTGGGGTGGGGGGTTTCCATGCCCATCCAGGGGAGAACGTTTCAGGCGCTGGGCAGATACAGCCAGAACAGGGTGACAATCTATCACTGGACACACTCACTCACACACACAAACACACACACACACACACACACACACACAAACACACTCTATATGGGGCAATTGAGAGCATTCAGTTGACCTTGATCCATGTTTTTTGGACTGTTGGAGGAAACCGGAGAACCCAGAGGAAACCCACACAGACTCAGGGAGAACATGGAAACTCCACCCAGATTGGGATTCGAACCGGGAATCCCCAGCGCTGTCCATCTGCCAGAAACATTCAAACTTATTGTGTTCACAGGTCCTCATTGTGACAGGGCGGCACGGTGGCTTAGTTGGCATGTTCTCCTCTCAGCGCTATGGAGTCCCGGTTCAAATGCCAATCTGGGTTGAGTTTCCATGTTCTCCCCGAGTCTGCGTGGGTTTCTTCTGGGTTCTCTGGTTTCATCCCACAGTCCAAAAACATGGATCAAAGTCATTTGAATTCTCCAAATTGTCCCATATAGAGTGTGTTTGTGTGTGTGTTTGTGTGTGTGTGTGTGTGTGTGAGTGTGCCCAGTGATAGATTGGTGTCCTGTCCTGTGTGTATCTGCCCGAAACGTTCTCCCTTGGATGGGAAACCCCCTGCTATGACCCTAGTAGAGGATTAAGTGTAAGATAATGGATGAATGAATGAAAGAATGAATGAACTGGGAGCAGCACAGTGGTGTAGTGGTTAGCAGGTTTGCCTCTCAGCGCTGGACAGTTTCCATGTTCTCCCCGTGTTCTTCCCGAGTTTCATTCAGGTTCTCCGGTTTCCTCCCACAGTCCAAAAACATGGATCAAGGAAAATTAAATTCTCCAAATTGCCCCATACAGAGTGTGTTTATGTGTGTCTGTGTGAGTGAGTGTGCGTCTAGCTCTAGATTGACGCCCTCTCCTGGGTGTATCTGCCCAGTGCCCTAAATGTTCTCCCCTGGATGGGCATAAAGAACCCACCCTCGCCTCTAATATATGATGAAGTGGAAAATAATAAATAAATGAATGAAGGTTAAGAAAAGTGATGTGTCTTTTATAAAGTATGTAAATAAAGCAATCAGTTCTGTTGCTGATGCTGTCTCAGCGCTTTAACGAAACTTGCCCCGTTGCGGAAAAACTTTGTAATTAGTATTCACACTGAAGACAATTATTTAGCCAATTAGAGCACCCCTATTTATTAATGACTGATATTTATTGATCTCAATGTTCAATGACAGATAACCACTGCCACAAATCACCAGTGACTGATCACCACTGCTCCATCAGTTATAATGATTCATCCAACAATCAATGACAGACTGCCTGTCTGAATTAGGGGCAAATAGGTGGGGGGGGGGGTTGACATCACCAGTAGCATGTTCTCCTCTCAGCGCTGGCGTTCCAGGTTCAAATCCCAATCTGGGTGGAGTTTCTATGTTCTCCCCGTGTCCGCGTGGGTTTCCTCCGCGTTCTCTGGTTTCCTTCCACAGTCCAAAAACATATATTCAAGGTAAATTGAATGCTCTAAATTGCCCCATATAGTGTGTGTTTGTGTGAGGGTCTGTGTGAGTGTGTGTCCAGTGATAGATTAGCGCCCTGTCCTGGGTGTATCTGCCCAGCACCCGAAATGTTCTCCCCTGGGTGTGCATAGGAAACCCTTCCACAATCCTAGTACAGGATAAAGCAGAAGATAATGAATAAATGAATAAATGATTGAATAAATTGCCCTTATTTTAAATGCCCCTCTGTATTGTGTATTACTGTTTGAGTGAGTGTTTGCTTAGTGATAGATTGGTGCCCTGTGCTGGGTGTATCCGCCCAGCACCTGAAACCTTCTCCCCTGGATTGGCATAGAACCCCCCCCCCCTGAGCGTAGAACAGGATAAAGCAGAATATAATGAATTAATTAATTAATAAATTGCACCATTTAACTTGCTCCAATATACTGTGTGTGTGTCTGTTTGAGTACTGTGTGTGTGCCCAGTCCAAAACCATGGATTAAGGTATATTTAATGCTCTAAATTGCCCCATTGAGTGTGTGTGTGTGTGTGTGTGTGTGAGTGAGTGTGTGCCCAGTGCCTACCGTGGGTGCAGTAGCTCAGTGGTTAGTGTGTTGGGCTAGCAATCTAAAGGTTGTGGGTTCAAATCCCAGGTCTACTGAAGTTACCAGTGTGGGTCCCTGGGCATCGTGTGATTAACCCTTTGCTCACCTTGTAAGTCGCTTTGGATAAAGGCGTCTGCTAAATGACCAAATGGAATGCAAATGTAAATGTGATAAATTGACACCCTGTTCTGGGTGTATCTGCCCAGCACCCGAAATGTTCTCAGCTAGATGGGTATGAGGAACCCCTCCCCCACCCCGCCACCCTAATACAGGATTTAGTGAAAGTTAATGAAGGAATGAAATATTTTATAATTTTTATTTCCATACTGGCGGCACGGTGGCTTAGTGGTTAGCACGTTCGCCTCTCAGCGCTAGGGATTCCCGGTTCGAATCCCCATCTGGGTGGAGTTTCCATGTTCTCCCCGTGTCTGCGTGGGTTTCCTCCGGGTTCTCCGGTTTCCTCCCACAGTCCAAAAACATGGATCAAGTCAATTAAATTCTCAAAGATTGCACCCTATAAAGAGTGTGTCTGTGTGAGTGAGTGTGTGCCCAGCGATGGATTGGCGCCCTGTCCTGGGTCTATCTGCCCAGCGCCCGAGACATTCTCCCCTGGATGGGCATGGGGAACCCCACTGCGACCCTAATAGAGGATAAGCGGGAGATAATGAATGAATGAATGAATATTTCCATACTTAATTTTCTTTATTCACTTTTGCTGTCATTTATTTGATTGTTGATTTGATAGTTTTATTTTTGTATTGTTTTTCTTCTTTGGTGATATTGTTTTATATATTTACAGTCATACCAATAAAGCACCTTTGAATCCTGCGAGCGAGACACACAGAGTGGACATTGCGGGGACAGCACTGTGCTGGAGGACTAATGTTGGGGTAGTGAGAGACTGACAGTTGTCAGTGAGGGTGAAGCTAATGTTCCCCATCGGCTGTTATCATGACAGATGTCAAGAACCCCGCACGCGCTCGCTCTGCTCACTCCACCAGCAATGTCAAATTGTCAGGCCACATATGTTCAGCGCTCCAGAGGAAAAGTGAGGACATGGGCAGCCTCTGTCTTTTCCTTGTCTCACTTCACTCGTCTCACCTCCTGCCTGCAGTCCTCCCCTCTCTTTCCTCACATTAATGTTTTTTATTATTAATATTTATATATATTTTTTACTATTTATTATTATTATTATTATTATTCATTCATTCATTATCTTCCGCTTATCCTCTATTAGGGTCGCGGTGGGGTTCCCCATGCCCATCAAGGGGAGAACATCTCGGGCGCCGGGCAGATAGACCCAGGACAGGGTGCCAATCCATCGCCGGGCACACACCCACCCACACAGACACACACTATAGGGGCAATTTTTGAGAATTCAATTAACTTGTTCCATGTTTTTGGACTGTGGGAGGAAACCGGAGAACCTGGAGGAAACCCACGCAGACACGGGGAGAACATGGAAACTCCACCCAGATGGGGATTCAAACCGGGAATCCCTAGCGCTGAGAGGCGAACGTGCTAACCACTAAGCCTATTATTATTATTATTATTATTATTATTATTATTATTATTATTATTATTATTATTATTATGGGCGGCTTAGTGGTTAGCATGTTCTCCTCTCAGTGCTAGGTATCCCCGGTTCGAATCCCCATCTGGGTGGAGTTTCCATGTTCTCCCCGTGTCCGCGTGGGTTTTCTCCGGGTTCTCCGGTTTCCTCCCACAGTCCAAAACATGGATCAAGGACAATTGAATACACTAAATTGCCACATATAGTCGAAGATAATGGATGGATTATAATAACAATAATAATAATAATAATAATAATAATAATAATAATAATAATAATAATAATAATAATTATTATTATTATTATAATAAATATAATAATAGTAATCTATCCATTGTCTTCCACTTTGTCCTCTACTAGGGTTGTGTGTGTGTGGGGGGGTGTCCCCATGCCCATTCAGGCGCTGGGCAGATACACCCATGACCCATATCTTCAGCTTTCTCTTATATTAGGGGCGTGGGTGGGGGGGGGGGTCATTGTCTTTAAGCAGCTTTACAGTGTTTTGTCTCCCAGATAGCATCAAGAAACAACTTCCTTAACTTTTTAAGAAAGAAACCTTGTGAGGACTGAGGCTTAGTGGGGGACTCATACTTTTTGAGGGGGGATTCCCCATGCCCATCCAGGGGAGAACATTTAAGGCACTTGGCAGATACCCCCAGGACAGGACGCCAATCTATCACTAGACACACTCACTCACACAGACACACTCTATATGGGGCAATTTTTGAGAGGAAACTAGAGAACCCAGAGGAAACCCACGTGGACACGGGGAGAACATGGAAACTCCACCCAGATTGGGATTCGAACCCAGATCCCCATTGCTGAGAGGAGAACATGCTAACCACTAAGCCACCTTGCTGCTTCTCTAACACATTTTGATCACCTGATCACACAATCTGTACATGGCTTTACTACACTGTTGTTGGAGGATGAGTCCCCCACTGAGCCTCAGTCCTCACAAGGTTTCTCCCTTAAAATAACAACACAACAGGGAGTCTTTTCTAGCCACTGTTGCTTCGGCTTGTTCTTTGGGAGTTTAAAGGCTTATAACACTGTAAAGCTGCTTTGTGACGATGTACTATTATAAAAGCGCTATATAAATAAATTACTAAACTTAAACAAATGTCCTATTGTATGCAAAAATATTAAAATCATTCCATTTGAAAAAGTGCTATGTAATAAAGCAATACGGTACGAGAGGGCGTGGCTTTCTTGGGAATAAATAAATCATGTAAAGAGGTATTATTAGGCACGACGTTTAGTGGAGTACAGTTGCACCTCAAAACAAGGTTTAATTCATTTATTAAAAGCATGATTATTAATAATCTAGCCTTCCGCCAAGTAATCTAGTCCGGTTTTTAAAGTGAACACTGATCGCTGAGTAACAGGTTTCCGGTTTCTCCAACAACCAAACACTGCCATCTAGTGTTCAAATTACAGACTGTGGATTATAAAAAACATCCGGAAAATAATATTGTACGTCACGCATTGATACGAATGGGAAGCGCTCAGAGGTGTGTTATTGTCAATGATGTTGGACAAACGCCTCAGCCAATCAGAATTAAGGAACCAGCCGTCTTGTAATTAAAGTTGAATTCAAAAGGTAAAAGATTACATAAGACAGATTATTTGTTACAGATAAAGGTCTCTGAGTTTTCTTGTTTGCACTGTGGGGAGAGGAGTCTTCTCCATTATTTCGGACTGCAGGTCGTGTTGTATTAGCACGCTGTTTTCAATTCGGAAACACACGCGAATATAGACACAGCATCAAGAAGCCAAATGCTTTTCCATTTCCTGCCTGCAGACTTGACCGCCTCGCTGAAATGTGTCCAGGTGATGAAGTCTCCCACACGGAGGGAAATACTATGCATGACATTCGTATTATTGAAATAAACACAGCTGTAAACTTTCCTCTGACCCCATGATCCCCCTCTGCCACCTTGCATAAACACTGCACCTTGCACTTTACTTCACTTTCATGGCACCCACAGACTTTTTTATACACACTCTCAGATTCCTTTTTTATTTAAATCTCCATACCTTTCTATATTCCGTCCATCTATTATCTTCTGCTTTATCCTATATTAGAATCGCGCACGGGGGGGCGGGGGGGTGCCCATGCCCATCCAGGGAAGAACGTTTCAGGTAGATACACCCAGGATAGGGCGCCAATCCATCGCTGGGCACACACTCACACACACAGACACACTCAATATGGGGCAATTTGGAGAATTCACTTGACTTGATCCATTTTTTTGGACTGTTTTTGGACTGTGGGAGGAAACCGGACAACCCGGAGGAAACCCACGCGGACACAGGGAGAACATGGAAACTCCACCCAGATTGGGATTCGAACCGGGAATCCCTAGCGCTGAGAGGCAAAAGGTGCTAACCACTAAGCCACCCTGCCGCCCTACCTTTCTATATATTATATTTTTAATTTTTCTATTTCAATATTATTGTATAATTTTCATTTATACTTGTAAATATTGCTTTTTGCACAGTTGTGGGTACTTGCACAAGTTTTTCACTCACCAGTACTCCAGTACTAGGTGGTGTGACAATAAATAACAAATCCTTGAATGGTACATGTATGTGGGGCGGCATGGTGGCTTAGTGGTTAGCATGTTCTCCTCTCAGGGCTGGGGATTCCCAGTTCGAATCCCCATCTGGGTGGAGTTTCCATGTTCTCCCCGTGTCTGTGTGGGTTTCCTCCGGGTTCTCCAGTTAACTCCCACAGTCCAAAAAGATGGATCAAGTCAAATTAATTCTCCAAATTGCCCCATATAGAGTGTGTCTGTGTGAGTGAGTTTGTGTCCAGTGATAGATTGGCGCCCTGTCCTGGGTCTATCTGCCCAGCGCCCGAAACCTTCTCCCCTAAATAGGCATGGGTAACCTGCGACCCTAATACAGGATAAAGCGGAAGACAATGGATGGATGGATGAATGGTACATCCATGTGTGTGTTTATGTGTGTGTGTGTGTGTGTGTGTGTAGATATTTGAGGTTGTGGTACTTTATTTTGGCATTCACTCTGGCATGAGCTGAGGTTTACCTCCCTTTGTGTGGTTTGGAAAGAGAAAAGGAAAAAGTGATGTGTCTTGTTCAGGCACTAAATAGCTGTCTCATTTGCCCCCCTGAGGTGGCTGCACATCAGTGGCTGCACCATTCATCAGGGCTGGCACTGCCGCTTGGCCCACCGAGCTGAGACTCAACGAACCAGGATGATAAAATACCCTCACAGAGACACGGAGAGCAAGAGGAAGATGAAGAGAGGAGATTGAGAAAGCTTCAGCGCCTGCTGCATCCAGAGCAGAACAGACCCATCTGGAAGCAGAACCACCCCGAAATCACAGCGTCACACCTGCTGCCTTCAGAACGGCTTCTCCACCAGAGAGTCTGCGCTCTGCAGGGTGTGATTAAGTAAGCACACACACACACACAAACGCATAAACACACAAAAACACACACACATAGACCCACTCACACACATTCAGCCTGCAAGGCCCAGTGGACCAGTACAACTTGCATACACACACTCACACACACATGGGCACACACACACACGGGCACACATACGAGCACACACACACATTTTAACACACACACACACACACACACACACACACACTTATATATACCTATATATATATATATATATATATATATATATATATATATATATATATATATATATATATACACATGCACACACACACATACGCACACATAAATTGACACACACACACACACACACACACACCAAGCTTGCGTGGCTCAGTGGACCAGTACAGCCTAAACACACACACACACACACACACACACACACACAAATACACACACATACAGTGGAGTGGTGGAGTTTGAATGTTCTCCCCGTGTCCGCGTGAGTTCTCCGGTTTCCTCCCACAGTCCAAAAACATAGATTCAAGGTAAACTAGATGCTCTAAATTGCCCCTATATTTAGACTGCCCAGCACCCTGTGTGTATCCGCCCAGGGATCCATCACATCTAACACAACAATACATTCAGAAACAAGAACTATGGTTGAAATCATATAGAGAGGGGAACCCATCCAGGGGAGAACCTCTCGGGCGCTGGGCAGATACACCCAGGACAAGGTGCCAATCTATCACTGGGCACACACTCACTCACACAGATACACCCTATATATATTTAGACTATGGGAGGAAACCGGAGAACCCGGAGAAAACCAAGAGTGTGTCTGTGTGTGTGTGTGTGTGTGTGAGTGTGCCCAGTGATAGATTGGCGCCCTGTCCTGGGTGTATCTGCCCAGCGCCCAAGACCTTCTCCTCTGGATGGGCATGGGGAACCCCACCGCGACCCTAATAGAGGATTAAGCGGAAGATAATGGATGAATAATGGATGGGGCAGGAAAATGCAATAAATGCTAAATAAAAGTGAGATGAGTGAAAAAGTACCAAAACCACAATAAGACTTAATAAATGGTAATTGTAGACTCTGTCATTTGTTGAGGTGTGAAATATAAGAAATATGGTACAACATGCCTCACAGCAGGAAAACAAACCGCGGGCTAGTTTCTGCAGCTTGTGAGACTTTTAATGCCGTGTGGCGTGGGCATCCTCCAACAGATGCTCTCTGCCACGGGCGTTCTACTGCAGAAATGTGTGTGTATAGGTCTGTGTGTGTGGACTGGCAATAAAGGCAAAAATAAGTCAAATCAGAGTGATTTATTAGATAATTCATGGTAAGATGTCCTCAGGAATTTGGTTAGAGGGATGAGAGATATTACATTACATTTACATTTAGTCATTTTGCAGATGCTTTTATCAAAAGTGACTTACAAATGAGAACAACACAAAGTCCATCCATTAATCCGCTTTATCTTCTACCAGGGTCGCGGGAGCGGGGGGGGTTCTCCATGCCCATCCAGGGGAAAACATCTCAGGCACTGCGCAGATACACCCAGGACAGGACGCCAATCTATCACTGCGTACAGGCTCACTCACATAGACAAACACAGACACACTCTATATGGGGCAATTTGGAGAATTCAATTGACTTCATCCATGCTTTTGGACTGTGGGAGGTAACCGGAAAACCCAGAGGAAACCCACGTGGACATGGGGACAACATCCAGATTAGGATTCGACCCGGGAATCCCTAGCGCTGAGAGGAAAACATGCCAACCACTAAGCCACCATGCTGCCCTCAACACAAAGTCAGTAGATAAAAATAAACCAACTACACTGTAGAATTATCAAACCTGCTTATTATTTTTTATACATAGTGTTTGTGGAGGAGATGTGTTTTGAGATGTTTCTTAAAGAGTGACTCAGCCTTACGCTCAGAGTTGGGAAGATGGTTCCACCGTTTAGCAGTGGAGAACAATACAGAGTGAGAATCAGCACCACGGTGAGGTTGAATCACCAGGTCACATTCATCATGAACGAGTCGGAGTCTATTTTGGAAATATAGAATGAAGGTAAGAGGGGGCAGATCCAGAGATTGTCCTGTAGGTCAGAGTCAGTGAATTGTACTGAATGCAACAGCTACAGGGAGTCACATGAGTTGACTCCCTTGAGTTGGTTGGAATCAGTTGTAGAGACCTGATTGTGTGAGCTGGGAGACCGGCAAGCAATACATTACAGTAATAGAGCCGGGATAGGCTGAGGGCATATTTTAGTGGCCTGATCAGTTATGTCACTTATGAAGCCGTGGTTATGGCCCGGGCACGGTGGCTTAGTGGTTGGCATGTTCTCCTCTCAGCGCAAGGGATTTCTGGTTCGAATCCCAATCTAAGTGAAGTTTCCATGTTCTACACTTGTCCTCATGGGTTTCCTCCGGGTCCTCCTGTTTCCTCCCACAGTCCAAAAACATTGACCAAGGTCAACTGAATTCTTCAAATTGCCCCATATAGAGTGTGTTTGTGTGTCTGTGTGAGTGAGTGTGTACCCAGTGATAGATTGGCGCCCTGTCCTGGGTCTATCTGCCCAGTGCCCGAAACGTTCTTCCCTGGATGGGCATGGGGAACCCCCCCGCGACCCTAGTAGTGGATAAAGCGAAAGACAATGAATGGATGGATTGTTACGGCCCGATGGTTTCGGTTGGAGAGATTGTGGAGCCATCGATTTGGAATGTCAGGTCGTGATGGATTGAGGGTGGAATTATGAGAAGCTCTGTTATTGCAAAAATTAATTTAAGGTGACAGATGTGTCGGTATCTGATTTGAGATAGTGATGTCAAAGGGGCAAAAGAATTTATTCTTGGATTATGGTGGAAAATAAGTCTATCCATCCATTATCTTCTGCCTTATCCTCTACTAGGGTTGCGAGGAGGTTCCCCATGCCCATCCAGGAGAGAACGTTTCAGGCACCGGGCAGATACACCCAGGACAGGACGTCACTCTATCACAGGACACACACTTACTCACACAAACACACTCTATAATTTGGTGAATTCAATTGATCCATGTTTATGGACTGTGGGACGAAACTGGAGAACCCAAAGGAAACCCTATGCGCACAGGGGGAGAAAATGGAAACCCCACCCAGATTGGGATTCGAACCGGGAATCCCTAGCACTGAGAGGAGAACATGCTAACCACTAAGCCACCATGCCACCCATTTTCAATTGTATTCATTCATCCATCATCTTCCTCTTTATCCTCTACTAGGGTCGCGGGGGGGGGGGGGTTAAGCACAGGGTTAAACTCAACATCCCTTGAGCAATGAGGGTTAAGGTTCTTGCTCAAATACCCACACTGGTAACCTTAGTGGACCTGGGATGATACACCCAGGACAGGGCACTAATCTATCACTGGGCACACACTCACTCACGTAGACACACACAACCACGCTCTATATGGGGCAATTTGGATAATCCAATTGACCTTGATCCATATCCATATTGGAGTGTGGGAGGAAACCGGAGAACCCGGAGGAAACCCACGCGGACACGGGGAGAACATGGAAACTCCACCCAGATTGGGATTCGAACCCAGGAATCCGCAGCGCTGAGAGGAGAACATGCCAAAAACCAAACCACCGTGCTGGTGGAAAATTGTAACATGACAGTGACAGAGGTTAACGTTTCCTCTGTCTGTGACTGTCAGAAATCCTGCATGTTTGTGGGTGACCAAAAATTTTTTTCTCACCATAATTTATAAATAAATGATGTATTTACATTTTATTTATTTTATTAATTTTTTTCTATAATCTTGTCTCTCTTTCTCATCTTTCTACGTAGACGAACACAATCAGTGGCTGACTAAATACTTTTTGCTATTTAGGGTGTGTGTGTGTGTGTGTGTGTGTGTGTGTGTGTGTGTGTGTGTGTGTGTGTGTGTGAAGACACCCATTCAGTAATGACCCTGGCCATGTCGTACAACAGAACATATCTCTCCTCATAGCCGCCACATTAACGAGCAGCTAAAATCGCCTTTGCTTAATAATTAATACTCCAGCCCATTAACAAGCCATTAGAATGCAGGCTCTTATCGATCAACTTTACCCGGCATCTCATCTTTTCCCTGTGTGTGTGTGTGTGTGTGTGTGTGTGTGTGTGTGTGTGTGTGTGTGTGTGTGTATCACAGCATCAGAGTAAAACATAAGCTGTGGTTGAAGTATCAACTGTACGTACTAAAGCTATGGTGGATGTAAAATGATAACTCTTTTTTTGTATAAAACAGGTAGTTTCGGTGTTTAAATCTGATTTGCTGAGCCATTTGTCCAGCCGTGACATCATTGACAATAACACACGCCTCTGACCATTTCACATTCATATCAATGTGTGACAATCAATACATTATTTTCCCGATGTTTTTTATGAACTGCGTTTTGCAATTTGATTGTTGGAGAAATTGGAAACCTGTTACTCAGCGCTTAGCATTCACTTTAAATACCAGATTATTAATGAGTAAGGATTAGGGTTAAAAATGTGCTTTGATCACAAGTACGACTAAGAAGTCTTGTTGAAGGAGCCGTTACAGCCCAGACTCAACTCCCAAACTCCTGATTCACCAAGAAACACAGAGCCCAGCTTCACTTCCAAAGATCCATCCATCCATTATCTTCCACTTTATCCTCTACTAGGGTTGCGGGGGGGTTCTCCATTACACATCCAGGGGAGAACGTTTTAAGTGCTGGGCAGATACACCCAGGACAGGGCGCCAATCTATCGCAGGGCACACTCTCACTCACACAGACACACACAGACACACAGACACACACACTCTATATGGGGCAATTTGGAGAATTCACTTTATCTTGAATCCATGTTTTTGTTATAATTGTACAGGGCGCTGGGCACACACTCACTCACACAGACACACTCTATATGGGGCAATTTAGAGAACTCAATTGGCTTGATCCATGTTTTTGGACTGTCGGAGGAAACTAGAGAACCCGGAGGAAACCCACACAGACACAGGAGAACATGGAAACTCCACCCAGATTAGAATTTGAACTGGGAATCCCCAGCGCTGAGAGGAGAACATGATAACCCCTAAGCCATCATGCCACCCAAGTTTCTTAAAACTACATTATTTAACTAGCTTAGAACTCTATATGAATAAAAAACAAGGGTGGCATGGTGGCTTAGTGTTTAGCATGTTCTCCGGGGATTCCCGGTTCGAATCCCAATCTTAGTGGAGTTTCCATGTTCTCCCCGTGTGCGCGTGAGTTTCCTCCGGGTTCTCTGATTTCCTCCCAAGTCCAAAACCATGGATCAAGGTCAATTGAATGCTCCAAATTGCCCCATATAGAATGTGATTGGTTGAACAGGAGCGTTAAAAGGGGCAGAAAGTACAAACGTTCTAGATGGCTGTGCTTTGTGCCCTGCATTTTAGCGTGAGCGCTATTGGGCCAGCAGCCAGGGCTTGATTACCACTGGCTGGGTCACTGAATGATGGCGACTTGATGCTGAATTATGCAAAAGACCAAATTACTCTGGGATTCCATTACCGCGTCCCAGCGCAGTCAGAGGATCTCGGCTTAACCAGGAAAGTATGCGTGACATCACACTAAATCTTTGCGATAAACTCGTATAAGCATTTTATAAGCATTCCATCATTATTAGACATGCTGAGTGTATTCCGTAGTAATACCCCAACTCCATTCCACATCGCGGGAGGACTCGCGTCTGTATTAAAGTTTCGTGGGACAGGGCAAGTAACCGGCAGTCCAATTCATCTCATCCACGGTGAGTCGGGATCGATTTAAAGCTGGATGGATGAGGAAGCAAGCTGCGATCAATGCGCTGGTATTGATATGTATGTATGTATGGTCGCTCAAAGAGGCCCATACCTCCGTAATGGAAGAGGAACATGAGGATGGAGTGCTGAGGAGGTGTGGGGGGAAAGATGAAGAAGATAAATATGAGCAGTATAAGTGTGTGAGAAGCGAAGTGTGAACAGATCAATAATCAATAAAACATATTACAAGATGGGAAAGGAGTGCTGAGCCTCACACCACCCTCCACTATACATCATACCCCACACTGTTCTACTCTCATCAGCACAATGCTGCAGCAACACTTCTTTCAGTGAGCAATGTCATCATCATGTGACGAGTTCCATGTAAGATGAGCTCCGGGACAATAGCTAGTGTTTGTGAAGGATTACTCTACATGCTCATTCATTCATCCATCCATTATCTTCCGCGTAAAACTCTACTAGGGTTGCATCCATCCAGGACATACCCATACACAGGAGCGTTGTTAGACCTGGGCTTTCAGGGCTATAGCCCCGGTTGTTTTGTCAGTGGCCCGGGATGAAATGAGAGCAGCTTTCTCTGCAGCCTCTCCTCCAGCAGCAACTATTAATCTTTAAGAATAAATTAAAGACACATTTATTTAATCTTGCGTTTAATTAATCCCCTGTAGATAAAGATGTAGATCTCAGGCTTGGCTGTGCTGGGGGGTTAATCTGTGATCAGTGTATGCTGGCGTTTCACAGCTTCACCCACCTCATCATTAATGAGGGGGGGGGGGGTGTGGCACTGAAATGATGCTGTTCCGGGGCGCCATCTCATCTATGTAGAGCCTGCAGTATCTGCCTCTTTTAGTTATGCTGCTCTAGTCAGTGATGCCGGAGTAACATGCTGCACTGTGTTAATAAATTAGTTATTAATTAAATGCCGTGCTTTATTATTAGCTCTAACTGCCTTCCTTGTCTGTTTCTTTTGAGGTGTGACCGGCTTCCTGGAGATCTTCATCCATGGCTCTGCCGACAAACACTGAATGGAACCTGAATATCGGTTGGACTGGCGGTCCTGCAGGACGCCCCCTAATGGACTCACATATAGTTTTCCAGTTTTTAGTTTTTCCATTTGTTTAATATCTGTACATTAGTGTCCTACATTGTTGTTGCTGCCTGGCCGCTCAAGGAGGATGAGTCCCCCACTGAGTCTTGGTCCTCCCAAGGTTTCTTCCTTGAATAACAACATAAAAGGGAGTTTTTTCTTGCCACTGTCGCTTCGGCTTGCTCTTTAGGGGTTTAAAGGCTTTTCATTCTGTAAAGCTGCTTTCTGACAATGTACTGTTGTTAAAAACGCTATAGAAATAAATAACTTGAACTTGTGTGTGTGTGTGTGTGTGTGAGGGAGAAAGATTTTTTTTTTGCCAGGATCGGGAGTAAAGTTACCGTAATAACTGTATGTTGGCTGTAAAGAGCAGCTTCTCAGCTTTCAGAAACCGTCAGAATTTTTTTCTGAAGGCGCAAACTGTAGCAAAGTTACGGTATTTCAAACAAAACCTTAAAACTTTCTCATCTGCGACGGACTCATGCTTTTCTGCCGAAGCTCAGGTTCGTTTATTCAAAAGTTCAGCCAGAAGCATCATTTATTACAACTGGACGTGCTCTCCACTGCTGACAGACATATTTCATGTGTTATTTAATTTTATCCAATATAACTAATAAATGATTAAACAAAATGAATACACCCAGGACAGGGCGCCAATTTATCACTGGGCACACAATCACTCACACAGTCAAACATACTTTATATGGGGCAATTTGGAGCAGTTCATTTACCATGATCCATGTTTTTGTTCTGTGGGAGGAAACCGCAGAACCCGGAGGAAACCCACATGGGCATGGGGAGATCAAGGAAACTCCACCCAGACTGGGATTCGAACCTGGATCCCAGTGCTGAGAGGCATATGTGCGAACCACTAAACCACCGTGCATCAGTAATGGATTAGTTCGGTCTGATTTCACCTCTCAGGAGTGGAGGATTGGGCGCGCACACGTTACCTCAGGAAAATAATGGTGTGTTTAGTCAAATGAGTGCAAAAAGTTTTGGGTTTCAGGTTTTTTTTGAGCTCCGGTTCTCGATGTGGATGATTCTGCTGAATCAGCGTTAACACGTTCCAAATGTTTCCACAAACAACGCCGACAAACTGTCCGTGTCTCACCTCCCACTGCTCCAGAGCTGCTGTCAATCACAGGAACCCAAGCTCCTCCCACACGGTTGATGTGAATGAAGCAGTGTGGGTCATTTGTGTGGATGGTTTCCACTCGCGCTTCATGCTCCACTTAGCCTGGCATGAGCAGAGGGGTCACAGCTAAGGGGCACCTCACAACTCAACTCAGGAGAACAACTCGCCACATTTTAGTTCCACATTGGGTATTATGGCCTTTGTGCGTTCTGTAGTGTTGTGTACTGAGTGTGAAAACGTGTACCGAATGCTTTGTGACGAATACAACGTACCGTTATACCCCTAGTGTATATACACTACTTATACCGTTATACCCCTAGTGTATATACACTACTTATACCGTTATACCCCTAGTGTATATACACTACTTATACCGTTATACCCCTAGTGTATATACACTACTTATACCGTTATACCCCTAGTGTATATACACTACTTATACCGTTATATCCCTAGTGTATATACACTACTTATACCGTTATACCCCTAGTGTATATACACTACTTATANCTAGTGTATATACGCTACTTACACCGTTATACCCCTAGTGTATATACGCTACTTATACTGTTATACCCCTAGTGTATATACATTACTTATACCGTTATACCCCTAGTGTATATACGTTACTTATACCGTTATACCCCTAGTGTATATACATTACTTATACCATTATACCCCTAGTATATATACACTACTTATACCGTTATACCCCTAGTGTATATACGCTACTTATACCGTTATACCCCTAGTGTATATACACTACTTATACCGTTATACCCCTAGTGTATATACGCTACTTATACCGTTATACCCCTAGTGTATATACACTACTTATACCGTTATACCCCTAGTGTATATACACTACTTATACCATTATACCCCTAGTATATATACACTACTTATACCGTTATACCCCTAGTGCATATACACTACTTATATATATATATATATATATATATATATATATATATATATATATATATATATATATATATATATATATATATATATATATATATATATATATATATGTGTGTGTATAGTGTATGTGTATTAGATTAGATTAGATTCAACTTGTCACTTTGCAGAGTACAGGTACAGGACCAATGAAATGTAGTTAGCACCTAACCAGAAGTGCAATATATACATTATTTATATAAATTTACATACAAAGTGCATTAATAACAGTGACTGGTTCATTGAGAGGTAAAGTGTTTAAATGTAGATACATACATAATATGGACATAATATAATATGAACATAATATGGACATGATATATTCATTCATTCATTATCTCCTGCTTTATCCTCTATTAGGCTCATGGTGGGGTTCCCCATGCCCATCCAGGGGAGAATATCTCGGGCACTGTGCAGATACACCCAGGACAGGGCGCCAATCCATCGCTGGGCACACACCACTCACTCAAACACACTCGATATGGGGCAATTTTGAGAATTCAATTGACTCGATTCATGTTTTTGGACTGTTGGAGGAAACCGGAGAACCCGGAGAAAACCCACGCAGATACGGGGAGAACATGGAAACTCCACCCAGATGGGGATTCGAACCGGGAATCCCTAGCGCTGAGAGGCAAACGTGCTAACCACTAAGCCACCGTGCCGCCCGGACATGATATAATATGAACATAATATATACATGACATATGCATAATATGGACATGATATATATACATAGTATGAACATGATATAAAGTGCATACAGTATAGAAAAAAAACTTCAGTGTGCTGGTGCGAGAACGGAGGCTCCTGTAATGCCTACCAAATGGTAAGAGGCTGAAAAGTCCATGATTTGGGAGGGTAGCGTTCTTAACGATAATCCTTGCCCTGCCCAGGCAGCGCTTGTGATGATTGTCCTCGATGGTGGTTAACTCGGTGCCTATGATGCACTGCGCCGTTTTAATGTATATGTAGTCACTGACTCTGGCATACAAAACCATTTCTGGATCTTCCCCCTCCTACCTTCACTCTATCTTTTCAAAATACACTCAACTCGTTCACTTCGCTCCAGTGATGTTTGCCGCCTGGCGATTCCACCTCACTGAGGAGCTAATTCTCACTCCGTGGCGTTCACCACTGCAAAATGGTGGAATGTTCTTCCCAACTCTGTCCGTAAGGCAGAATCACTAAACAGTTTTATGAAACTACTGAAGACGCATCTCTTTAACAAATACCTGTTGTAGAGAAAAAAAAGGGGGGGGGGAGGGGCCGCAGCATCAAATAACAATCAGATTTGATGAATTTACAGTATAGTTGGTTTTCTCCATGGCTTCTGACTTGTGGTTCTCATTTGTAAGTCGCTTTGGATAAAAGCGTCTGCTCAATGACTAAATGTAATGTAATGTAATGTAGTTATGTATATCATATATGTACATCATTTCTTGTTGGTACTAAAACAACATTATCCAAAACTGGCAGTCTCCTCATTGACTTTGATGACTCTCCTGTCTCCCCTTCCAAATTCAAGTAATTTAAGTTCAAGTAATTTATTTATATAGCGCATTTTACAACAGTACAAAAAGCAGCTTTACAAAATGAAAAGCCTTTAAACCCCCAAAGAGCAAGCCGAAGCAACAGTGGCAAGAAAAAACTCCCTGTTATGTTGATATTTAAGGAAGAAACCTTGGGAGGACCAAGACTCAGTGGGGGACTCATCCTCCTTGAGCGGCCAGGCAGCATCAACAGTGTAGGACACTAATGTACAGATTGTGTCGAGATCAGGTGACTATATTTAACAAATGGAAAAACTCTAACTGGAAAACTATATGTAAGTCTATTGAGGAGGTCCATCCAATTAATATCCAGGTTCCATCCAGTATTCATCGTAGCCGCAGTGCTTCGGCAGAGCCATGGATGAAGATCTGACTACACCTCCAGGAAACCGACCACACCTACTTCCACTCAGGTAAAGAGTCTGGGTGTCATCCTTGACCCTACACTATTATTCCAATCTCCATCCTCGTTCATAGCCTGGTCACTTCCCGTCTTGGTTATTGCAACGCGCTTCTTTTTGGTCTCCCACACAAATTTCTTCGTAAGCTTCGATTGGTCCAAAACTCTGCTGCCCGCATCATTACTAGAACCCCTTCCTTCTACCACATCACTCCCGCTCTGTCTCAGCTCCACTGGCTCCCGGTCAAGTTCCGTATTGAATACAAAATCCTTCTTCTTACATTCAAGGCTATTCATAATCTCGCTCCACCTTATCTGTCCAATCTTCTAAATACTGCCACCCCCTCACACTCACAGATCTTCCTCCTCTATTCACCTGCATGTTCCCCCTGCTCGTCTCACCACCAGGGGTGGTAGAGCTTTCAGTCGCTCAGCTCCCCTACTTTGGAGAACTTTGCCACCTGATATCAGAAACATGGATTTATTTGTACAGTTTAAATCTTCACTTAGGACTCGACCTGATTGGTCCTTTGCTGTGCTGTATTTTAATCTGTTTTTAAATTGCTGTTCATTTGTTTATTCCTATTTATTGTTCTGTTTGTACAGTGTCCTTGAATGGCCAGAAAGGTGCCTATGACAATAACATGTATTATCATTATTATGTGGGCGGCGGGTGGCTTAGTGGTTAGCATGTTCTCCTCTCAGCGCTAGGGATTCCTGGTTCTAATCCCAATCTGGGTGGAGTTACCATGTTCTCCCCGTGTCTGCTTGGGTTTTTTCCGGGTTCTCCGGTTTCCTCCCACAGTCCAAAAACATGGATCAAGATCAATTGAATTCTCCAAATTGCCCCATATAGAGCGTCTGTGTGAGTGAGTGTGTACCCAGTGAAAGATTGGCGTCCTGTCCTGGGTGTCCAGCACCCCAAACGTTCTCTCCTGGATGGGCATGGGGAACCCCCCGCGACCCTAGTAGTGGATAAAGCGGAAGATATGGATGGATGGATGTGGCCGGCACGGTGGCTTAGTGGTTAGCATGTTCTCCTTTCAGCTCTAGGAATTTCTGGCTCTAATCCCAATCTGGGTGTAGTTTCCATGTTCTCACAGTGTCAGCGTGAGTTTCCTCCGGGTTCTTCGGTTTCCTCCCACAGTCAAAAACATGGATTGAATTCTCCAAATTGCCCCATATAAAGTGTGTTTGAGTGTGTCTGTGTGAGTAAGTGTGTGCCCAGTGATAGATTGGCACCCTGTCCTGGGTGTATCTGCCCAGTGCCCGAAACGTTCTCCCCTGGATGGGCATGGGGAACCCCCCCGCGACCCTAACATAGGATAAAGCAGAAGATAATGAATGAATGGATTATTATTATGTATTTGATAGTCACTATAAATACATGCAGGGCGGCACGGTGGCTTAGTGATTAGCACGTTCTCCTCTCAGCACTAGGGATTCCTGGCTCTAATCCCAATCTGGGTGGAGTTTCCATGTTCTCCCTGTGTCCGCGTGGGTTTCCTCCGGGTTCTCCGGTTTCCTCACACAGTCCAAAAACATGGATCAAGCCAATTGAGTTCTCCAAATTGCCCCATATAGAGTGTGTCAGTGTGAGTGAGTGTGTGCCCAGCGCCCTGTCCTGGGTGTGTCTGCACAGTGCCTGAAACGTTCTCCTCTGGATGGGCATGAGGAACCTCACCGCGACCCTAATAGAGGATGAAGCGGGAGATAATGAATGATTGAATATAAATACATGCAGTAAGTAAAGATATTTGGATTGTCTTAACTTCTTTAATTTAAATATAACAGGCTTTAGAACATCATGGGGGGGTTGGCTGTGTTCTAAATTCGATCCGCTCCTACGGTTAACCGCGGCGGTGTGCAGGCCACGCCGTGGTGCGAGTGAGGTGAAGATGGGCTGTCCTCGGGATTGATAGCCAGGTGGTTTATAGTATTTGTGGCCGTGATCATCCATCAGAGCGATCGATTGTACTCTGAGCAGTGTTTATTAATGGTGCTGTCAGCGCCTGGAGCTCCGGGGTGTCGGAGCTCCTCCAGGATGATGGATCATTAGCTACTCCGCCCGCTATTTATTCTCCGATGACCCTGTCTCTGCCTATTGTCTTGTGCGGGGAGTTATGAGTGGGGGGACATGATAATTTAATATTGATCACTGTGGCAGCAAGAAGTTTAGTGTGGGAGTCGTGGACTATCAATCTGAAAAGAGCAGAGCACTCACCCCGACAGAGACGAGTGGTGACACCAAGACAAGTGCATGAGGACCATACCAATAATCGAACCGATTTCCGCCCGCCGCGTTCCTTTAATTACCCAGGGTTCCCTGATGTGCTTAAAATGGCCTGCATGAGGACATCGCTTCTGAAACTCCATCACATTTTTTAATTCACTCATTTATTTCAAAAGCCATATAATTTCAGGTGGTTAAGTATTTTCATAGTACTACTATTGCTATTGGGGCGGCACGGTAGCTTAGAGTTTAGCATGTTCTCCTCTCAGAGCTAGGGATTCCAGGTTCGAATCCCCAACTGGGTGGAGTTTCCACGTTCTTCCCATGTCCGTGTGGGTTTCCTCCGGGTTCTCCGGTTTCCTCCCACAGTCCAAAAACATGGATCATGTCAATTGAGTTCTCCAAATTGCCCCTTATAGAGTGTGTTTGTGTGAGTGAGTGTGTGCCCAGCGATAGATTGGTGTCCTTTCCTGGGTGTATCTGTCCAGCGCCCGAGACGTTCTCCCCTGGATGGGCATGCGACCCCCCGCGACCCTAATAGAGGATGAAGCGGAAGATAATGGATGGATGGATCGTATTGTTATTGTTCGGAGGGGATGGTAGCAACCATGAGACGGATAAGACCGTTCTGAGGAGTTTGGCTTCACATGTACTACATGGGGCAATTTAGAGCACATGGCGCTACATGGCGGGGTCTTTGGAACGTAACCCCCGCGATATCTGAGGGATTACTGTACATGCTCATTGCCACAGTAATGGATTAGTTCTGTCTGATTTCACATCTCAGGAGTGGATGATTAAGTGTGCACACGTTAACTCATTCCAAATGGTTCCCCAACATACCTCACAACCGCCGCACAACACCGACAAACCGTCCATATTCCATATCCCCCCCACGCTGCTCCAGTGCTGCTGTAATGCCATATTTATTTCATCATCATCATCATTATCTTCCGCTTATCCTCTATTAGGGTCGCGGTGGGGTTCCCCATGCCCATCCAGGGAAGAACGTCTCGGGCGCTGGGCAGATAGACCCAGGGCAGGGCGCCAATCCATCGCTGGGCACACGCTCACTCACACAGACACACACCACAGGGGGCAATTTTGAGAATTCAATTAACTTGTTCCATGTTTTTGGACTGTGGGAGGAAACCGGAGAACCCGGAGGAAACCCACGCAGACACGGGGAGAACATGGAAACTCCACCCAGATGGGGATTCGAACCAGGAATCCCTAGCGCTGAGAGGCGAACGTGCTAACCACTAAGCCACCGTGCCGCCCCCCATATTTATTTAATAAAGATAATTAATTAAAATAAGTATTAAAATAAATATTTCAATCTTTTAAAACAAGGGTGGCACGGTGGCTTAGTGGTTAGCATGTTCTCCTCATAGTGCAGGGGATCCAGGTTTGAATCCCAATCTGGGTGGAGTTTCCCATGTCTGTGTGGGGGGGGGGGGGGGGGGGGGGGGGGGGGGGGGGGGGGGGGGGGGGGGGGGGGGGGGGGGGGGGGGGGGGGGGGGGGGGGGGGGGGGGGGGGGGGGGGGGTGTGTGTGTGTGTGTGTGTGTGTGTGTGTGTGTGTGTGTGTGTGTATGTGTGTTTGTTTATGCCACGAGTGTCTTACTAAAGTTTCACATACTCCATCATCTCAGAGCCTTGGGGAAAACCCCCAAAACCATCCGCCCACCCACACGCACACGCACACACACACATACACACACACACACACACACACACACACACACACACACACACACACACACACACACACACACACACACACACACATACAGCTAACCCTTTGGGTACTTTACAACTTCAATAGAAATAGAAATAGAAAAAACAAAAATAAAATAGAAAGAAATTAAAAAACTATATTTTGTAAAGTTCTTTATAAGATAAATTATTGTTCATATAATTAATAATCATTTAATGAGCGTATACGCACAGAATCAATAATCCACTGAAATGTAAAGCAGCAATAATGATGGTTACTACTTTTAAAATGTATATAATTTATAAAATGTATAATAAATTTAACAATTTATTATCAGATTTACATTTAAATATAAAAAAATACGAGAGAATCCTTAATTAGGTTGTGTTCTTGCTCGTGTGGCAAATAATAACCCCGGAGTCAAGATTGAGAACTTTTTCTGGTTGCGTGCATCACTCAGTTTACTCAGAAAAAAAATTTAAACGGAGTTTCCATGTTCTCCCAGTGTCCGCATGGGTTTCCTTCGGGTTCTCCAGTTGTCACTTGTTCATCCATCCATCATCTTCCACTTTGTCCTTTACTAGGTTCGCAGGGGGGGGGGGGAGATACAGATACACCCAGGACAGGGCGCCAGTCTATAGCTGGGCACACACTCACTCACACAAATACACTCTATATGGGGCAATTTGGAGAACTCAATTGAACTTGATCCTTGCTTTTGGGCTGTGGGAGGAAACCTAGAGAACCTGGAGGAAACCCACCCAGACACAGGGAAAACATGGAAACTCCACCCAGATTGGGATTCGAATTGGGAATCCCTGGCGCTGAGAGGAGAACATGCTAACGACTAAGCCACCGTGCCGCCCAAGGTCAATTGAATTCTCCAAATTGCCTCATATAGAGTGTGTCTGAGTGAGTTTGTCCGGTGATAGATTGGTGTCCTGTCCTGGGTGTATCTACCCAGTGCCTGAAACGTTCTCCCCTGGATGGGCATGGGGAACCCCCCCACGATCCTAGTAGAGGAATAAGCAGAAGATAATGGATGGATGGTTACTGAGAGCAGTGCTCATTGTGCAGTCTAACTGCAGCAGAAATGCTTTTCCAGCCCAAATTTCACTCTCCCTTTGTCAGGGTGCCTTCATAGTTTCTTCTTCTTGCATTCACGGCAACTGAAACTTCTGCCTCTAGAAACAAAAAGCTTTCCTGTGAACCCGCTCAAAGACTTTACTCCTCAGTGCACATCAGCTAGCTAGCCAATCGATTTGGCTGCACTCTTAATCAGCTCTCTGGTGACTGCGGCCGATTCTGCCTGTGCGGAGCGGTGGGTGGTGGTGGTGGTGGGGGTGGTGGATATGCCGCTCTCCTTCTCACCTTGTCTTCCTATCTGTTTTCTGCATGGCTGCCTCGGTTCCCCTGCCTCCTTTTGTGCTTTAGTGATGTTTGTACCTTTCTGTTGTCCGGAGCAGACACTCCGCCTGTCTGTCATTAATTGCAGTGATTTATTACCTCTCTACGCATGAAGATACCAAACCCTGGGACGAGTTGGATGGTGGGTGAGAGTGTAACGCTTGGGTTGGTATTTATAGGCCTGCTGCACAAGTCGCGGTTATTCCTGGTGGGAGTGAGGAGGTCCATTCTGTGTGGATTCTGTGGAGGGAGTCTGTAATGGGGGCGGTCTTTATTCCGACACCTTGAAATACACTCAGTAAACATGGCGTGTAATTTATAATAATAATTATCCATCCATCCATTATCTTCTGCTTTATCCTCTACTAGGGGGTGGGAGGGTGGGGGACACACTCAGTGATGCTGGAGTCACATACTGCACTGTGTCAATAAATGACTTATTAATTAAATGCCGTGCTTTATTATTAGCTCTAACTGTCTTCCTTGTCTGTTTCTTTTGAGGTGTGACCGGCTTCCTGGAGATCTTCATCCATGGCTCTGCCGACGAACACTGAATGGAACCTGAATATTAATTGGACTGGCGGTCCTGTAGGACGCCCCCTAATGGACTCACATATAGTTTTCCAGTTTTTAGTTTTTCCATTTGTTTAATATCTGTACATTAGTGTCCTACATTGTTGTTGCTACCTGGCCGCTCAAGGAGGATGAGTCCCCCACTGAGTCTTGGTCCTCACAAGGTTTCTTCCTTGAATAACAAGATAAAAGGGAGTTTTTTCTTGCCACTGTCGCTTCGGCTTGCTCTTTGAGGGTTTAAAGGCTTTTCATTCTGTAAAGCTGCTTTGTGACGATGTACTTTGTAAAAAGCGCTATGGAAATAAATAACTTGAACTTGAACTCATACGGACACTCACACAAACACACTCTATATGGGGCAATTTGGAGAATTCAATTGACCTTGAATCCATGTTTTTGGACTGTGGGAGGAAACCAGAGAACCTGGAGCGTGCGTTTCCGCCGGGTTCTCTGGTTTCCTCCCAAAGTCCAAAAACATGGATTAAGGTCAACAGAATTCTCCAAATTGCCCCATATAGAGTGTGTGTGTGTGTCTGTGTGAGTGAGTGTCCAGTGATAGATTGGCGCCCTGTCCTGGGTGTATCTGCCCAGCGCCTGACACATTCTCCCCTGGATGGGCATGGGGACCCCTCCACCCCTAGTAGAGGATAGAGCTGAAAAATCTGATACAAATTTCAAGTTTTCTTTATTAAACACAAGAAACTTAATAATCATCACAATTACAAAATAAATTGTATTCAAGTAAAACTGGAACAACATGTCCGATTTGAAATTGTATTATTTGTAATTTAATAAACTTTTATATTATTTTTGTGTTCAAACTCCTCTGGGTGCTCTAAATTGCCCCATATAGTGCATATGTGTGTGTCTGTGTGAGTGTGTGTGCCCAGCGATAGAGTGGCACCCTTTCCTGGGTGTACTTGCTCAGCGCCCAAAACGCCACCCTAGTGGAGAATAATAAACAGTTTCTTTTTAAAATCAGTAGAACTAATAAATAAATAAATAATTTAATAAATTTAATAGTTAATAAAGAGACTGATCCTGAATCAGCATTTTTACAGAAGAAACATATGTACAGAGTGCAGAGCAGCGTTGACTCAGCTGGGGAAGAAATGACGAAGTAGGTCCTTCTTATTCACTTTACCCATCTGGTTCCTGGGTAGTTCCGGTACCGTGATTAGCCCAGTGGGGATGGTGTAAGGGGCCATACGCTCTCTAAAATAACACAGACATTTGAAATTTCTCGAGAAGTTGTAACACAAATCAAACTGTATGTATAAAGAGCATTATAGTTCAGGTACCAAAATCTGATTGGCTGAGCTATTTGTTCAGCCGTGACATTATTAATAATAACACACATCTGAACGCTTCACATTCGTATCAATGCGGGATATACAAAACATTATTTTTATGTTTTTTTAAACTGTGTTCTATAACTTGGCCACTAGGCAGTATTTGATCATTAGAGGAACCAGCAACCGGTTACTCAGCGATCAGTTTTTTTCATTTATGAATCAAACCTTGTTTTTATTATAGTGTGATTGTGTTTTATTAAAGTAATAAGACACTTGAGGTTGTGTGTTATTGTGAATAAATCAGGGGAAAGAGACTTTTTCACAATAATACCATGCCCTCTCGTACCATATTGCTTTATTATAAATTGAGTAATTCCGGTTCTTAAATCTGATTGGCTGAGCTGATTTTCAGGCTGTTACATCACTCATAATAATACACATCTCTGAGCGCTTCACATTTGTATCAATGCGTGATGTACAATATATTATTTTCCCAATGTTTTTTAATTTTAAATTACTGCATTCTGTAATTTAAGCACTAGATGGCAGTATTTGTTTGATAGCGAAACAGGAAACCTGTTAGACAGCGATCAGCGTTCACTTTAAAAACCAGAGGAAGTCCAGTTTATTAATGTTTATGCTTTTAATAAACACATTTATGAATCAAACCTTGTTTTTTTATTATTTTGTGTTTGTAAATGTTTAACTAAAGTAATTAGACACTCGAGGTTGTGTATTATTGTGAATAAATCACGGGAAAGAGCTGTAACTGTACTCACTTACAAATCAGAGATTAAAGATGTCAAATGCATTATTCGTTTGAATTAAAAACAGTTTGAATTTGTTTATGTTTATATACTATTTACATTACATTATAAAATAATATATAATTCAAGTGGCTTAGTGGTTAGCATGTTTTTCTCTCAGCGCTGGGGATTCAGGTTTGAATCCCAATCTGGGGTCTGGGTGAAGTTTCCATGTTATCCCCATGTCTGCGTGGGTTTCCTCCAGGGTTTCCTCCAGGGTCTTTGAAACAGTCAAATTACCTTGAATCCGTGTTTTTGGACCGTAGTTCTCCTACGGTCCAAAAACACGGATTCAAGGTAATTTGACTATTTTAAATTGCCCCTATATATTGACTGGATTTACATTGACTTAAATTTTTTTTTAAATAAATTTCGGTGACTTAGTGGTTAACATGTTCTCCTTTCAGCACTAGTTGAGTTCCCAGTTCGAATCCCAATCTGGGTGGAGTTTCCATGTTCTCCCTGTGTCCCTGTGGGTTTCCTCCGGGTTCTCCGGTTTCCTCCCACAGTCCAAAAACATGGATCAAGGTAAAGTGTATTCTCCAAATTGCCCCATATAGAGTGTGTGTGTGTCTGTGTGAGTGAGTGAGTGTGTGCGCTGCGATAGATTGGTGACCGTTCTCTGGGTGTATCTGCCCAGCACCCGAAACGTTCTCCCCTGGATGAGCATGGGGGGACCCCTGTGACCCTAATAGAGGATAAAGCGGAAGATAATGGAAGGATGGATATTGACTGGATTGCCATTGATTTAAATAATCGATTTAGATGAGTTTCCGGTTCGAGTTCCTATGTTCTCCCCGTGGGTTTCCTCCGGGTTCTCCGGTTTCCCCTCACAGTCCAAAAACATGGATCAAGGTCAAATTGCCCCATATAGAGGGTGTTTGTGTGAGTGAGTGTGTAGTCTGTTCAGTGATAGACTGATAAGCGCCCTGTCCTGGATGGGCATGGGGAACCCCCCCTGCGACCCTAGTAGAGGATAAAGCGGAAGGAAGATAATGGATGGAAGGATGGATTATTTGCTTTGTATTCTATAAAAGTGGGTCGTGACTTAATGACCCATGAGAACATGAGGGTCTTGGGCTGAGACCCGTTGAGAACCTCTGTTCTACACCATCACAACATTTCCTGATAATGTTCTTTAACAGAACGTCATTAAAATAATAACAGAGTGAAGCCTCTTGTTGTCAAACATCCCAGTCAGTCAGCCGTTGCCCCGGAGGGCGGTTCTGATGTGTGATTCAGTTCGCATTGCGTTCTGATGCAAACCCACCAGCCCAGGACTCGTAAACGAGCACCGAGTGAGTCGGAAAAAAAAGATGAACAGCACATTTCATCATCGTCCCGTTTCATCTGATGACAGATTGAGATTATGTATTTGGGGAACGAAACAAAACAAACAAAACAAAGCGTTTCAAACTTTGTGAAGCGAGAACTATGGTAAGGAACTTTTAAAGAAAACATCTTTTTAATGGGCCGGCACGGTGGCTTAGTGGTTAGCATGTTCTCCTCTCAGCGCCAGGGATTCCAGGTTCGAATCCCAATCTGGATGGAGTTTCCATGTTCTCCCCGTGTCCACAGTTTTTCTCTGGGTCCTCCGTTTTTTTTTCCACAGTCTAAAAACATGAATTCAAGGCAAATTGACTGTTTTAAATTGCCCTATATGTTTACTGGATTTACATTGTTTTAAATGGAAAAAAAAATAGGTGTTTTTCCTCCGGGTTCTCCGGCTTCCTCCAACAGTCCAAAAACGTAAATTCAAGGTAAATTTAATGCTCTTTATTGCCCTTTGAGTGTGTGAGTAAGCGTGTGTGGCCAGTGATAGAATGGCGCCCTGTCCTGGGTGGCTCTCCCAAGCACCAAAAACTTTCTCCCCTGGATGGGCATGTGGATCCCTACCCCTCCCCGTGACCCTAGTAATGAATGAATGACTACTCATTTACTCTGCTGTTCCATTGTTAAAGTTTCTTTAACAGTATCCATCCATTATCTTCCATTTTATCCTCTAGTAGGGTCCCGGTGGGGGTGTGGGGGTGGGGGGGTGTTGTTCTCAATGCGCATTCAAGGGAGAACGTTGGAAAGGGCTGCAATCTATCACCTGGCACACACTCACTCACACAAACACACTCTATATGGGGCAATTTGGAGAATTCCATTGACCTTGATCCATGTTTTTAGACTGTGGGAGAAAACAGGAGAAAACCCGGAGGAAACTCACACGGACACGAGGAGAACATGGAAACTCCACCCAGATTGGGATTCGAATCTGGATCCCCAGCTCTGAGAGGAGAACATGCTAACCACTAAGACACAGTGCCACCCTAAGTAAATATCCATCCATTATCTTCCACTTAATCCTCTACTAGGGTCACAGGGGACACACACACACACTTACCCAGAAACACCCAGGACAGGACGCCAATCTATCACTGGACACACACTCACTCACACACGCTCACACAAAAACACTATATATGGGGCAATTTGGAGCATTTAATTTACCTTAATACATGTTTTTGGACTGTGGGAGGAGACCGGAGAACCCGGAGGAAACCCACGCGGACACGGGACATGAAACTCCACCCAGAGTGGAATTCGAACCTGGATCCCCAGCGCTGAGAGGAGAACATGCAAACCACTAAGCCACCGTGCCGCCCCTAAGTAAATATATTTATGGAAATATATTTATTTTAATTAGGTTTACCATAGCTAATGTGTAAAATGTGCTGTATTATTATGGGCTATAAATATACTGTTTCATTAAATCACCGAAGTCTCTGGCTGTGGTCCAAGAATACAAAGCACATGCTGTATATAATGTCACCTCTAATGGATCATAAAGTAATAAAGTACTTAATTTCATTCATTCATTCATTCATTATCTCCCGCTGATCCTCTATTAGGGTCGCGGTGGGGTTCCCCATGCCCATCCAGGGGAGAACGTCTCGGGCGCTGGGCAGATAGACCCAGGACAGGGCGCCAATCCATCGCTGGGCACACACTCACTCACACAGACACACTCTATATGGGGCAATTTGGAGAATTGAATTCAATTAACTTGATCCATGTTTTTGGACTGTGGGAGGAAACCAGAGAACCCGGAGGAAACCTACGCAGACACGGGGAGAACATGGAAACTCCACCCAGATGGGGATTCGAACCGGGAATCCCTAGTGCTGAGAGGCGAACGTGCTAAACACTAAGCCACCGTGCAGCCAATACTTAATTTCTTTAGCTTAATTCTTAAACATGGCAAAGGGCTGAGAGTTGTTGCTGATCAGGAATCAGGAGTTACCTGCCCCAGGTCTTTAGTTCAGGAAGACTTAGTGTCTTGTTGTTCTGCAGCTGCACTACTGCCACTACCTTCTGTCCCCAAGTTGAATCTCGCACCCCGATTACTGCCACATCTGGAACATAACAAAAGATTGGATTAATTTTGTTACACATACGTTGCAACAAGGATGGTGTCTCTCTGTCCATCCATCCATTATCTTCCACTTTATCCTCTACTAGTGATGTGGGGGGGGGGGGGTTCCCCATGCCCATCCAGGGGAGAACGTTTCGGCACTCGGCAGATAGACCCAGGACAGGATGCCAATTTATCGCTGGGCATACACTCACTCACACAGACACACTCTATATGGAGCAATTTGGAGAATTCAATTGACTTGATCCATGTTTTTGGACTGTGGGAGGAAACCGGAGAACCCGGAGGAAACCCACGCGGACACGGGGAGAACATGGAAACGCCACCCAGATTGGGATTCGAACCGGGAATCCCTAGCGCTGAGAGGCGAACATGCTAACCACTAAGCCACAGTGCCACCCTACCTTGAAAGAAACCATTCCTTAAACATTGCAGTAAGAAATAGGAATACATGCAGAAATACATTGCCATGTTCTCCCCGTGTCCGTGTGGGTTCTCCAGTTTCCTTCCACAGTCCAGAAACATGGATTCAAGGCAAATTGATTGCTCTAAATTGCCCCATATAGAGTGTGTGTGAGTGTGTGCCCAGAGATAGATTGGCGCCCTGTCCTGGGTCTATCTGCCCAGCGCGTGAAACCTTCTCCCTGGATGGGCATGGGGAACCCCCCCTATGACCCTAGTAGAGGATAAAGCGGAAGATAATGAAAATATACTTCCTATAGGCATAATAATCAGATCTCAGTCCTGAAAGAATAATAAAAAAAAATAGTCAAGAGGTTAATAATGTAATGAGTGGTAGCTCAGTGGTTCGGGCGTTGAGCTATCAATCTGAAGGTTGGGGGTTCAAATTCCAGGTCCTCTGAAGTTACCAATGTGGGTCCTTGAGCAAGACCCTTAACCCTCATTGCTCCAGGGATGTTGTGATGAACCCTGTGCTCAGCTTGTAAGTCACTTTGGATAAAAGCGTCCAATAAATTACGTAATGTAATGTAAATGTAATGTAATGTAATGTAATGTAATGCTGCACTTACAAGGTTCTGATCTCCAATACCCTATTTACTATATATTTTTTTGCATATGGAGCTCAATTATTCATTCATTCATTATCTTCTGCTTTATCCTGTACTAGAGTCGCAGGGGGTTCCCCATGCCCATCCAGGGGAGAACGTTTTGGGCACTGGGCAGATACACCCAGGACAGGGCGCCAATCTATCACACATTCACATTTCAGTCTCTGTAAATGATTTGCTTTGGTCTACCATGTCGTAGAGGTGTTCTTAAAAAACTTAATAAAACAACAGATTTAAAAAAATACTCTGTGTGTCCAGTGATAGATTGGGACCCTATGCTGGGTGTATCTGCCTAGCGCCTCCCCTGGATGGGGATGGGGAACCCCCCGCAACCCTAGTAGAGGATAAAGTGGAAGATAATAGATGGATGGATAGATCAGACACTTTTGATGTGGTACCGTGGTACGATAAGACCCTGAACTGCTGGAACGTTCTCCAGCTTCCATAATGCATTACGTGCCTTTAATGTCAGGATGAGCCAGTAAATGCCGTTCCACATCCAGCGCGCTGATCTTGTAGCCTCCACTTTTGATGATGTCTACAGACGTTCTCCCCATTATCCAGTAAACACCATCTCTATAAACAGCGGTGTCACCTACCAAACAAAAAGAAACCCTACAATTTTGAAAACGTCCAGCAGAGCATTTCAAAACAGCAGATCAACATCCCTGACATCACCTTAAAATCACCTGAAACTACTACAGAGCTTTCTCTTTGTTTTGATATTTTCTAGTAATGTAAATACAGTGAGAAAATACGTATAAGAACACCCTGCGAGTTTGCAAGTTCTCCCACTTAGAAATCATGGAGGGGTCTGAAATTTTCTGTGAGAGACATTCATCCATTATCTTTAGTCGTTTCAGGGTGCTGGGTCACACAAACTAAACCAGGACATGGTGCCAATCTATCACTGGGCACACACTCACTCACAGACGCACTCTATATGGGGCAATTTGGAGAATTCATTTGACCTTGATCCATATTTTTGGACTGTGAGAGGAAACCGGAGAACCCGGAAGAAACCCACACAGACACGGGGAGAACATGGAAACTCCACAAAGATTGGGATTTAAACCAGGATCCCCAGTGTTGAGAGAAGAACATGCCAACCACTAAGTCCACGTGCCACCTGTGATAGACATAATTTTAAAAAAGTATATATATATATATATATATATATATACCCCATCCCCCATGCCCATCCAGGAGAGGGCGTTTCGGGTGCTGGGTATATACACCCAGGACAGGGTGGCAATCCATCACTGTCTGGGTAAGTGTGTCCACAAACACACTCTATATGGGGCAATTTGGAAAATTCAATTGACCTTGATCCATGTTTTTGGACTGTGGGAGGAAACCGAGAACCCTGAAGAAACTCATGTGGACACGAGGAGAACATGGAAACTGTAACTATTTTGGAATTCGAACCCTGATCTCTACTGCTGGAAGGTGAACATGCTAACCACTAATCTATCGTGATAAATTATATATATATACACGGGCGGTAAGGCGGCACGGTGGCTTAGTGGTTAGCACATTCGCCTCTCAGCGCTAGGGATTCCCGGTTCGAATCCCCATCTGGGTGGAGTTTCCATGTTCTCCCCGTGTCTG